>JAPWDM010000003.1:37630299-38225299 GCA_035578155.1 Brachynemurus nebulosus | reverse complement strand
ATAAAATATTGACATCAATAACTAAAAAATAAGTAGATAAATAACAAACGAGAAAAAACAATGTTCACTTTCCAATTATAAAAATCCCGTGGGAAGGTAAAAGACATGCAAATATTTAAAGCTTAAAAAGTTATGAACTTTGTTAAAACTAATTAGGATTAAGGTTTTTATTTTCCTTAATATATTTTTGTACTATATTTAGAATATAAAAATATTGTTCTGTTTGTCTAAGCAGGGGTAGTTAACATAGCTATACGAAAATTTAGAAATGAACAAACATATTTCCGTACCTTTTTGTTAAAATTAGGACAATTTTCCGGAGTTGAATGGTAAATTAACTGAGCAGCAAAGTTTTTGATCTGTCTCTCGGGATGTTTCTCGGGAACATTTTACCATATTCTTTATAACTAGCATTAATGTTTCTTAGATACAAAAATAATTTTTTAGATGGTGTATTATAAAATGCACAGTGGGCAGGTTTACTACAGTCGATGCAATAAATTTTTGACTTGCTGTTGAAAATAATTAAAATATCATAACAGTGTTTTTGAATAATATTTATGTAACAAATATTTACATATTTTAATAATTTTAAAATTTAAATAAAAGTAAATATTTTATGATAAAAATAAATATTAATACGCCAATATGAAGATGAACATAATTTGAAATGTATTATATCAAATTATAACAGTACCAATCTAAAATAAAATTTAATTTTGTGGCTAAAGGTTAGGATATTGATATAAAATATAATAGATATTTTTGAAAGGAAAATATTATTTAATTCATACAATTAAAATTAAAGCATATTTAGGAATAATGAATACGCAGGTATTTAGGAGACTAGTGTCTGGCAAAGATCCGCTCAATTTAACTTTATAATCAGTTATTCAGATATGCAGGTCTCCCTTTGGATGCAGGGTACTTAGGTTAACCAGTTTTCAATAATAATAATAATAATGTGTTCAACGTCCGTTTTTGAGACCATTTAGTCTATAGCAGACGCCACTCACATCATTATTTGTATGCTTTATTTATACAAATTATATTCGACACATTATACATTTATGATATGGGTGGAGGGCAAGGAAAGTGGTGTGAGGGCTAGGATTTGGTAGGTATGCGTCTGCAGCCGTCTTCTTTACGGAACTATGCCGATATTCATCTGGAATTGTGAAGGGAAACTGCAGAAAACTTTCACAAGCATAGCCGGCCGCGGGATTCGAACCCCTGACCTACCAGTCGGCAAGAGCGCTGCTAGTGCACAAGCACGCTCGGCCATTCCGCTGGTAACCAGTTTTCAAGTTATACGTACAAAAGCTTCTATATATTCCCAAGTTACATGACACTTGATTTATACGGTTTTATACTAATTTTTATCAAAAAGAAGAATAGTATATTGTGCAATAAGTGCGGGAAATTGTCGATTGCCCACGAAAGCGAAGTTGAGCGTACGAACATAGTGAATACGCTCATTCGCTTGAGTGAGCAACCGACAATCCCGCACGAGTTGCACATACTATTTTTTATTACGAATTTCACATACTTTTTTCTATTATTATCACTATTTTTGACATTTTTATTACTTTTTAAAATAATATTTTTAAGTCTTCGTCTTTTTTTCTGAATTAATTATTGTTTAAATTATTTTGTTGGTGGTTTCTATAGAAATAATTATGAAATATTTATTAAATGAAAAATAAAGAGACGGCTTTGCGTATTTTGATTAAATTTTGCGTGTTTTATTGTCAATTTGCGTGTGGAAAGTTACTTTCCGCACGCAAAAAAGTATGCGGGAAGAGTACAGTGGGCAAACAGCTATTTTGCGTACAGAAATGTGTGCGCCAAATTAGTACTTCTCCGGCATGAGTAATAAAAAATAATAAGGTTCATTCTTGTATTTGCAGTTACTAGCTATCTAAAAAATCCTTTTCCGTTCTGTTCTCTATAGTTTCGAGTTGCGCGGTCTTCCGTTATACGATACGTAACCTACCACTTTGTACTAAATCCGTGTCTCGACTTACACTGGTTCAGTCTACACGAAATGAATTAGGTGTGTAACTCAAAAGGTATTATGTAACGGGATTTTATTGCTTTACGCAATAGTAAAGAAAAATTACAGTGTACGTATGTCTTATTTAGGCGAGCACTACGATTCAAAGTAACGAGAGATGTTTTGTTTATAAATTATATAAATAACTAACATCAACAACTACTACAATCATTTAATATAAGTTGTTAGTCAGCGGTTCCATCATACTTGGAACGAAACAGCAATGGAACGGTACTATTGAGAGCTTGTACTGTATCGACCTAAAATTCGTATTTTTCTCATCCCGTCTCTCTCACTTTATCCCCTTCTGGCATATTGGTTGGCGACGCCCTTTCAGATAAATGTATATGTATGTATAATATATTTATCAGTCGGTCGGGTTTTCATATTAATTTTAACGAATAATTAACAAAAATGATGATAGCCGATGATAGATATTAATTGACGCTTTCATGTTTTATGGAAAAAAGCACTAATGAAATTTGATAACAAATACAATTTCGATAGAACATTAATTTATTAATTATTTTCCACAAAATATGTACATAATTAAATCTGTTGATAATTAGTGTGATTCTGGCGCTAATGCATTGGATTTGGTATAATTATATATATTTTACTGAAATTAATTATTTTTAAGACCTTAATGATTGGATTTAAATACAAAAATCAATCTCTTATCCATGTATCAAGTTATCTATATTGAGTAGGTAGTCTAATAGCACTAAATTTTATATATACATTAATTTTAGAATAGACATAAATATATTTTAAAAAGAGATTCTTGTAGGGATTGCCGAGGAGAACATTTGTGCAAAATGTTAACTCCCGGAAATGTTTTTTTATATCATGAATAGCGTTTTCTAACCTTTCACCGCGTACGTAGCGAAAACGGTGATAGATACATTAAAAAGTGTTAAGACCTTTTTCGTAGAGAATCGAATTCTCTACAAAAAAGTCCGTGAGAGCACCTGTGTATCTTATACAGGTGAAAAGATACAGCGCTCCAAACGCGCACTCAAAAATTCACTTTTTCTAGCGTTCCGGTAAGGTTCCGGACGGCACACTCTGCCGGAACGCTAGAAAAAGTGAATTTTTGAGTGCGCGTTTGGAGCGCTGTATCTTTTCACCTGTATAAGATACACAGGTGCTCTCACGGACTTTTTTGTAGAGAATTCGATTCTCTACGAAAAAGGTCTTAACACTTTTTAATGTATCTATCACCGTTTTCGCTACGTACGCGGTGAAAGGTCAAAAAACGCTATTTATGAATTTTCAATATTGTTTAAACAATATAAAAAAACATTTCCGGGAGTTCACATTTTGCACAAGTGTTCTCCTCGGTAATCCCTACAAGAACCTTTTTTTAAAATTTTTTTATATCTATTCTAATGTTTTTATGTTTAGTGAGATAGGGCTTAAAATTAGTGCTATTGGACTAATGGGCGTTGAATCAACAAAATAGTTTTTTCAAACGTTTTTTATACCATATAATATTACCATATTTGGATCAATGTGAAAAATATAGCCCATAAGGTAAAAGACCCGGTAATTGACCCTGGCCCAGTTTCTGAACTTTTCAACTTTGTTATAAATTAATAAAAAAACTATATTTTAAATAAGAAAAAAAATAAATTCTTAATTTAAAGTAATCTATTCTGTGTCTAATGAACAGCAATTTAAAAAGTTTAGAATATATTAACTAAATAAAAAAAAATTTTTAAGTTTAAAATGTGTGTAAACACTATTTTTTTGGTAGTTTCTTAACAGTTTATGTTACAAAGTACTCATTTTGATTTGTGCAATATTCATCATGTAAGTATGAAAACTTAATTAAAAATATATGAGCAGGTTAATATTTGTTTAAAATTTATTTTAAAATATTTATAAAATACCTTAGAATGATTTTTATTATTGAAATATGAGGGTCAATTACTAGGCTCACTTCTAAAGTGGTATGGCCCAGTTAAATTCTAACCAGTTTTTGTTAGTTATTTTGTTATTTATAGTTATCTTCGATTAGTTTTTGTTATTTTTCATAACGTATTACATTAAACATTCATTTTTATCAATAAAAAATTATTTATAAATTAAATTTTAAAAAACTGTATTTTTAAATTTAAGGATCAGAAACTAGGCCACTGTCAGGGTCAGAAACTGTCACATGAGAAATTTTGAAGGTCAGAAACTGGGTCCTTTTTGTCAATTTTTAAAACATTAATTTAAATTATTAATTCAATTCAAATAATTATTTTACTTGTATGGCTTTATTTTGAAAGCCATAAACTAGTTGATAAAATTATTAATTGTCTCTTAAGTTGAAACTTATATTTATTACTGTCGTTTAACCTCAGCCGTCACTCTTAAAAGGTCAGAAACTAGGCCCGTTACCTTAGTTATTTTGAATTTAAATTTTAAAATTTTTAATCGTTAGCAAATTGTTTGCAGATACTTGTAGTACTGGCCTTTCTCTTTGTTTGCACTCTTTGGCAGTTAATTTACTGGTAATTATAACTAACCATCAATACTAATAATTTCAGCCGATTACATAGCTTTTTAGTTGATTGAGTATTACAATTATTAATATACAGAGCGTTCATAAAGTTGCGGAATAGCAGAAAATCTCAGGTAATATTGACTTTATCGAAAAATGACCCGGACAAAAGTTTCATGGGAAGAAATGAGGAACTAGAAAATGACCTCGAATTTGACCTTGAACATGACCTTGACAAAACTGTTTTTTTAAATGAAAACCCCTATTTTTCACCTCGGATTCGGAAAGAGTGGGTAATTCTACGTTGAAAACCATATTTATACTTCATATCCCAAAGTCGTGTGAAGGTTACAAAGACGAAAAAAATTTGATACTGGTTGGTCAAAGTCATCTTCAAGGTCAAATTCAAGGTTATTTTCTAGTTCTTCATTTCTTCCCATGATACTTTTGTCCGGGTTATTTTTCGACAACGTCAATATTAACTCGGACAAAAGTTTCATGGGAAGACATGAGGAACTAGAAAATGACCTCGAATTTGACCTTGAACATGACCTTCACCAACCGGTATCATGTTTTTTTCCAAAATACCAGAAAACCAGATTAAGGAATTTGATCCGAGACAGTCACGTACAAAAGTATACTTCAACGATAAATTTTTCTTTTATCAAAAATTAAATAATGTATTAATATACTTAAGTTGTTATATTTGTATACCATTTGTTTGTTTAGCACAAAAGCGTTGTTGAAAAAGCGTGGTAAAATGATGTTCATAAATTATATTTCAAAAACGGCGTGGTTAATAATTATTATTTTTTATTAAATATGGTTTGTAACTTTATATTTTATAACATACTAGTTTGAAAAGTTCGCGGCCTGACACGTAGATGGTGCCACGACGCGGCACCCAACGCGCGCACAGCTTTCTCATGTTCAAATGATGGTGTAAAATGTTGAATACACGTTCATATGATATCCTTACGATATCAGCTATCTCACGAACTTTTAGTTTTCGATCGCCAATCACAAGCGATTCGATTTTTTCGATCATTTCGGGTGTGGTCACGTCTGACGGCCTTCTCGAGCGTGGTGCAACAGTCGTGCCCATATGACCAATACGAAATTGTTGCATCCACTTCTTAACCATTGTATTCGATGGACCAGATTCACCATAATATTTGTCAAGCCTTTCCTTCGTTTCTTTTGGCGTTTTTCCTCTCAAATAATAATGTTTAATGAGCGCACGAAATTCGTTTGTATCCATTTTTGTCACGTACACTCAGGTGATACATTTTAGACAGCTGTAAAAACCAAACTGATTGACAGATGTTTATGAAAATTAATATGTGGTTTTTTGAAGGTTAGCACTTGTCAAGAATGATATGGATTCGATATATGTGACACCATCTATGTGTCAGGCCGCGGACACCCTACTACTTATTAAATTTTTATCAAATTCCCTTGACACGTTTCCATTTTATTCAAAAAAAATAGAGTCTTCCTATAAGAGTCCGTGTTAAAATTACAAAACTTTGAAATCATTTTTCTCAAAATTGGGGTGGTCAATTTTAATCGGAATAGGCTCGTATTATTGGTATTGAATTAAATAAATATCTAGAGAAGTTTCATTAAAATCCTTTTAAAAATTGTTCTACCCACCAACTATACCTTAAATCGGCACAATACATTATTTTCAAAGAATTTTTTACTGATATGTGTAAGTCCGGGCCGGACTCACTGCAAGGATTCTTCAGATGAATCTGGAGGAAATTTGAAATATGGTGAATATGTTTTGGTATTTTCAAATTTGAGGAATTTATATGAAAATTACGTAAAAACACTAGTTTACCTGTTTTTGCTTAGAGCCGTAATTTGAGACATAAAGTCTTATCACTGATAATGAGCATGTGGTTTGAGGTTATTAGAATCGAAAAATTAATTTTGATACTCTATGCTGTCAAATTACTTAAAAACCTTGATAATTAGAGGGAAAATAGATCTAACTCACGATGTGCTTATGAAAGACAAGTGCATCTCCAATCAATAAGTGATCTGGCAAAAGAGCAAAATGTTTTTTTGTTTGAAGTACAAATGTTCCTAGAATTATTTATGGACTTAAAATTTTCATTTATTAAATACTATTATAATTTTTATTATATTCGCTATAGTAATTTCAAAATAAATAATCTTCCATCCTACTCTTTCAACTTATGTTTATCTATGAAGCTATTTTATTTACTGTGTTTATTTAACATGACAAGTACATATGTTATTTTATATACTATGACTCGTAAAAATAATCTCTATGGTTATGTGAACGGACAATCAAAATCGTGTATAACATTCAGATTTGTTGAACTTATTGTTAGTCTGCCATCATATTTGAACTGGGATTCATAGAAAATAAAAAAAAAAACAAAAAAAAAAAAACAAAAAACATCAGAATTGTGGACTAAAGGAGATTACAATAATGTAGATCACCAAAAATCTAAAAACTTGTAAATATATGAAACAGGGAACCATCGAAAATAATCCGGCCAAAAACCTTATCATATACTTAAAAAAAAAGTTGAATTGAGAACCTTTCTATTTTTCAAGTCGGTTATTTTGATAGTCATTAAAACGAGCTTATTCTGGTGGCAAAGCTATGAAGCGACATTAAAGGGTTATGGTTAGTTAAAACGGTGAGTTTTTTGCGTTTCTGTTATGATAACTAATATTATAAATGTGAAAGTGAGTTTGCATGTTTGTCTGTTTGGCTTTCTTTCACACTTCAACCGTTTAATCTCAATCGATATTCTTCTTTGCACAGAGATAGTTTGGGGGACAGAGAATGCTTTAGGCTAGTGTATACCCTAAGAAAACCGTAAAACCGTCTAGATCCGGACACTTTGCACCAATCTTAAAAGTAAATAATTTCTACGTTAACCTGCAACAATAAACATTTGTTCTTGACGCCATTAGAGAGAGAAAAACATCCTCTAAACAGTTGTACCAATAAAAACTACGGATTTCAACTTTTACTATCTCATTTTACAGGATTACTATCCTACAGTTTTTCAAAGAACTAAAATGTGTGTCTAACTTAGACATGTAATTTTTGTCATAATTGTCATATTGTTTTAGTTTTGATATGTATGTGTTCAGAATTCTATCGCGCATCATTTAATGATGTTTGAAGTTGTATTCGATGTATATATAAAAAAAATACATGCTATATATGTATATCCGTTTAGACCCGGACACATCAGTTTATTACACTATGGCCGCGATTCGCACCAGCTGTAACTCCCACTATTCATACGTTAATATTCCCCCCAGAATCACGCGGTTTATGCCTCCTTCTGGTGTCATATCGTATGTTTACTTCATAGAAAGGCGTTATGCGTTGCCCCCTCTCCCTTCCCACAAAATATTTTGAAATCTTTGACAGGTTCAAAGACATCACACCATATAAAACACTATCCTAAACCCGGGAGAGGTTAATTTGCATGTTATTACATTATTTAAATAAGTGTCCGGGTCAAGACCGATTTAGGGTGTAGATCCGGACACTTACTAATTATTTTTTATTTTTCTTATTTTTACTTACCTATAATGAAACAAATGGGTCATGGATAAAACAAATAATATACACTGTTTCTAATGGTAATACTTTTGTTGGTGATATCTATGAAGGAAACATGTATAAATATAAAATTAACCAAAAAATGTAAAAAAGTGTCCGGGTCTAGACGGTTTTACGGAATATCTTTTTTCTATGAGAAAATTACCCAAAAAATAATAGCGGCTTTCAATAATGACACGATGTAAATGGTTAAAAACTCGTTCACACAATAATAATTAATAAGCATAGAAAAATCTGAACGAAATAATTTTATTTCGTTCATTTTGGTTTTAAATATTAGGTTATTCGTGTGTTTGCTAAGAGCAATAGCGTACATTGTGAGAAAGAAATACACATATACGCACTTTTTTCCCCCTTATAAGCAACTTCAAAAGATTGAAATCAAATCACATAACGTAAAAGCTCCTATACCCGAACGGGTTCAATACTCGAACAGTTTTAATATTTATCGTTTTTTTTTTTTTTCAGAAATAACTTCATTAATATATAAAATATCAAAACTGTTCGAGTATTGAACGCGTTCAGGTATAGGGGCTTTTACCCTATCTTTCTCTTTTTAAATAATAAAATTCGCATATACGTAAAAAGAGTACGACAAATAATATTATTTCAATTTTTGATGTTGCTTACGATGGGTCAAAAGTGTCATTACAATCACATTTTTCGTTTTTACGTGTTATCTATTTATATTTTAATTGCTTCCGGCTCTTCGATGTTTATAGTTTTATCTTTTATGGCGCATGTTGTATTTATCCCGTAAAATAATGCACACCCAGGAGGATAAATTTGAATAAATTTAAGATGAGCAAGTTTTAATTTAATCTCTTAATAATGTAAAGCATAAAATTAAGTGTACAAAGGAATGTTGTAGTCAAAATTATACACCAGATACTCACTTGCAAATAACAGACTGCACATTCTTTAGAACTAGTAGAATATAACTTGTGTACATCTTTCAGGATCGGGATAACAATTTAACTTACTTTATTGTAAGGACGCTAGATAATATAATAGAATGAAAGTTTCGTCTCTTTTATTTTGTTTCATCTCTGATCTATATAGTGTTGCTATTAATTTTTTCCATAGTTGAATTTTAAAATCGAAGGTATAGTTAAAAGAATTGTTGATGTTGGGCTTGAAGTTTCTACTAACTGGCTGATTTTATTAAAAATAACAGGGTTTTTATGTTAATTAGAACGACTGAAGCAAGTTTCCAACTTTTATATAAACTATTTCATATATTATAGTAAAAAACATACTGTTGCAGGCATGATTTATAATGTCGTATTAAGTAAAATTTTTGATAAGTGTATGCACTACCGCGCCAGGCCGATAAAAAAATTTACATATTTTAACTAATTAGTCAATAATAATAGTACACAGGCGTAACTAGACTTGCAGACATTTTAAGTTATTAGCACTGCTTGCACTTTAACTCGATTTAGAGACAATCAGTACGGAGGCACTCATAGAACATAAAATATCGCCATACACCTTTGAGCGAAGGTTTCTACATAAATTTAAATTTAACAATTGCAATAAACAAATTGAATCGCTAGCACTAGATAATACATATGTACTAATTATATATGTATATATATATATATATATATATATATATATATATATATATATATATATATATATATATATATATATACAGGAAATACAGGAAATTAGTCATAAAGAAAGAAGTAAGCTAAAATTATTATAAATTAACTAAAGGAACTATAAGGAAATCTCATAAATAAGTAGTTTGATTTTTATTCATTGTTGAATTCACTAATGACGTACGACTACTAATTTCTATTTAAGTGGTTTAGGTGCACATAATAATGATATTTAGGAGGTTAAAAAGAGTTATTTCTTGATAATGCAATAAATCAATCATACATAACGAAAATATTGGCGATGATAAGATTCCCTAGCGACAAATCGCGGAACTAACATATGACAGATAATTTTCATACAGTTGAATTTTCTAATAGCAATTTAATAAAGTTTTCACGTAAATTGTGCATATAATTACGTGATTTAATGTGTTGAGATGAACACTAGCAAACACAAAAGAAAAAGGAGTACTTACTACTGTGTTCCACAGTGCAGGAACTACAAAAGGGAAGGACTGAGTTTTCGTCGTTTTCTTACCAGTGTCAAACTTAAAAAAAAATATTGGGAAACTATTCTTAAAATGAAAATTTCATCAGTCCATTTCATCAGTTTATGCCTGTTTGCTCAGAACATTTTGAGGTGTCAGCATTACATTCCGCTTCATGTGGATAACTTAATACTCCACAACTTCGTGCAGCTAAACCCAGATATTTTATGTTACTGAAATTTCGTTCTTTAACACCAACACACATTAACATTCCACTTTTAAAATATTGTTCACAATCGCGAAAAGGTCTCGTAGTGTTTTTTACTCTTTCATAAATGTTCAACAAAAAAGTCATCACAAAATTTTTATAAAGCAATGAAATAATATTAATTATATGTCATATAGTAGTTCCACAAACGCTCACCAGGGAAATTTTATCATCGCCAATACCCCTCAATTTAAACGCCATAAACACCACTAGAAAGAAATTTATTCAGCTGAACTTTTTCATATTAAATTAAATTACAGGAATACATATGTAGTTGTAACGGTTGTGACAGTCAGTCGGCTGGCGCTGTGATAGGAGTTTATCTAATTTCCGGATAGTTGTAATATTTTATTTTTTATTTAGTTAACTTCTAAAAGGAAATAGTGTAGCGGAAATCTAAGAAGAAGCGTGTTCATTATGTTCGCAACGACGTTTCAGTGTAAGTTAGGTTTGTATCTGGAAAATACAGTCCAACGGTGTTATCATATATTTTTGGAAGTCGTTAAACAAGGCACAGTGTGACAACAAACGTAAAATTAAATTCGTTTCGGCGTGAATATTATCGCATATTTTATTACATAATTTATTCTCCTGTTATAAAATTGTTTTACTGATGACCTACATTATAAGATTACAGAGCCGGGTCCACATACAACGAATGGAGACAAGCGAATGTAAACGAATGCGAACAAACGTGGACAAACATCGACGAACAACGCGAGCAAAGATTAACAAGCAATTGTGAATGAACAATTAATGTCAATTTGTTGATGTTTCTTATTCTGATGGTTCTTATTCTTACTGAACTTATTTAAAATAATTTAAATAAGATCAGTAAATTTTGAAATGAAAAGATATAGTGTAAGCGCTCCTTATTTTATCATGCGATCTTTAAAAAAATAAAGACATGGGTAGATGGTTTCGTTTTATAAAAGTAGAGCTCGTTGTAATAACGTCTAATTTACTAATCGATCTTATTTGTAAAAATTCTGAAACGTTTAAAAATTTTATAAGATTGTCACCACCAGATTTCGAAAACTTAATTGAAATAGTTCGACCAAAAATATCCAAACAATATATATATATATATATATATATATATATATATATATATATATATATATATATATATATATATATATATATCCGAAAGTAATTCCTGTTAAAGACTTATAGTGGTACATTGTGATTTCTGTTGACAAAATTTTTGCCCCAAAGATTTCCACGCATCTTTTTCTGTGATGCAACGACAAGAAATGGAAAACATTCGTGAGTGTTCGAAATTGTTCGTTCGTGTTTATTCACTTTCGTGACCAAGGTTTATTTATGTTTATGAGGTTCACCAATCAAATGAAAACGACGCTTCACTGTGAACTGCAGTATAGCCAGGTCCGGAATATTTTTCTTTTTATTACGTCTTAGTAATGTTGGAAGTGAACAAAAACATTTAAATTAATGAAAATATAAAATACCCGAGTCGTTTTCAGAAAGAAAGAATAAAAAATAATTAATATCATTTTTTTAATTAAATATAGATAAAATAAGTATTTGAAATATATTTATGTTTGTCAGAAAAATAGGTACAAATATATTCGATAATGTTACACATATGTTCATTCTCTGTATATCATAGAATTCGGAAATTATGAAACATTAATGAAAAACTCTGTCTTACTTTGTTAATTACGGATTAATTTAGGTGTTTTCAATGTTTTTAATTCAACAACATTATTCTACACCATTTTTTGGATATCGAAAATAGCTAACGTCTTTATTTAATGTCTTATACTGTGAATTTCAACAATTTGGCACAGAAAACAATATACCAGGCATGACTATAAAAATACGTAAGAATAATTTTAGATGCCGGCCCTGAAATGACGATTTTCAAAGCAGCAATTAATGAAATTAGATAAAATAACTAAATAACTTACATTTGGCACAAAATAACAAACAAAATGTGAAAAATTGATAAAAATAATAATATTAAACTGAATATTATATTATAATAACTAATAATTATTCAGAAATAATACTTTAAAATTTAAAAATGACAGTTCATATACAAATATTATTGATGATCAAGTGATGATCAGTTGACGCTATAAAACAGCTGATTGCAGTCCGAAAGAAATACATTGTAGTATACGGATTTAGTGTACCTCATAAATATATATATATATATATATATATATATATATATATATATATATATATATATATATATATATATATATATATATATATATATATATATATAAACCTTGTTTCGTGACTACATTCATATTTCTTCGTTTATGTTTGATCGTTACGTGTGAATCCGCCTTAACCAACACTTATATCATATAATGTACTATTCCTGTGCAGTTTTTAACTCGCCATTTATCTACAAAGTACAAGGTTTTACGTACAAAACTCCATTATTTAATTTTAGCCGTTTCATGTTTAATTATTATGGATGTACTTCCTTCATGTAATGAGTTAATAACCTATATATTTATTTAAAGGATAATTTGACTATAAACTTTATAATACCTCTTAGCGTTTATTTGACAGGCGAGAGGCAAGCATATTGTGTTGCTGCTGTACAAGTAGATACGTCACACATAAATACATTACTTGAAAACTTTGAACTTTTCATGTAGTTTTACGATCATAACCCTCTAGGTGATGGCAGAACAATAGCTTAATAAGAATTTTTACAGCTTTATTTACTTAGTTACAAATAACGTTTACACATCAAAGACTCTTTTTTTATGTAAATTTTATGGAAAGTCCTCTTTGAAAAACTCGATTATCGACATATTGAAAAAAAGAATTTTATGTGGAGACAAAAATGGTTTATTCCTCAGTAGAATAATTTAGAAAAAAATATATAGGTTTGAAAAAGTAATATGTGAAGAAAGAATATTATTTCAAGCAATACCCTAAAGAGATACCGACAATAGTTCTTCAATCGTCGCATATAGTACAGAAAAACTGCGAATTTTCAGTTTTCGAATTTCGGGTCTTGTATAAAAAATAAATAATAATTTGTTGTTGATTCTTTTCGTATTAAATCAAGAAATGGTGACAAATTTTGTTGCACCGGTATCGAAATCGTCGTAAATTGCCTTTTTTGCACGATCGTGTATTTTCATGCATTTACCGATGCTGTTGACAATGCTGGTAAGTTACATTCCCCGAACGTTTGTTTATATCCATGGAAACCAAAAAATAACAGTGTGGTAGGTGAAATAGATTCGTGGTAAGTGAATAGGAGTGTGGTAAATGAAATTAGCTCAAAAATGATTGTAATTATTTAATTATATTGAAATGAAAAGTACAATTTGAACAATTAGGAAAATAAATCGATTAATGTGAAAATTTTCACTAGTTTGCACATTATTATTACTATTGTTTGCATTAGTCTTCATATTTTATTGAAATTTCAAAAGGTCGTTCAATCATTATAATTTTCTGTGGTTTTCATAATCTTCTATTCATTTTACGAGAATAAATTTGCAGCCAAAAAAAAAAATGCTTCATCAACTTCATTATTCTCACTAATATTATAGTTTAACAAACTATTTTCCTCAATTTCTTAATAGAAAATTCAAAAAAAAAAAAAAAAAAAAATTCACGCCAATGAAATATTGACACTTAATTTTTTATTTACAAATATAGTTGTCAACTCTCACTACAAAGATTCGTATTAGTTGCTATAAATATTTATAATATTTATTCATGGCATTCTATGTCATAACATAGAAATATAAATTTCACCTATATTATCCGAATTTTATTTTTTATTTAATTTTTTAATTATTTTAATTATTTTAAATCGATCGTGCAAAAAATATTATACAATATACGATGCGCTAAGTGCATTTACTGATCTCGAAAATTGCAAGAACTCGACCCTACGGGTCTCGTTTTCGCAACATTTTCTCGATCAGTAAAAGCAACTTACCGAACTTATATTGTAAAATACTATTTCCTTATAGGTTCATGTTAGATTTTTAACTCTGTAGTCAATTGCGCGATACATGTCACTTACCTCCCGTTGTAAATTTTATATTAATTGTACGCGTCGCTCTGTGGTTTTGATTGTAATTTAGATATAAATTTGCAATTGTAGGTACGTATTTGTCCTTTTTTGATAGTACGTAGGTATAGTATTTTTATTCTATAACTATACTTACAGATTTGTTTATACTTAAGAGTGACCGGTTTATTACTTGTTTTGATTATGTTTTCATAAATTAATTGATATTTGTTCGTTTTGCTATAAGCATTTGACACGTTAGTCTGCCCTTTAGTTTGAAATTGTTTGTTACAATCGTCTTAGTATCACACAGGGCCGGACCTACACAAGGTGGTGCCCAGGGTACGGTGCAAAAAAGGCGCCGCTGTCTTTCCCACTGCCCTCTAGATCCGGTCCTGGTATCACAGTATAGATGTGTGATGTGTTTCTTTTATAAATTTGAATAATATCATGTTTATGTACATGTAAGAAGTAAAATTTGGTTTCTTCTTTTCCCAGTACCTTCATATCTTTCAATATTTTCTGAGGAATAAGTGCGAAATAAATGTACCAAAATCTGTCAGTATGTCAGTTTTTATGTAAAATTATGAAAATTAAAGCATAAACGAGTTTAATTTGCATGCGGGGACATATTTATGGTCGACCAAATGGTTGGACGTTTTATATACCTAATACGACCCAATGTCATTCTAACTGGCGAAAATGATTCCAAACTAAATGAATTCCATTTAAAATTAAAGAATTGCTTTTAAAAATTTCTCTAATAGTTAAAAAAGTGTCGATATTTATCTGGATTATATAGTCGACCAAGTGGTTGGAAAACGGCATTTCATATTATACGATTTAATGTTATTCTAATTAACGATCAAAAGAATTCCAAGCTACAAAAATTATGTATATATATAAAATTAGGGAATTGCTTTTAAACATTAAAAAAGTGTCGACATTTAATCTGAATTATATGGTAGATCAATTGGTCGGAAATCGACATTTCATATTGTGCCATTTTTTCCGATGATTCGATTAAAGATGAAACTTCTGACTGACAACTTTCATATGACAATATCCAAAAAACAATTTCTTATTTTCTAATTTTTATAGGATATATTTTTATTATTATAACTGTATACAGATAACTCCTTAATTATTATTTAGAAAAGTATTACATTGAAGCAAGCCAACGAAAAGTAAAAGACATTTCTCTGTACAGAGACATAAGACAATTTAAAAAAAAAAATTAATCGAATCTAAATTGATTAGAATGGAAATAAGAAATCGGCTTAATGTAAAAATTTTAAATTATGTATTTTAGGGTAAGTGCGAGAGAGATGCCGCGTCGGGAGAGATGCCGCAGTAGCCATAGTTCGTCCGCTGATTGATAGATAGCGCGATTAATGGATTATATGTTTAAAATAAGTTACTTATTCAAGCTGTATATGGTAACATTTATGATTAGTCCATCAGTTTAGTAATTATCCAACTTTTTATTATTGAACAGTAAGTTTTTTAATATAATATTTTATCAAGCATTTAACTCATTAGAATTTAAGAATGTATATTTCATTGGTTTAGTGAAAATAAGTTTTGTCATTAATTTAGGTATATTTTAAAAGTTACTGTATAAAATTTTAGGTTAGAATTTCGCACTATCCCAACAAAAAGGAGAGATGCCGCATTTAAAGTTGGTATAGATGCCGCATCATATTACATGTTAAAAACATAGACTTATACCTTAATTATGCAATTTTTTTTTTGGATTGTAAATTATGCCACGTAAATATAAAAGATTCATTAATGGATCAGGAAGAGCCCTTATATTAGTGAAGATAACGAAAATAATGATGATTGCTGTGTATTGAATGTTTTCAAAAGGACTTAGAAACAAAAAAAAAGTTGACTGGTTAAGGTGTATAAAGTGTCAAAAATGGTTACATATGGCATGCATCATGTATGGAAATCTGTTCAAAATGCAAAATTTTTAATATGAACTATGCGGCGTCTCACCTTCTTTGATGCGGCATCTCTCCCATAGGTGTGGTAGAGACGCCGCTTTGCAGACTCTACAAAAATTACGAATCCTTTATGACTCAAAATTTAAAATTATATTTATAAATAATTTTAAAGAACAATGTTTACATTTATTGTATGCCAAATTTCAAATCAATTAAATGCATACTTTAAGAATTATCAAGTGTTTTCAAAATGTGCGGCATCTCTCCCGCATTCACCCTACTTTAATTATTATAAAATGTAGAGACGCAAACGGTGGCAAACTAATAACGAAGAAAACATACCTTGCTTATGGAGAGTACTTCGAACGAAAAGAGTAAACAACATAAATTAAGTCGAGGCTTGAATTTGACAGGCACCTAATTGTTTTTCGATTCTAGTATAAATAAAACAGTTAATAAGTTGATAACGTTCTCAGCACAATTCATTACCGGTTTATAATTAAATGTATGCAAAAAAATTATAGTTCGTATACAAGCACATATTTGTGGTGGGATATATCGGTGATGTTGGGACAAGAAGGAGAGACATGCAATTTTTTTCTATTTCTATATCTTATGAAAATAAAAATTTACTTTTTTTTGGTTTCATTTGGAAGATTGATTATTTATTAAAGATAGCAGAAATAATTTAAAAGTCTTGATCTCCAACACTCAAAGTGATATTTTACCATTAAAGTTTAACTATTCCACCTTGTCCCACTTTCCCCTACTGTGTTTATGACAACAATTCATAAAAAAATATTTTCATTATTTCTAACAATATTTTATATTATTGTAAAGAAATTTTTTTTGCCTATATATTTTATTAATCCAAAGGTTCACGATACGATTCCGTAGCTTGTATACTGTTTGTCTCAGGCAATATTAAGTAACTGCTTTCAAATACTTCTCTAATATTTGAGGAAGCGCCAAAACTAATCTGTATTAGGTACATGGTCGGCCAGTTGGTCGGAAAACGACATTTCATATTAAAAAAAAAAAAACACATACCTACCTAAATGTAATTTAGAAAAGTGTTAGTCGTTATATGTGAGCGGTCCGCACAAAATTGTTCGAGATTTTACCGGGCCGTGACTTAAAAAAAGTTGAGAAACGTTGCACTAGGTTTACTTTACTGTCTTCATTACTCGTATTTCATTGATTATACCTACCCAATTTATTCTAAATACTTTTTATGATGAACTATTTACTTCAAATTCTAAAAAAATTAGATTCTAGAAAACAGTATTTTATTCAAATAACAAAAAATAATTAAATAAAAAATTTTGGAATTCATTGCTATTTATATTTTTAGAAATACAACAATGCCACACAGTAGTCCAAATATTTGAATAACAACATAACTAAATGAATAAAAAAAATGAATAAAGGTCTATCAAGTCAACATGGATACAGAGGGACTAACAGATACAATGGAGTAAGATAACGTGAATGACTAAAATTTTAAAAGTTATTATAATTCAAAATATAAATAGGGTTGACCGGGATAATTTTAAATGAGTTTTTATGAATTAAGATAAAAGCCTTGTTTTAAGTATTTTTTATTTTATATATCACAATATGGTTGATTTATTTTTAATTCTATATTATTCAGGATGTACCACACAAACTTTGAGCAAATTCGTATGAAAAACCACAATTTTATAAGCCATTCCCCGGCACGGGGATATAATATTATAACATTTCCCCGGCACGGTTTTGCAAATCTTATGAATTTTGGCTGATTGCTATCAGAAAAATTATTTAGAATGCATTACAAGAGAAGTGAGATACATCAAATAAAACCCAACTCAAATTCTCCACATTTACCCCACTTTGAAAATTTTTCATCGTATTTTAGCGTTTGCAATTGCCCTTTGTTTAATGCAAATTGTCCATACCTCAAATTTTTACAAAAAATCAAGGTTAAATGAAAATAACAAAAATTGTAGGAACAAATGTATTGCAAGCTAAAAATGATATTCTGATGATATTTTGTCATTTTATATATAAAAAGTCAAAAAATTTTCACACAAAAACAAGGAAAATGAGACTTTTCAAGGAAATACATTTAGCTTACATAAATAAAAAACAACAATCTATTAGGCCTAATACTTTAAATTTAAAAAAAAAAAAACAATGGTCTTGTGTTAATCCTACTGCTCTTGGGCCCCCAAAACAAGTAATTTTTCTGTTTCTGTAAATTGTTATTGGGTAAGGGAGCACAGCAATAATTTCGTAGATTGATACACAATACATATCGCTCTTTACACAAATCTTTTTTTTATTGTTTGTACAACGGAAACTTGTACAATAACGTCACCATCATATTCATCAACATTTTCAACTCTGAAAAGAACACTACTGAAATTTTTGACCGAATGGAACCTTTTGTGAATAACGTTCACAATTACCCCACAATTTTAAAATCATTGGGTAATTGTGAATTGATAATAAATTGTCCAATTTCTTTAGCAATTAATAAGGAGCCTTCTCAGGTATTAGACCACTACATTAGAAGTACTTTTAACTATTTCTTTCTTTTAAAAAAAGAAAATGTAATAAAAAAAATTTTTTGAGGTTGGTCGAAGTAAGGTACAAGAAATTATAGGTGCCGTTCATAATTACTCCAATTCACAATTACCCCGGTCAACCCTACAATATATTTTTTATTTTTAAAATGACTTTTTTTATGAACAGAGTTCCTTTTAGGTTTATGGTACTTTCACTTTTTGCTTTTAGTTTCCACTTCTCTTCCAATAATCTCTTCTCAAAATAATAAAACTAAACAATTAGCTATCGGAAGAATAATTAATCTGTTCCATGCCATCTAATATGTAAGAAAGTGTATGAAAATTGGGTATAGAGTTTAAAAATGTCTCGACTGATAAGGTTTTACAGTACCTATAGAAAATTACATATACTAAATAACTGAAGCAAAAATATTTTTTTATCATTTTGTTTGTTATATAAATAAATAGGAAATATAATTAATTATCCCTTAACGTCGGATAAGGCAAAGTAAAAACGAAAGGATAACGTACAAATGAATCACTGATTTTTCTTTATTCTTTATTCCTTGTTAACAAATAAAACGGATAAAAATAAATGAAAAACATTTTTATCCATTTTAACGATATTTATGTTAAAATAATACAAAAAACGCGGCGCAAATAAATAAAAAATTACAATTATACAGACAGAGATAAATTACATCATCTGGTATTTTCTTTTTTTACGTTCGTTTATTCCGTTTTTGTAAATAAAAATATTAATTTTATTTTATATTTACAAGCGGGAAATAGATTTTCTTGTAATTAGATATTTTGAAAATAATTTGTTAACCTTCTGTTTTGTATTTAAAATACATATTGCCTTTTCCTTTAGACGTCACTTGGATTATTTTTTCATTACAATAATTGAAAATACCATTACAAGAAATAGCAATTGTTATAAAGAAAAGGACAATGGGCAAAACTCTATGGGGAGCTGCTCCCTAGCGCCCAAGGTTGAGACCGGTGTCGATCGATAGCCCTGGTCAAGTAGTCAAACTTTGTCAATGGGCACGTTCATGGAGAGTCTGGCCTTCAAAAGGTATAGGGCGTCAAACGTACAAAAAGTCTGCACGTAACCATAGCCAAACGGGATACTCTGCATAGGTACATATCACTGTGTAAAACCACTTTCCTGGCAAGTGGCCTAACCTTGTTTTTTCACGTGGCCTATGGCAAGAGACGTATCGAGCGGCTTCAAAATTGTACATTGGGAGTATCCGAAGAGAAGTTTGGGAGTCCTACCGGTGGCGATTTCTGGCAGACCCCTTGGTAGATTGCCGAAACAAGGTAGTCCGAAGTGCACCCTTCAGAAGGAGATTCTAATGCCCGCTGCAGGTCAACATACATCGTTTCCTTAAGAAATGGCCACGTGGAGTATGCCACGTCAGAACTTTTGAAGGCAAGGTCTCCATACCTAAGATGGGTATATTTGTGACCTACTAGGGATGGGTATATTTGTGACCTACTAGGAAAGGGCTTTCAGAAAATACATCTCTCACTAGTGGGTGCTGGGGGGCAATTTTGCGAATTGTCCTTTAAAAAGATTTTTTTACTTATATATTCTTATTATACGATAAGGTGAGAATAAAAAAAAATTAATTTGTTTTCTTATTGTTAGAAGCTGATATTTTTGTTACTAGTGTAATCTCTTTGGGTATAACCAGGTATGGAAATAACAGAAGACTTTTCCGACTTTACTATAAAAGGTTGCTAGTAAAATTTTCAATCTTTTTTGAGATGTTATGAAATATGTATATTTAAATTGAAAATATTATACTTTTAAGGATGACACCTCAAGTAAAATCAATTTACTTTCAAATAAAACAAAATCAAACTGATTCTTCACCTGATACAAAAATAAATGATTCCACCGATTTGAAAAAACGTAGTTTTTCGTAAAAAATGCCTTTAAAGTTTTCGTTTCTAGATTTTCAATTTCCAATTTTCTGGACCTTTTTCTACGCCGTACTCAATTTGGCTTGCTTTATTTTATATATTAGCTGCTGCTCTTACGTGGTAAATTTTAATTGTCTTATAACTTGCCCAGTTTATTTCGGCGAAACGACTTTATTAGTATACTTTACCCATAGTTCACTTTCAAAAACCCCGCCTCAAGTAAGCACTATTTTAAATAGCGTTTAAATTACTTCGATTTTACAGAAATTATACAGATGCAAAAATAAAATGCGATATAGTTATTAAAAATTAGACTAAACATAGCTGTGCTGTGATGAGCTTTTTGTGTTTATAAAACATCGTCTCTGTTAAATGAAAGTACTTATTTTTACAATCACAGTCGAAAGTAGGTTTTTGAGCTCTGTGAAGGGAATGTAAAATATGTGTTTCCTGAGGACTGTTACCTAGAGTACTGATATGATAGTGCGTGATAGAAACTTTATATTTAGAAATAATCCTAATTACAAATTACAATTACCATAGGCACGGCAAAACAGGATAAAGCTTGAGAAAGTTGTAATAGAGTAAATTCGAATGTGAAGGTTTGATTATTATTTAATCCTTTTAATTAGAAGACAAACGAAACGTAATATGATGCCTTAATAGTTAGGTACGTATTAAGGCCCATAAAAATGATTTTTGTATATACAGTCGACGACAATATTAAGTGGACACCCTTGTCTGCATAAAAAAATATAAACACAGTTCAACTCAGTGTTAGACTTAGCAAATTAATGACTATTAAAAAACATGCTTTTTATCGCGCTTTCTAGACTAGAATATCCCTTCAATCTTTTTATAAATGTTTAAGTTTTAGTAACAATTGAAGACATGAGTGGAGAAAGGTGTTATGTAACATTTTCTTATAATTTTACGATAGAAGCGCTTGAAAGTTTTTATTTACATATATTTCCCATGCAATAGCAGGTGTTTATTATTGAATTTTTACAAAACTATTGAATGTAAAGACACCAAATTTTGATATACTTAATATGATACTTGAGCACACAATATTTAAAATCTTTACAAAATATGAATTTTTGAAAAAATGTTACATAACGCCTTCATCCACTCACGTCTTCAATTTTCTGACTTGAAAAAATATTAATTTGAAAAGTTTTCTTGTTTTAATGTCTGTTTCCTCTTCGTGAGCTCAGTTTCCCCAACAATTTTTTTTATATGGCCATAAATTTCACATTTCTGAATTTTCTGACTAATCAGTTTTAGCTGGTATAAAAACGTTCCCAGATTGAACTTAAGGGGGGAAGGTCCTTCAGACAACAAGATTTTTAATAATTTTTTTTAACAAACTGGAAATTACATAGTATAGTACATGTTATGGTGTATTCACTCATAAATTTTTATCCAAAAAAAAGAAAAAAGGGCGGCGTTACAGCTGCTCCAAGTTGATTCTTTTAATTTGCGCCGTGGAATGCCCAGCCTCTTGTAATCAACTGAATTCGATCGGACAAAAAAATTTTATTAAAATAATCATTACGCTTTGCATATACCTATTTCTGATGAGAAAATTTTTTTTTCACAATTTAAAACCAAAGCGAAAAAATTTTACTTTTTTTTTTTTTTTATAAACAAATTGTTATAAACAATATTTATAGTAATAATTTATGCAAAATTTTAGGTAAATGCAAAGGCCAATATCTTAAAGAATATCTGTACAAAATTTCAAGTTAATACCGTAATAACTTTTTAAGTTATATTCCACGGCGCGGAAAAAAACCTGTTTTGAGAAAAACGCTATTAAAAAGTTTTCGTTTTTGAAAAGTATAGTTAAAAGCAATTTATCGTTATTTAAGATAATCGTTCTGTTGCGATTAAAACATTAGAAATATATTACTTAAGGTTCAAATAAACTTTTAAAGCAAAACAAAAAATGAAAAATTTTAAAGTTCTGGAGGACCCTCCCCCCCTAAGCTACCTTTCAGGACATATACGTGAAAGAAAATGCTGTGCCGAAAATAGCTTCATTTCGTTGTTTGTTGTCTGTAGAATTACTCATATTATTTTAAAAAATGTTAAACAACTGGACTGCATAAAATTTAACATTTCCGAACATTCTGTGTACAAGTTTAATTTGAAACTAAAGCATCTAGACGAAATGAACGTGTACAATTTTTCCAAAACATTAATATTTTTAACTTAATTACTTAAAAACGAAATTGAACACGTATTAGGCTTATTTATTTTTGTACTGAAAACAAACATGGTCTATATTTTGATATGATATCGGATGGATTTGTAAATATGTATATACATATTGGACATTTATGTGTATGGTATATGTCGATAGTGGTGTAAACAGTTTATTCTTGTCAGGACACTGTACACAGCCATGCACCGTTAACAGTTTACTAGTTTTACTTCAACTGCATAATGTTACGTGATTTTCAGTTAATTTACATGTTACTATTACTATTCATCAAATGAATGCAAACACACATGCACAGTACAGCTTTATACATACGTACATATACAGATTGTCTCAATAAAATAGACGATACCAAATCTATAGCTTTTCTAGACGGTAATGAAGTATGCATCATAAAAGATAACACATTGACGGTCATGAGGCATTATGACGAAACGCGCAACTTATGCATTTTGATAATACACCAATACATAAACAAATGAGTTGCCGAAAAGTAAAGTAAGTTATATGCAAAAAAATAACCGAGATTTTAGTTCCTATGGATACTTCAGTTCATCTGCTATATGTTCACGTTGAGAAACAGTTCTAAAAAAAATTTTATCCCACTGAAAATAGGTGAAGAAAAATGACGAAGGATGCAAAACCAGTTATATCCCAAATGGCCACAGTTCCAAAATCAGTTCTATCCTTTAACAATTTTAAAATAAGTTACATCCCACAGACAATAATGGCTGCCCTCTAAATGCGGCAGCAAAACCAGTTTAATCCTTTAACAGTTTCAAAATAAGTTACATCCCACAGACAATAATGGTTGCCCTCTAAATGCGGTAGCAAAACCAATTTAATCCTTTAACAGTTTCAAAATAAGTTATATCCCACAGACAATAATGGCTGCCCTCTAAATGCGGCAGCAAAACCAGTTTAATCCCTCACTAACCTAGTACATGTACTTTAGTTTCAGTAGTAGAGTGACTATTTTTGCAGTATCCTACAAAGACTTAAATTATTGTCATATTTACTACATAAAATTGTTCTAAAAACTAAAAATATGTTCATTCTTTTACCTTCTACCAGGTTTTTGACTGCTTTTACATGTTACAAAGTTCAAAAATGGCTGACACTTCATTTCCAAAATCAGTTATATCCAACTGTCGGTTCCAAAACGAGTTACGTGGGTTTTATTTATTTAAATATAATTGTTTGTGCTTTTCCTACATTATACAGATTATCACCAGGAATCAACATGAATTTAGTACGTTTTTTGATATCAAAATCATGCAACGATTTATTATTGTAATATAACTAATAGTTTTTGTTGAATAACTCGAAATCGTTTGAGATGAACATAGCTGGTTTTGGAATCCGACGACTCAAATGTAGTTCGCTCTCTGCCTAAACACAATAGATACCACAGTGGTTCTATGTGCTACTCAATACGAAATGTATAGTATAGAGAGCACACACCATCAATGTGCTTAATTTGGTGTACACTTTATAGGAATTGTTGACGCGATACAGCGTTGTGTCACAGTTGGTCAGTTTTCATTTGATATCGTACAGCGTTTATGACTGTCAGCGTGTTAGGTTACAATTAAAGGGACAAGTGTCCGAAGAGGTATGTAAAATTTTTTCAAAAAAGTAATAGTTTGTAAAATTTAGAAAGATCCTATGTTGAATTATCATCATTTATGAAAATTTTATTTCATTACGCACAATAATTTCGTAGAAATTCAGTAATAAACATGTGTAAATATTGCAAAAAGGAAGTATACGTAAATAAAAACTTTCAAACTCTTTTATTTTAAAATAATAGAAACGCCTCCTGGAGTTGCCATTTCAATTTATTTTGTTTTTATTTGTAGCAAAACTGGTCAGTTCCGAAGACATTCGGAGTAAAAATTTATTTTCTCTTATTTGGAAATCTAAAAGGCATTTAGGCAAATTCTCCTTAATATAAATTTTGAATCAAAAATTAACGCGATTTTCGTTAATAGAAATATTCAAAAGAATACTCTTAATAAACATTTTGTAACAAAAAAGTAACTAGAATTAATTGGACGATACAAAGTTTACTTGAAACAAATAATTTTTTAGAAATATGTATTAATAAACTTTTATAAAGAGGGAGAATCTAATGAAATAAGAGTAAATCTTTATTTGAACCTGATAGGTATACTGTTAATGATGCATTCTGTATATTAATACTGCCGGCTATATAATTTTGATTGTATGCACAATATTCACAAACATAACCTTAACAATAATTGCACAATATTTTATCATCAGTAAACAACATTAGTGGTGGGTAAACGTGTATGTGTACATTTAAATATTACGCTTATATAACAATGAAATCAGTGACCATTAACAAATAGTTTATGAACGTTATAATTATTGAAATAAATGGTTCTAGACGTTTAGATCTGAAATCTTTCAAAATAATTTCTGAATACGTGTATTTTGTATTAAAATGTCCACTCCAGAGTAATGATGTCGGGTCGAGAAGCAGTTAATCGATTAATCGACTAAAATTGTTTTTCATATAAAATTAGTCATTAGTCGAAAATATCGAGCACAGAGTACTAGTAGTTGACTAATCGACTAAATTTTTAGTCGAATTCAAAAACTCTCTCAAAATTCAAAACTCTTTCAAAAACGAGGCTTTTTTTTGAATTTAATTATGGACTTTTAATATTTTTCTTTTAAGAAAAAGAAAAATATGAAATATCACAATATATTAATCACATAAAAGTGAAAAACCATTCAGATAGATAATTTTTTAGTTTCCATTTTTTGAAGTCTATAATACAGAGAAATTGTTAAATTAGTCGCTTTTAGTCATTTGAAAAAAAATTAATCATTTCAATCATTTAATTGAAGGTAAAATGGTCGACTAAAATATGACTAAATTTAAACAAAATTAGTCGACTAAACCGACTAATCGATTAATCATTCGACATCACTACTCCAGAGTATTATAGTAGGTATATATTATACCAAGAGATTAAAATGTGACATTTGATCCCCAAGTATGAAGTTTGTTGCTAGAGGGCATGTAAAGGCTCGAGGGTCACAAATTATACACGAGGGATCAAAAGAAAAACTTTTGCCTCGTCGCGGATATACTATTTTTTTGTAATTCCAAATAGCTTGAAATACAAAAATCAAGACAAAAATTTAATTAAATGTTATTTAAATTGTGTAAAGTCATATAATATCAAGTATAATGTGGACAAATTCAAACAATTTGGATAAAACAATATTACTGTTTGTCTTTATTCACAAGTTTAGGCCTCACTCGAGTTACTGACGATTTAACTTATTATCAATGATCATAGTTTACCTCAACTTATAGACAAACCATATGTATATATTCAAGGTCATACGTGCTGTGTGGTACTGTGACAATGCGTACATACGTATGGTTTGTCTATAACTCGGGGGAAACTACGATCAGTGGTCATAAGTTAAATCGTCAATAACTTGAGTGACGCCTAAATTTTAAACATCTAAGTAGTTTATTACCTAGCAATGCTTGGTGTCATTTCATAAATTCTAATTGAAGATTGGCTTAAAAGTGGAGGTAATAGTATATTACACAACTGAGGTTGTAAATTACATATTACACAGGAGTAAGAGTCGCGCAGCGACGAGAGCGTAATTGCGCGAGTGTGTAATATTCTTTACAACATAATTGTGTACTATACTTTATCTATGACTAACATAAGATTCACAATAAATAATATAAATTTGGTAGAAATACAATATATTAGTATTATTTAGTTTGAAATTTTTTAAAAATAAATGCTAGCCTTCAGTTGTTAAGTAAAAAGTTTGCACAGATTAATAAAAGTGTAGTGTGTTGTGTTCTTTTATGCATAGGCGCGGGTAAAGTACAAAATTTCATATAGATATAGCTAAAATATAGCTTACCCAAATAGTATCTTGTACAATATCATGGTAGTTGCAGATAAAAGTATTTTTCGCCTCCTGAGACTAAAGTGACTATATATGGAGAAATAACTAAAAATGAGAGATTTAAGACTATTATAACACAGTTATGAAATTGTGATGCAATATATTCGTATGTATTTACACGTAATTAACGTCTAATGCTGTTTGATCTTTTTAGCTAATGTACTTTAGAATATTGTATCTTACCTCGAAAACTTAATATGTAAATACCTATATTCAAATACATGGGTATATACCTACAAAGTTGCAAATGTTTTCTAAAAATGAATATATATTAAGACTAACTATATAGTGCACTTTAAGTACCTACTTTAATTAATCGAATTTCGTAGAAAAATTCTGAAATTCTTATATGTCTTATATTGCTGTACACCAAAAATAATGAAAATGGACTGATAAACTTCAAATTAACTAAAAGTGGTATTACGTCATTAACAAATGTGGCAAAATTAGATGTACGTACAACCTAAAATTACTAGAGTTACTCCAATATAAAAATAACCGAAAGAAAAAAAAGAAGTAAAAAACTAGGTTCGCCGGATTTGATTTCGTATTATTTGTAGGATTTGTGTGATGTCATCATACCACTTTCAAGTATACTACTCAATAATTGGTATTTTATGTAGGTTTCTTCATTGTCAATACAGCTGAACTCTTTTTTATGCGGTCTTTTTTGTGCGGTTTTTTTGTGCAATTTCTTCATGCGGTTTGTAAAAAATGGCCATTAAAATGCATAATGTGAATCAAAATCACGAGACACTAAGAAACTTAAACAATTACTATAATAACTTTCTTTGATAGAAATACTTCTTAACGACTTTTAAGCATTTAATCAATACATTGCATAAGAACGTAAGTTATTGCATCATTTAATTTTTTTTACACATGTATTTTTCAAAATTTTCATAATATTATCAAAAGGAAATAAAATGTTCCTACGTGTAAATTAGGAGTTTATCTTGTTTATAGAAGCAACTTCTAAGGAAATTTCTAAGTTTTGAGCGTTTTGAGTGATGTTTTTCCGATGAAACTTTTTTTATGCGGTCCCGACCAACCGCATAAAAAAGTCTTTTGTACAATCTGGAACGAACTATATTTATGTAGCTATTTATGATATTTTTGAATATATTTTTTTGTGCGATTTTTTTTATGCGGTCCCCTCCACCGTACAAAAAAAGGATCAACTGTATGTTAAATTTCAGATAGTTTCTAGGCGTATTAGTTTCATTTGCTAATGAAGTTGGATTCTTTATAAGAAATTAAAAATCGTCAATTTATTAAAAAACATATATATACTATAATGTCTACTTGTCGAAAAGATGGTCTCTAATTCACTTAAATCAATAATAAATAAATTTATCTAATTTTACGACCTCGATTCCCCAAATAAATATTGATACAATTTTTGTTTGCGGCTATTACATAATTAATAATAGAAAATCGATATGGCTTAAATATACTTTTATAATTATACATATGTGGGCTTACTATACTGTGAATTAATAATTATCCAGCAATAAATTAAACCATATATCACTTGATAGTATCAATTTTAATTCTGCATTTATTGTGTGAATATTATGGATGGATATTACCTATAGGATGGTAGGACGAACAACTAAAATTTCAAATTAACTAAACTACTTTTGCACTACTGTTTCATTTAATTCAACCCATATATGTATGCTGTTATAATTTTCATTCCCCAGGTTCAAAATTTCTAAATGTTTATTCTGTAAATGAAAATCTGTAATAAGGTCATATGTATAGTATAAAGTTGTGAAGGAAATCTTTAAATTCACGGTGATCTTCTGTTTCATTTATAGTTACCATTTTCGTAACTCGTTACTTCTGGTGTCTTTTGTTTACGTACAAAATAAATAGTAAAAAAAAAACATTTAAAATCTTTGTCGCTAAAGTTTTTATTTAAATTAGAATTCACGTTAGTTTTAAATTTAATTTTTCATGTTTGTCTTTTAATTCTGTGTAAATTAAATTAAGAAAATCATACAAAAGTGACCTAATTTTTGGAAACATACTGTGAGTAGTGCACACTGAATATATTGTTACTAACTTAGAGCCTTGTGTATCTTGTATTTTACACTTTGTATTAAAATTTATATATACATGTATTTTGTAGTGGTGTTCGACGTATTCATGTATGTGAGCCATGTATACTAATGACTGCACCAGTAATTTAACCAACCATAATACTAACAATAAGTTTGTAATATGATGCTACTCATTTATAAAATGTATTTTAGTAACATAACTAGAAGCTACTGATCTCGGTTGTGGATAGGGTAACATATAACAATTTTAAATTTAATATCTTGAAAGCATTTTTACTATTTTCCATTTGATTATCCATCTTCCAGTTTATTATTTTAATACTTCTTTATCAATTATAATGTGTTTGACTGTATCATTGATATTAGAATATACAGGGTGTAAAACAAATAACTCTCGTCCTTTTGGGGGGTGACTCATAGCACCCTGTAGATACGAAAACCGCAGGAATTTTTTCGGAATTAACAGTCGCGTCACCCCTTAAAAGGATAAGAGTTATTTCCCTTACACCCTGTATATATATACACACATAAATATATATATATATATATATATATATATATATATATATATATATATATATATATATATATATATATATATATATATAAAGGTGTAAGGGAAATAACTCTTATCCTTTTGAGGGGTGACGCGACTGTTAATTCCGAAAAAATTCCTGCGGTCTTAGTGTCTACAGGTGCTATGAGTCACCCCACAAAAGGACGAGAGTTATTATTTGTTTTACAGCCTGTATAATATGTATCATACAATAGCGAATAGATGGAGTACAAATTTTTTGTTGAAGCAAAATCGCCATTCTGGCTAATATCTTTTATAACCTACAAAGTGACAATGGTAATGAATCTTTTTAAGTTTGCATATGATTTCTGATAACTTTGAAACTATTTATTAACAAATATTTTAACAATACTTATATAAGAACAAATATAACATTAATAAATAGAAAAAAGTTTTAAATCCAATCTTATTTAACCGCCATATTTGTTACCACCTGCCACTTTTTTGATTTCATCCCTGTACTGCCTCTAATATTCAATACACTGGCTTCAAAATTTGATAATTTCATATACATACATACATACACCTATGTTACGGTCAGTGTAACAAATCCAGTTTGTATTAATAATTACTAGTAGGGGAAGGCCTCCCAAAGCGGGTACCCCTCTTAAAGCGCTTTTACATTGTTGTATCGAATGTTTTTGTCAGGTTGTGTGTATACCGAGATTAAGCGATCAACCAATATCAATCATTTGCACTTGAAAACTTGTGTCTTATGCACTTGAAAATGTCCTAGTTAAGCGTCATCAAATTTTTTTGATGGTTTTGTTAAAAATTTTGACGGTAAATATTCTGTGACAAACCTTTTTATTTGTAATCTTTTTGGTATATCGGCTTTCATTTTGAAATTATTCTGAGTTAACAAAATTAAGTCTTTTTGGGCAAAGCGGGTAGGAGCAAAGCGGGTAGAAAAAAAGAAGCATCTTAATGGAAAAAACTGTTGGAAGGGAAAAGAAAAAATAAAAAATCTTCCTTTTACGACGGAATGAGGGAAAAAGCTTAAAGAAAATATTTCTGCCCTGTTTGTGGTGATTTTGATGTGGAACCACCTGAAGTACCTAATATACTACAATGTGGAGGTTATAAATAAAGTTATAGTTAATTGTTATAAATTTATTATTTTTGTCTTTTTTGAATTTTTTTACTTAATTATTATTATTGTTAAGTTCTATATGATTAAGAAAGTTTATATTAAAAAATAATAACAGTATTTAAATACATAATGCACTTACCCGCTTTAGGATACCTATACGGGCAAAGCGGGTTTTTGAAAAAGTTTTGTATTTTCTTAATTAAAAATAAATCCCGAATATGAAAATTTCTTAAGCGAAGTTTCATTATAAAGTTCGATAACTATTCTATCTGATAATGTAAGAAATATCTGTTTATCGAGGTCAAAAGCTACTTTTTTTGGCGTTTAATCTTAGCTTACTCGTTTTGGGATACCTTCCCATACGTTTTTAATAATAACCGCATCAAATGGCCAATGCAATGAATACCGAGGGAGTAATCATTTTTACAGCTTATTGTTAACTGTTTGGTTCGGTTTCGGTTAAAGTAACAACAGATAATTTGTTAAATTATTACTTTGTAGTACCTACTCTAAAGAAAAATTTTTAAGAGTTATCGTGACGAACATTGTCGAATTGATTTTATAAGCTTCTTTTCAAATTTTTCATACTGAACAATAAAAAGGATGAGTAAACTACTTATGTAATCTGCTCGTGGTTTCGAATCCTTTATAAAGTTTCCAATTATCGTTTCAAATTTCAACAACCAAATACACGAATCAATTATGAATATGATAATAATCGTAATACCATTTGCATTTCCTTAAGCGCAGTTATATGATAATTATTACATTTAAATAGTTGCATATTACCATTATGTTGCAAAGAGCTTGTACAATAACTTGCCTTGAATATTATAGCACTATTCAAATCGCTCTGTAGAATATGCAGATACGAGTGAGTTACCCGGTTATTCTCATACAAATATGTGTATTAAGTTTATGTTTATCATAGCCGCGTCATGTTGCGATAATATCAATGAGCACGAAAATTTAGTAGTTACTTTGGCCATATCAGTGTCTTAATAATTATATACACATGCATATAGATATCCGTGACTACGTACATATGACGTAGGTAATTGTAAATATAGTGTTTCATGTAAATGAACATTGCAATAATATATTATAATTTTACCTACTGTATTGAATTTAATGAGGATACATTTCAAGATATACGAGATTTTCATTAGCAACTATCATATATATTTAGTTTCTTAGAAAGATATAAGTACGTAGTAAATTTAAAAGTACTTGGGAGAAAAGTTTGAGGAAGATAAATACAAGATAGATCAATCAATTCTGTTTGGAAATGCAGTCAACTTTAGTCGTAGTGTACAAAATTTGTGGTCGAACGTCATTTAGCAATGCTTTGGCAAAAAGTTGTATTAAATTCGGAGGGGGTCCCAAAAAGTAGAGGGACTAATTTTTATCATTATAAGTATAAGATGAATCAACATTTCAAACACACTATCGTTTAACTCTAGCTAGAGTTTGTCCAAAAACCAAATACAAAATCAAGGTGTAGCCCCATAAAGTTTGCTGTAAGACAGACAATGAAATCACAGTATTAACACTTTCAGTCCCATGGCATCGGCATCCGAAACCAAACAAAACATCCTCAGAGGCCGACCGCGATCAATATTTAAAATAATAAAAAAAACACTTAAAAATATTTATAAAAAAGTTTTTATATTTTGTATTCTTATAAAAATAATTTACCTATTGTGTACTACGTACCGGTCACTTTTCATTTTTTATACATATAAATATACATAATATGTTTTATCATCAAAATATCTAGGCTTGTTTATACAATAATATTTTTATCCACATAATATGTATGTATGTGTGTGTTGTATGCTTGTATGGATATGTGTATTACTCATCTTTTGTCCTGCATAAGTAACACATACATTTTGAATCCTTCAATGTTTTGTGGAATCATTTTATGTAGTGGTTTACATAAAATTTGCTTAAAAATATTGTCGGCTTCCGGGGAAGTTTACTGTGAAAGTGCTCGGGTCTCATAGTGTTAACCATTATTCAATGGGATTGTTCTGTGAGTAATGTATGTATAAAGTTTTAATTTATGTTGCGTAGTAACGCGTAAGTAAACAAAGTAGTCTGTATTTTGTTTTGATCGTTTTATAAATAATATTATGCAAACATTATTTAATGAAATTAGAAATAGATTAAAAATTTGATTTAAAATTTTATTTAAATCAAAAAGGAAAAAGGTCGTAGAAAAAATATCGTATTCGACTCGCTTGCAATGGCTATTACTCACTCAGATGCATTACGACACTCGCCTCGCAAGCTCGGCTCGTATTGCAATTTCATCTTCATGAGTCATAGCTATTTGAATAATATACTAGCTCGTAACGAGCTACTAGAACTAGCTCGTTGAATAATATACTATTAATAATAAAACTTGTTTAATAATAAAAATTAATAAATTGTTTAATAGTTTAGTAAATTGTGTTTAATAATAAAAATTAATATAAGAAATTCTCTTGTGTTAATTTTAGTTTTTTACTCATTTTTTCACTTTCCTGGATATATATCTTTTTAATGGCCATAAAATTTATAATTTTTAATTTTTTAATTGGCCACTTTCAAAATAGTGTGAAAAATGTCATCAACCTGAAATAAAACTACTTGCTAAAGCATATGCCTGAAAAAAATATCGTGCCGGAATTAAGTCCATTTTCTTCCTTCGTTTGTATAACTACCCATAATATATAGAATCATTTAACCTATTCCAAATTAGTTTTTTTCATAGTAGAATTGCATTACCTAACAAACACAGTAAAAATATTAACATTTCATTATGTACTTTTTAAATAGCAAAACCTTAAACAAAAATATATTATTTCTATATGTAATTTGTAATATTTATATAAATATTAGATATACATTTAAATGATAATTATTAAGCCCTTATTGAAACATATTATTTATATACTTTATTAAGACAATTATTTAAGACTAGCCGTATACCCGATGGGATTTCCCATCGACAACATCTTTTTATTAGATACTCACTTTCTGCTCACTTTAAATGTTTTTCAAAAGTCTAAATCAATATCCACATTTCTAACTTCAAAAATGACGAACTTCCCATACAAACTTTCATTTCTTGTTTTAACCCCTTAGAGAATAAATTTCCAGAAACGGTTAGGCAACACAACTGACTTTCATTTATAAATAGAAGTCTAAATGCCAATTTTCATATCTCCTGTGCTAAATTTCGTCCTTCTAAACCCAACAGTTTAGGCTGTGCATTGTCTGTCAATCAGTGTTAAAGATTTATTCAATAATATATTTATTTTAAGAGCCATAGTAACATATTTTTATATACCATTAACTTCAAAAATAACGAATTTACATACAAATTTTCATTCCCAATTAAATCCACTTAGGGGGCGAATTTTCAAAAATCCTTTCTTAGTGGTCACTTACGTTACATAGGGAACTCCTGTGCAAAATTTCATTCTTCTAAACCCAACGGTTTAGGCTGTGCGTTGTCTGTCAGTCAGTCAGTGTTACAAATTTATTAAGTAGATAATAATTGAGAATAATAGACATATTGATATTTTAAATTGTTAGTTGAGTGTTTAATTAATTCAGTCATTGGGAAGTTAATAAAAAAGTATCCATCCTTTTATAAATTCAAGTATCGCTCAAAATTAGATAAAACTGTAATAATAATATTTTTAAAATTTCACATGTCATAGCTATATTTTTATTTAACCATTTTATTTTAAGTTACATCGAAAACTCACTGCCAACTTTTATTGTTCGCAATAATATTAAATATAATGTAATGTCAAACGTTATTTAAGTTATAATAGAAAACCAACCGGTTCAAGAATATTTACAAATAAAATCAATTCAATAAATATATAACATTTATGGTATTAGCGACGAATAATAAATTTTTCGAAAAAATAAATTAAAGATTTATAAGTTAGTAGTTTGTAGAACTTACTTGGATAACTCGCCACAAATAATATAAACAGTATAAGATTTGCATGACGCCATGATGATGACGTTGGTAGACGCCGTATGAATGAACTGCTGATAATATTTTGTTGAGTTAGTGTCGGCGCTGTTGCTGTTTTTCGTTGTCGTTTGTTTCCAACAGTCGACGTTTGGCTAAACCGCAACCACGACGAAACCATTGTTATATTCATTATGATATTTTGTACGGTCGATTGTACTATGATATTGCCACACCTCAACAACACACCACCAGCTGTAAACAAAATTTTATACTTTAACATTGATTAGGAATAAACAAATATAAGTAAAAAATAAAAGTGGTAAGTATTCTTTCAATTTGTAAATACACAGAAGAGTTTAACGTAAAAGCCCTATACCGGAAAGCGAACATATGTCCGAACAGTTTTGACATTTATATATTAACTAGCCGTACCCGTGACGTTGTTCACGCGAAACGTTGAGTAGTTTCTTTTTCGAATTTGTAGTTTCTTGCAACACAAAATGCATTAAATTGTCTCCAAATTGACAACTGTGTATTTATTGTATTTTTCGGTACACAATTAGCAACATTTTTTTTTATTTAAAATTCAGAAAAATTTCCAAACTACAAAATTTATTTACAATTTTTGTTACTATAGTTATGAAATTTTTTATGAAATATGTAAATTAGCGTAATGTGTGTAGATGCTCAAAACAGTTTTTCCATTTTCCCGTGGGAATGAGACATTTTCCCGGAACAAAAAGTATCTTAGATGTTGACCCAGGTAATAAGTTATCATCACACCAAATTTCACTAAAATCCGTCCAGTAGTTTTTACGTGATGCGTGAACAGACAGACAGACAGACAGAGACAGATTTACAGTTTTATTATATGTATAGATAAACTTCTGATAACAAAAATTATTATTAATAGAATGATTATTTTCAATTTAAATTCACCTCGCAATTAATGTTTCCTTACTTAATTAAAGAAATACATACTTAGGGTAAGTACGGGAGAGATGCCGCGTCGGGAGTGATGCCGCAGTAGCCATAGTTCGTCGGTTGATTGACAGATAGCGCTATTGATGGATTATATGTTTAAAATAAGTTACTTATTTAAGCTGTATATGGTAATATTTATGATTAGTCCATCAGTTTAGTAATTATCCAACTTTTTATTATTGAAAAGTACGTTTTTTAACATAATATTTTATCAGCCCTTTAATTCATTAGAATTTAAGAATGTATACTTCATTGTTTTAATGAAAATGAGTTTTGTTATTAATTTAGGTATATTTTAAAAGTACTGTATAAAATTTTAGGTTGAAATTCCGCACTATGCTTGCTATAGCAACATGCGGCATCTATCCCAACAAAAAGGAGAGACGCCGCATTTAAAGTTGGTATAGATGCCGCATCATATTACATGTTAAAAACATAGACCTATATACCTTAATTATGCAATTTTTTTTTTGGACTGTAAATTATGCCACGTAAATATAAAAGATCCATTAATGGATCAGGAAGAGCCCTCATATTAGTGAAGATAACGAAAATAATGATGACTGCCTGTGTATTGAATGTTTTGAAAGGTACTCAGAAACAAATAAAAATTTGACTGGTTAAGATGCATTAAGTGCCAAAAATGGTTACATATGGCATGCATCATGTATGGAGATGTGTGTAAAATGCAAAATTTTTAATATGAACTATGCCGCGTCTCACCTTCTTTGATGCGGCATTTCTCCCATAGGTGTGGGAGAGACGCCGCTTTGCAGGCTCTACAAAAATGTTAATTATGAATCCTTTATGACTCAAAATTTACAATTATTTATAAATAATTGTAAAGAACAATGTTTAGATTTATTGTGTACCAAATTTCAAATCAATTAAATGCTTACTTTAAGAATTATCAAGTGTTTTCAAAATGTGCGGGATCTCTCCCGCATTCACCCTATATAATTATATATATTAAACAATTTTTGTTGAATTACAGTATTTTGATCCTTTATTTACGTCTGATACTTAAACCATTCTATGTTTTCAATTTTGACGTCTAGATGTCACTCTATGTGTCATATTACTCATATTACACGTCAGATTGTATATTGGTTCCCAAATTCTAGTGTGATTAATATTTTTCTGTTTGGATATAGATGCCGACATTTTGTAAAAGAAAAACATTAATAAATAAAAATTTTTGGATTGAATTTTTTTAAAAACATATTCATTGGATTAAAAAAACTTTCTTTCATGTTTATTAAGAAAAAAAATGGGTGTTTAATTTATTTGTCAATTTTTATAAGCCAGTTTAATTACAAAATAGTGTTTCGGTATAGGGGCTTGTACGTTAGATTAGAAAATACTTTTTACACAATAGGAGGTTACTCGTCAAACATAATAAAACAGTTTCAAATTCTAAAATCATTTCAACAAAGTTGTGAATAACGAATCTCTAAAGCTTTTATACTTAATATTAACTCTTAGTATCAATATTTTTCACCACGCATATCTACTTAACTCTTTTCATCCTTTAACAAACTCAGATAGGAAGGAAACTCTTTAAAATACAGTATATTGCTTAATATAAGAAGTAACATGAAATAGTAACATTATAGTTACTCCATGAAATAGTAAAGTAAGAACGTTGACCGCTATTTTGTATATTTTCAAAAGAAAAAAAAAGCTTCGTTTACGCCCTAGATTAACTATTAAACTAAAGATATTTGTTTGATAGATTTTAGATGAATCAGTAAAATATTATGATGGTCACCGCAAAGCACGATTTGTGGGACGGGGTTCAACAAATATGGCAATAACTTGGTCTACATTAATTTTTTTAAATTTTTTTGTCAAATAAAGTTAAAACATAATATAATAACTGTATTATTTGTTTTATAAAACAAAAAAAGAAAAAAAATTTGGAGAGACCGGTCTACCCACACTGTCAACTTCCCATTGGATGCCCTTAAAGACTATTGCACATGAAAAATTGTTTTTAAATTCAGGGGACTCCTCCCCTGGGCCTCCGATAGAGGTTTTGCCCCTTGCACCACACCGGGGGCTTCGTCTTCTGTACGTAAGGGTGGAGGCCCACTCTTATCAAACAAATGATAACATCATTTGTTCTCAAAATATGCGAGACAAAAAATATTTCACAAAAAATTTCTTATTTGGTTTTTTTTTTTTTTATTTTTAAATTTTATAATAATGTACTGGCGTTTTTAACATCAAGGAAGGTTCCTAGGCCATTATATAATAAAGACATGGTAAAAAATCCATATAACCTACGTTATGTTAATAAAGTTAATTCGGTTTTTTTATTACAAAAAAGAAACCGCCAATTCTGAATTTGCCAAAAACCTTATCTGGTCTTCATTTTTTAATTACGCCTCTAATGAAATTAGTCCGGAGTTGATATCATCATTTGTCCTCGAGATATGCGAGACGAAAAAAAAATTCACGAACGAACGAACTAACTAACGAACGCACACACAGACATCATGCTAAGAACGATGGATTCGGATTCTAGTGACCTTCAAACGTGGAGATATGTCCAAATTAGCGATTCGTAAAATCGGACCCATTACAATAACTTCCAATGGGAAGTTAAAAATTTAAAATACTAAATTTTTGTGCATGTTTGGACACATAATTAAGTCACGATTCTGTCGTCAGTGGCTAGAATGTTTTTCACATTTTTCAGAATAAAATATAAAAGAATTTAAATGTACCTATTTATTACTTTATTACTTGGCATTTGGCGAATTTTTCTAGTTAATAAGTTATATTTGGTTCATAAATAAAAAAAATTAAAGGAAAGTCAAAATATTTTATATTACATTTTACCATAATATATACCATTTTATCATGTTTACATAATACATATTTAGGTTTATATATCGAATACTATTTCTGTAGCAAAATGAGTACTAAACGAATTAAAAAATTTTTAAATGGCAATTAAATTAAGCTCTTTTGTTTTTATAAATTATGTAAAAAAATATTAAATATTTGTCACATAACACAACGCTCTATCTATGTATGTATATTATGTTATATATTTCCCTGGAATGTAGTAGACCGTTTAATATAACATACTGTTATGATCAACTATGCAAAAAATTACACAGGGGACAATGAAATTGAGTTAAAAAAAATAGCATTTGTTGCCATATTATCTCGTATACTTACAACAGTAGAAATACTAGGGTAATAGTGGATTGTTTATTTATAATTAGATTATATTGTTTATCAAACTGTTTTTATCCCATATTTAAAATTAAAAAAAAAAAGACTAGATTCTTTGTTGTTCGGATGCTGATATTAGAGGAGTCTATTTATGCGGTCTAATTTATTGAATTTACTTTTTTTCGAAACTCGAGGGACTCTTAAAATATTACGAATTATAGAGAGGTTCGAATTATCGCAGGTAACAATTTTAATTTTTTAAAGCATTTGCGATGAGTGAACTTGAACTTGTCTCAAAATGTACTTACAATCTTTCTGTCTCTTTCTCTCTGCAATTTTGAATTGTCGAGTGTTTGACGCCGATGAGTTCGAATTAATGCGTCGTTTTGTTACGTAGCAATGACTTTTTCGTTCGAATTACCAAGTGCATAAAAATGTATTGATTTAGTTCGAAATATAAAGAGAATTTGTAGGGAACTCGTGATATCTTTGAATTATAGAGAGTTTCGAATTATCGCAGGTTTGAATTAACGAGAGTCTACTGTACATGCACAGGTTCGACTTGACCAAAAGCGCAGCTTAATGTAAAGCCAACTTGCGAGGCTTGATACAATCATAATTTAAATAAATTGTAACACAACACAACACACTTCAAGAATCGTAACCCTGATGTTGTTTAATTTGTGCTATGTTTTCTTTTTCTTTTTGCAAAAAATGGTTATTGTTTGCGAATATTCGTTTAATATCGAATTATTTATTTAGAATAAATTCCATCTATTTAGAATAAAGTTACTGCTGTTGGGAACTCTATCCTGTGTAAAATTTCTTGATGCTTTAGGCATAACTGTTTATACAATACAATATAATTATTATAAAGGAATTTTGTTTAATAGGATCGAAAGATTTATAATACATATAGAATGGAAAAATTAGTCGAATTAGAATAGAAACACCGACGTTGTACTATAAATTCCGCTGCTGATTGGGCGTTGATTATTGATCGGTGTTGGATAAGTAAGTTATATAATTATTTAAATAATAGTTTTAGAAATATAATATAATAAATATGTGAGTGTGCGTAAGTGGAAACTTCTATGACGATCTCGTACCCAATTCGAAACAACAGAAATATTCTGTTCAATGGATATCCTCGGATTTTTACAGCCGCTTTGAAGTCACATTATAGTTCCATGGTGTATAATCTATTCGTCTCCTTTAAGTACATAAATGCATCAGACTTGTTTTTTTTCCCCACTGTTCGATTTCGGCCGAATCTCAAAAAAATAGCTGAATATTCGTTGCAAACCTAATTTACATACATCAATTAGGCAAAAAATATAAAAACTGATTGAAGAATATAGAAATGGATGTTTTGCAATCCAACCTATAATATAGCAGTCGTATTTTGTACCGATATTCAAAAAAATATTTTTCCATAAGTTAAAAATATCATTTTTCATGGGATGTAAATACATACACATAGATATTCATTCCCAGACATAGGTATATGTAGTTTTATTTACATGAATCACTACGTGTTATGTGAAACGGATTGTATTAATGATAGCGAGATTGATAATTTGATTTTTATGAAATCAAAAGTAATAAAAATTGGGAAAACCAATTGATTGGATTCGAATCAAATTCATGATTATGTGAGTTTTATTTTTCCTGTCATTATAATTCATGAATACAGTGTACGTGTATCTGATACATTTATTTTTTTCTGCTCGTTGCGAATCGAATAGAAATGGGAATTTTGGGGAGAATATATGAATGTGTATAAATTGCTGGGTATGGTTTGCAACCGTAATTATTATTGTTGTCGTTATCAGCAGTTCCAATTTTTGTCTTTTTTTTTTTTTTTAATTTATTATCTTGATTTGAATTTCACCATATTTTTAATTAAGTGAAAAATAAAATTAATTAAAACGCATTGAATGTTACAAATTAGTATTCATATTTCTTTTATTGTTAACTGATAGATGATAGGTTTGTAATTAGCACAAATAGTAGTGATAAATTTTTCTGATATGTTCTATAGGAAAAAGCCTTGATTTAATTGATTGCATCATAATTTTTTTTTTAAATTAATTATCGAAATAATGAGTTTTGAGTTTTGTTTTACCACATAATATTTCAGAAAGTTAATACTGTTTTACAAAATCCAATATGAAAAATTGTACGGCTGAATCATAAAAGCCTGTTTTATTACACCGAGAAAAGTAGGCCGTTGGCGTAGAGGAATCTTTACATAATTAACAGTAAGCCATGAATATATTGTATATGCACAAATACACACATATACAGCTACATAGTAATAATATGCGTATTGTTTTGTATACATTTTTAAAAGTTTTCAAATTTGAAATCGTTTAGAGAGATTTGAAATAGTAGAACACCGTTAACTGTACAATTTACTACTAAATTTAAAAGAATTTAAAAAATATTTTAAAATATTCAATATTTTATCTAACTTTTAGTTAACGCTGTAGTTTATTTCATTTTGTACCAGAAAAAGAAAAGCTGGCATTTTGAAACCATTATTATGTAATAATAATTTTGAAAATTAATTAAGTACTTCAAATAGTACTCCTTCTTTTAGTTTCATATATCGTGTAGGATGTCCTTTAAAAGGTTTTGTGACAGAGAATGCAGTAAAGAATATTCACCGAATTTTCGAAATTTGATCAACAACTGAATAGGATATTTACTGAAAGCCTAGTGTAGAATAAAAATACCCCTGTCGCAGCATCCTGCATAACATATCGAATTTCCGCTTACAAAAATTAGTTTTTCTCGGAAACTAGTTGACAAATAATATTTTAAAAACCTTTTTTGTGTGATTATAAAACATATATATATATATATATATATATATATATATATATATATATATATATATATATATATATATATATAAATTTTAGTGAAAATTATTTTCAGTTTTCTAGGGACCTCAAAACTAATTTCTGCTATAGTCCCGGGTTCAAGTCGCGTCATGACAGTGGCAGGAATAGCTAAATTCCATTCTGGGAATTCGCTAAAATACTCCTGTTGCATCATCCTGCATAACGGAGCAGATTTCTGGAACAGACTTAGATTTAAGAGAATAACATTTTCAGAATACATTCTATAAGGCTAGGATTACATGGGAAGCGTGACGTGAGACAAATCACTCACGGATCCATTTATGTGCTCATCAGATCAAAACAAACAATTTTCTTCAAACATAATCGTCATTTTCATTTAATGCAAGAATTTTTCGGTAATTTAGTTTTTACAAATTTGTTCAAGTATTGGTCCTATTTTTAGCAGTGCTCAAATACTAAGTATTCTACCTTAGTGCAAACATACATAATATTTGCATTAAGTGCAAAAATAGGCGTTAAATTCCCAAGTCAAATTGTCATTCCGTGTATCTGTATAATCGCCACTTAAAAAGGGAAAAAAATATAATTTTATTTCTTTCTGTTCAAAGTGTATTTGCTACCAAACGAACCAACGTAATACCAACAGTAATTCAAAGAAATAAAAAAAATTAATATGGCAACATTTCATAAACGCAGTTCCCGTTCGTTTACGTAAATATTTCTTTTAATAAATGGATTTTTATGTTTTCATATTTATAAAATTGTAAATATTTATATTAGGAAAGAAACTTTTCCCATAATACTTATACATATGTAATACTGTTTATTAACACTACGAAAAGAAAATCATTATTGCACAAAATATATACTTATAGAATATTATCCCGCCAGCATCAGCGCTATAAACATTATATTTACACACTGTATGTTGTTTGTGGAGAGTTTCATTAAAAAAAATTGAATTTTATCTCTTTTAATATTTGTATTTGGTCGCACTCAATATTTTATTATTGTCCTCCGTGTACAATGTTGTTACAAAGATGTTTGTAATCCCGTGGATGCAATAAAAATCCAGTAGTAGATTATTTTTGATGAAATTTACAAAATATTATGTTATTTGTAAATCTCATTTTATTTTTATGGACGAGCAAAAATGTATGTGTCCCAGTATTATAGTTCTTTCTGTCACATTTACTTGTACTTACCTACCTATATGAAAATATTATTTCTGTATTTTGATTTGAATTATATATTTACCTTCCCGTCCGTATAGGCCATATAGCGAAGCTATAGCTGCAGATGAGAAGGGAAAGTACGATAATCAAGTCAATTTGAACATATCCGATTTTCACCGAATTTTGATATTTTCAGGCTCAGGGAACTCAAACAATCAAAAATCCGGGTCGAAATATTCCGGACCTGTACTCGTTTATCCAAACATTTTGTACGTAAGTACTTACGTTGTTGTCTAAATAAATGAATATTTCCAAATTTACTGGAACTAGAGAAATGAATCTAGATATGCAACTTTTTGGAAAAACCGAAAAACCTTGGTTTTTTCAAATTTTCAAAATCGGTGATAACGTGTACCTGAAAAGTTAGTTAATTAAAAGTAATGACAAAAACGATAAAACATTTATCGTAAAGAAATCCATCAAATTTCTTACTTTTTCTCAAAAATTTGCTCATTTAGAACAATAGTTAAAAAGCTTGTCTTATGTACTTTTTTACGCTCTTTTCAATAGTTTAAAAAGAAAATTTTAAATTTTAGTAAATTCTGGCAAAAAACCATCAAAACGGCGAAAAATGGCCAAAGTGCTGGCTTCTAAAAATCGGACGTGTGTCTGACTTACGAACTCATTTAAGGGTTTAGGATTTTTGACCTTATCACCAAATTTCGTAACAACTGGATGTTTCGTTCGACAGCTATCACGTACAAATAAACACATACGAATACATATACCATGTGAGTTTTTTGAGAGTTGCCATTTCAATTACAACCAAATTTTTATGATAGAAATAGTACTGGAAAAGGTTCTTTTCTTGGATGTAATGGAAATATAAGCAAGAAAAACACTATCGGTTGAAGTAGCCTCAAGTACATATGCATATTTTTACCGCCTAACTGATAAATTAAAGAAAAATTTAAAAATTAAACTTGGGTAAAAAAATTATGCTTTTTATGTTATTAATAATTATGCTCATTTATGTTATTAATTAATGCATTAGATCAGTTTTATCGAAAAATTAATATATAGTCCCATTTAAAAATCTATAAGTTTGTATCATAGCTCGAAAACCATAAGAGCTATAAAGCTCCTGACTATAGCAATCGGTTGCCCCCCTCGATATCTACAACTCTTATTTGAATAATTTTTCGATTAAATCAACGGTTTGGCTATAATAAAAATGGCAACTCTCGAAAAACTCACACAGTATATGATTTTCGAGATCATTTTCAAGTTCTAAAGGCTTCAAAACAAATTTCTGTCATTGTCCTGGGCTCAGGTCTTACCATGAGAGTTACTATAATAGCTGAATTTCCAGAGTGGAAATTCGTTAAAATGAGACATTCATTGACCTTTTAATACACTTATTTCTATCAACGAATACTTTAATACGAATCAGTAACACCTATTTTAATCAAAACATACAATGCGCCATGAATTTTCATAACAAATATTATAATGTTTAACGGGTGAATAACGGAGTGCAGTAGTTTATTTGTTCAACGTGAAACATTATGAAAACAGGACTTTTATATGAATTTATTTCAATTTGTACGAAGCGGTTATAAAGTTTCCCAAAGGAATGTAAGCTACATGTATTTTAATATTAAATGTAATACATACAACGATTCATGTATACTCCAATATACAGTGGTACACATGCTGGTGATGTTTCCCAGGAAAAAAAAAAGTTAACTTGCATCGGGACTATTGGAATAAATTTATTTAATGACGGAATATTCGTTTAAATAAGGTTGTCTTGTTTTTTATTTTATTTTTATTCTGTCATCTACAAATGTTTGTGTTAATTTAGAGTTGTAACAGCAATTTTTATCTCCATGCATGCGCATATACGTTTTTGAGTCGATTACGAAATCTCGTTAAATGTAATTACGAACAAAAAACTAGCTGTATTTAGAACGAGAGCATCGCGGCCATGAAAAAAATTATTCACATTAAATAAGTAATTGAATTAATTACTTTCCATTTAAAGACATTATTTTTGAAAACAAATTCGTTGTGACTGATTTTTTTGTGTAACCATTTTTTTAATTCGTTTTGATAAGGTTGAATTTTGTTTGCGAGAATAATTTAAAAAAAAATATAATTAAGTTGATTTGTACAGCTCAGTCGTAATTCTTTTCCTTTTTTTTTTTTGTTGGAGTCTATGTATTAAATGAATTTTTAATTGCTTTAAAAGTTGATTACAACTCATTTTAATTTGGATTTTAAAAGTATGTTTAAAAGACTGCAAAAATACAGCAAAGCAATAATCGGGTTTTAGACACCTCAAAACAAATTTTTATTATAGCACCTGGTTCACTTCGTGTCATAACACTGGCAACAATAGCTGAATTTTTGATTCGAATATTCTCTAAAAATAAAATGGTCCTGACCTAAAACATATACTTATCTTGGACGAGAACACATTCATGATTCCTCAAAATTTTTGACTAATTTATGTACTATGTAGTAATTAGGTTATTACTTTGCAGAACACTCTTTTATTACTATGATATCTCCGAAGCTATTAGAAATATGTTTACGAAAATTGATCAAGTTATAGGTTTATAGGTCAAGTTATTTAAAAAAAAAGTTAGCGGAAAGTTTAGTTACAGTCATAATAACTTTTATTTTTTATGTTTTCTGGATCACTGAACACGAATTTGAGGTTTGCTGACAGATATTTGGTAAGACTCACGTTTTTTTTTTTTAATGTTTTTTTGTTTTTTTAATTTTTAAGAATTCTGCCCGCTTTTTAACGCGCTTTATCGGCGTAACGGTTGGTCGTAGAAAGAATTATTATGTACAAAATTTGTAGGAAATTTTGTCACTTATTATTCCACGAGAGGTTTGTATTTTTTCGAATAAATTTTGGTTTGTCTAACGAAAACTCTTTTGCCTAGAAATTTAACGAGAAGAACTGTGATTATTGCTAGGCAATAAATTTCAGAGAAATTCATTGCCTAGAAAACACAAATTTATTCAAAAAAAAAAAAAAAAAAATATTAAACTCAAGTGCAATACGGTAAGACAATTTAAGGAATAAAGTAAATTAGTATATAAATCTTATTATTAAATACATTGTTACTATGGTTCCGAAATCAGTTAAATTTACCAATACGAATTTTTGTTTCCTTTTTATCGTGTTTACCTACAATGAAGTGACAAATGAAATATTTTGTACCATTTTTTCTCGCTGTAAAAATCTGTCCTACACTCTAAGAAAAAATGGTCAAAAACGTGTAAAATAACTTAAATTTAGAGCAAAATTACTCCTCGCTCTGAAAATATGCACTATTATTTGTGTAATATGAAAAAATTGGTGTATTTTTATATAATTTGTGTATAATTACTGTTTTTTTTTAATATTACACAAATAAAGGTGTAACTTTGGATTCTTACAACGTTTTTGGTTTATTTTTACACCACTAAATAGCAAAACCCATGCGCGCGCATATGAGTTTATGTATTTTAATATTATCTGTTATTGAATTGCTGTATTATTTATACGTACATAAGTAATACTCTTAAAGGTTAAAAGTTATGTTTTCAAATTAGCTGAATTAAACAATAGTATTTTACAATATAAGTTCGGTAAGTTGCTTTTACTGATCGAGAAAATGTTGCGAAAACGAGACCCGCAGGGTCGAGTTTTTGCAATTTTCGAGATCAGTAAATGCACTTAACGCATCGTGTATTGTATAATATTTTTTGCACGATCGATTTAAAATAATTAAAGATTAAAAATGTGTTAAATAAAAAATAAAATTCAGATAATATAGATGAAATTTATATTTCTATGTTATGACATAGAATGCCATGAACAAATATTATAAATATTCATAACAACTAATATGAATCTTTGTAGTGACAATTGACAACTGTATTTGTAAATAAAAAATTAAGTGTCAATATTTCACTGGCGTGAATATTTTTTTTGAATTTTCTATTAAAAAAAATTGAGGAAAATAGTTTGTTAAACTATATTATTAGTGAGAATGATGAAATTGATGAAGCATCTTATTTTTGACTGCAAATTTATTCTCGTAAAATGAAAGGAAGATTATGAAAGCCACAGAAAATCTTAATGATTGAACGACCTTTTGAAATGTCAATAAAATAAGAAGACTGATGCCAACAATAATAATAATAATGTGCAAACTAGTGAAAATTTTCATATTATTAATGGATTTATTTTCCTAATTGTTCAAATTGTACTTTTAATTTCAATATAAATAAATAAATACAATCATTTTTGAGCTAATTTAACTTACCACACTCCTATTTACTTACCACGCATCTATTTCACTTACCGCACTGTTATTTTTTGGTTTCCATGGATATAAACAAACGTTCGGGAAATGTAACTTACCGGCATTGTCAACAGCCTCGGTAAATGCATGAAAATACACGATCGTGCAAAAAAGTATTTTTTGCACGATCGTGTATTTTCATGCATTTACCGATGCTGTTGACAATGCTGGTAAGTTACATTTCCCGAACGTTTGTTTATATCCATGGAAACCAAAAAATAACAGTGCGGTAAGTGAAATAGATGCGTGGTAAGTGAATAGGAGTGCGGTAAGTGACATCAGCTCAAAAATGATTGCAATTATTTATTTATATTGAAATTAAGTGTACAGTTTGAACAATTAGGAAAATAAATCGATTAATATGAAAATTTTCATTAGTTTGCACATTATTATTATTATTGTTGGCATTAGTCTTCATATTTTATTGATATTTCAAAAGGTCGTTCAATCATTAAAATTTTCTGTGGTTTTCATAATCCTTCTTTCATTTTACGAGAATAAATATGCAGCCAAAAATAAAATGCTTCATCAATTTCATTATTTTCATTATTTTCATTGATATTATAGTTTAACAAACTATTTTCCTCAATTTTTTTAATAGAAAATTCAAAAAAATATTCACGTCAATTAAATATTGACATTTAGTTTTTTATTTACAAATATAGCTGTCAATTGTCACTACAATTATTCGTACTATAGCTGTTATACATATTTATAATATTTATTCATGGCATTCTATGTGATAACATAGAATTATAAATTTCACCTATATTATCCGAATTTTATTTTTTATGTAATATATTTTTATTCTTTAATTATTTTAAATCGATCGTGCAAAAAATATTATACAATACACGATGCCTTAAGTGCCTTTACTGATCTTGAAAATTGCAAAAACTCGACCCTGCGGGTCTCGTTTTTGCAACATTTTCTCGATCAGTAAAAGCAACTTACCGAACTTATATTGTAAAATACTATTTTGATAAGATATATAGTTAATATGATTATAACGTGTATGATAAATTAATCTTTAAATATGCTACAAAAACAGTGTTATAGTGGTGTACTGGTGTTTTGTTTTTATATGCATTGTGCAAATGGCTTCTGGAATAATGTGCAAAGAATACTGTAATATAAATTTGTTTGTTTCCAAAATGCTGTCCTGATGATACATTTAAAATAGTTCAGGTAAGTTAATTTTTTTAACTTTGCTTCATACAAATAGTTATGTAATTTGATAAAAGTTTATTTTACAATTTGACTAATAATTTATTTTGGGGGGTTGTCAATTTCTGTGAAAATTAAAACATTATCTACAATTCAGATATCTTTCATTCAGATATGTCTAAAAAATTATACAATGCTTGTAAATTGGTAAAATCTGTAGTGATAAAAGAATTATACATATTGTTTTACTAAAATTTATTGACTTGGGAAACAAAATACCTACAACTATTTATCAAATTTTAATCAACAGAAACCCTAATTAATGTAGGTATATAATATTTCGTTTTTATGTCATCGAAGATGACGTATTAATATCGTTGTGATTGAACTGAACACGTGACTGAATAATTATTGAGTTGTACATCCATATTGAATAAACGCAAGAGCGCAACTAACTATAGAATTAACAAACAACTATAGAGTTAACAAAAAATCATAAATTAACACTTTCACTGAGATGGCATTACTTAGTGCGTGTCAAGAACACGCACTTAACGAATTTTTTTTTTTTTTTTTTGCTTTACAGTAATATAAATTCATAACAGGTTTAAATTGAAACGACGTATGGAAATCGAGTTTTTTAAGTAATAATAACAATGGTAATAATAATAATGGAATTTAACGTTCGTTTTTTAGACAATGGTATGTAACGGACGTCACTCACATCATTATTTCTCAACTTTTTCATGATGATATGGGCGGAGAACAAGAAAAGCGGTATAAAGATTTGGCAGGTGTCCGTCTACAACCGTCTTCTTAAGGACGATGTCGATATTCATCTGGAATTACGATGCGAAATAGCAGAAAACTTTCACCAGCCTATAACCGGTTACGGAATTCAAACCCTCAGTCTACCAGTTCGGAAGTGCCAGTGCCTAAGCACGCCGGGTTACTTTGCTGGTGAGTTTTTTAATCAAAAATTTAATATCTGTACATTCATTAAAATAACCTAAAAGTAATTGTGTAGCAAAAACGAAATTTTCTTAATTTTAAATTGCTGTGAAATAGTTATTGAAAAAAGAAAAAATAAATAAGCAAAAATGGTTATAAAATTAAGTAACCCTTATTTTCTGATTTGTTTAGAAATCGGAATTGGTGAAGACATATGTGAAACCGTAGCATACATTTTCCCTGAAGTTCTAGTAATTGCAAGAGTCAGCAGAATATTGGGCGGAGGACAGGAAAAGCGGTATAAGGATTTGGTAGGTGTCTGTTTGCAACCATCTTTTTAAAGACGATATCGATATTCATCTGGAATTGCGATGGGAAATAACAGAAAACTTTCACCAGCATATAACCGGTAACGGAATTCAAACCCTCAGTCTACCAGTTCGGAAGTGCCAGTGCCTAAGCACGCCGGGTTACTTTGCTGGTGAGTTTTTTAATCGAAAATCTAATATCTGTACATTCATTAAAATAACCTAAAAGTAATTGTGTAGCAAAAACGAAATTTTCTTAATTTTAAATTGCTGTGAAATATTTATTGAAAAAGATAAATAAAATAAATAAACAAAAATGGTTATAAAATTAAGTAATCCTTATTTTTTGATTTGTTTAGAAAAAGGAATTGGTGAAGACATATGTGAAACCGCAGCCTACATTTTCCCTGAAGTTCTAGTAATGGCAAGAGTCAGCAGAATATTTCGCGGAGGACAAGAAAAGCGGTATAAGGATTTGGTAGGTGTCTGTTTGCAACCTTCTTGAGGATAATGTCGATATTCATCTGGAATTATGATGGGAAATAGCAGAAAACTTTCGCCAGCATATAACCGGCTACGGAATTCAAACCCTCCGTCTACCAGTTCGGAAGTGCCAGTGCCATAAGCACGCCGAGTCACTTTGCTGGTGAGTTTTTTAATCAAAAATCTAATATCTGTACATTCATTAAAATAGCCTAGAAGTAATTTTGTAGCGAAAGCGAAATTTTCTTAATTTTAAATTGCTGTGAAATAGTTATTAAAAAAAGAAAAAAATAATAATCAAAAATGGTTATAAAATTAAGTAACCCTTATTTTCTGATTTGTTTAGAAACTGGAATTGGCGAAGACATCTATGAAAGCACAGCATGCATTTTCTGCGAAGTTCTAAGAATGGCAAGAGTCAGCAGAATATTGTTTTTCTTATATTTGAGTATTGTTTAGTTAATTTTCTTAAACTATATTTTTGATATGATGTAACTACAATTTTAATCCATAAGTTTTTAATATTATCATTGTAATCTAATTACAATTAAATTTTTTATAAGATATTGCTTAAATAATTGTGTCTGCAAAACGTAAGCATTGTAAAAAAAAGTCATATCTCAAAATTTTGACCAGTTTAATTGGCAGTTACACTGCAAAATAAAGATTACGTATGTTCATGAAAGCAAGTAAACGTTCATAATAAAACTTTTATAATCTTACTTTTTTGGAGTGTTTATTTTAAAATTTACCAAAAAAATTATTATTTTATCATACGACACACTTATATAGAAATTTAGACATAATAAGCAAAATATTTAACATCTCGAATCTTTTTGTATATAATTCCAAATTATTCTATACGTCATATTATTATAAATATTTATGTAAAAAAACCATCAATAATCTTTTTTGATTCGTTATTTTCAATTAAGTTGAATCAGTTTATTTTTTCAGCACAATTGAATCACTTCATACTGATTCAGTTGAATTGAATCAGAATGAGTGATTCAGTTGGATTAATATTACACTTTTCTGGGTGTAAACATTACTATATAAGTGTGTAAAATTACATTTTCAGGTGTACAGGCGTGGTTTAAAAATACATTAATATGATGTAATTTTACGTTTAACTGCGCACTATTGCGAACTGAATGTGTAAAATTACATCTTGTTGTGTAGTTAATACACAAATAAAACGTAATCTATTACACACCTGGACCGTAATTTTACGTACGACATGTGTAAAACTACACATATGAGTGAGTAATAATTACACCATGATGGTGTAATTTTCACCTTCGTACATTACGGTTTGTAATGTTACTGTCATTATAGAAGGCATTTAATTGCCTCCTATAATAGTAGTAAAACGGTATATTTTTTTCTTAGAGTGTAACTTTTTTTCGCTGTAAAAGTGAAAAAAGTACAATATTTTTATGGGACTTGATACATATGAGTTAAATTATCTACTTAAATTTTGTAAAGAACAACTTTTTCGAGAAAATGCATATTTACCAAGATTAAGGTGAAAAACCTAATAAATTAACAATTTCGCAAAATAATCAATGTTCCGGGTAAAATATCTGTTAGCCAACCTCAAATTCGTGTTCAGCGACTCAGAAAACATAAAGAATAAAGATTATTAGGACTGTAACTGAATTTACCTTTAATATTTCTAATATGCTTAGACTACACCTTTGAAATAGTTTATGCTAAAACACTCATTTTTACCCAAATGGCAGATGAACGAATTGATCGTTGAGGTGATGATATATTTTTTATGAATTAAAATTATTAAGTATCAGAAATTAAAACTAACATATTTTGAAATCGTAGTGTGGGGTATAAAATCAAGACGATACAAAGAACTTATGCAAACTTGTAAAAAAATACAGTAATCAAAATGGAGGGAACTAAAATTTAACTTGTGAAAACATCCACTTTTCATCTTAGCAAATCATTCGATTTCTTTTCTGAATAGAGCATTCTATGTTATCATAGACAATAAGGCTATTAAAATTTTTAATACTTCAAAATAACAAAAAGGCAAAATTTATGTAACAAAGTATAAAAGTAAGTGTATATTTTCCTTGTTTTTATGAACAAAAATAGTTTCTCTTCTATACCTATATACACTTTTGAATGTTACATTAGTTTTTCTCCCCTTTGTAATTTTATTACGTGCCATTTCAGTGTTGTGTAGACTTATTTTGTACGCCATACATGTTTACATACGGCTCCAGAGAGAATCAAAATCACAATGCTATTCATTCAGTGAACTCGGTAGCTAGCGAACTATTAGAACCTGAAAACAATGTTCGTATATATGACAACCATAGGTAGTCACATTGAACGACCACTGTGTCGATGTGGAAAAGCGTCAAGTATAGATGAGTCTATCTTTGAGTGTAGCACTAGTTGGTATATTAGTCCGAGAGCCCGCCGTATACATATGTATAAGATACATGAACTACTTTTTGTGGATGAGTAGTACGACCACAAACCAAGAGGATGTTATTATTTATTTAAGCTAATTGTTTCTGTGTCATAAATATGACGTTATTTTTGCTAAGGTTTTTCTATGTTTACGTAAGTCATGGAATTATATGGATGGAATCTACGTCAAAATGCAAGTAGTAATTAACCTGCAACCAACCTGGTTCAGGACTATAATCTCACTGTATATGTTGAAACCTATATTCTGACGGAAATTTCATCTATGAAATTCCATGACTTAAGTATACATTAAAAATCATAATCGAAAATGATGCCATGTCCGTGACGCAGGTAAAATTAAATAAAAATAATGGCACTGCCTTTTTAGATTTTTGGTAGTACTATTCACGCACAGAAAGTCTTTCATATATTATCTTATAGGTACATAGGATTTCTTGTGTACGACGGGCTCTTGGACTTATATGTAGTGGGAGGAAACTAAGTAAATATTACGACGTTGGTAATCTACTATTGTACCGTACATGTAATCAGTTACATACAAAATGTTCTTACGTACAGCAGTCAACAGATTCAACGGATAAATTTAGCTTATGTGGTGTATGCAAAGTTTAAATTGTTTGTAAGATAAGAAATTAGAAAATGTTATTCTTTAATATTTAAAGGAGTAAGAAGGATTTGATAATTACGAAACACTGAACAATTGAGCAGTTGATTAAAATACATTATTTACATTTTAGTTAAAACTGAGAAACACCATTTCTCTCTTATCTTTTAAATAGTTATAAGAAATCCGTTTATAGCGACATGAAATTTTCTTTAATTGTACAGAAACGGTGAATTATGTATAATATGCACAGCAACAATGAATAGATATAAAAATTGTATCTATAAAAATATTTCCAGAATTGTAAGTATGTATATAAACTATATGTTTTTAACCTTTATTGGTTTACCATTTCAGTTTCGAAAATATATTTATTAACTTCCCGTTGGAAGTTATTGTAATGGGTCCGATTTTACGAATCGCTAATTTTGACATATCTTCACGTTTCAAGGTCACTATAGAATTCGAATCCATCGTTTTTAGCGTGATGTCTGTATGTGCGTTCCTTAGTTCGTTCGTTCGTTCGTGATTTTTTTTTCATCTCGCATGTCTCGAAAACAAATGATGATATCAACTCCGGACTAATTTCATTAGATGCGTAATCAACAAATGAAGACCGGATAAAGTTTTCAGCAAATTCGGATTAGCGGTTTGTCTTTTGTGATAAAAAAACGGAATTAACTTTATTAATATAACATAGATTATATGGATTTTCTACCATAACATTATTATATAATGGCCTAAGAACCTTTTGTGATGTTAAAAACGCCAGTAAATTATTGTAAAATTTAAAAAAAGCTAAGCTGAAAAGCGAAATAAACTTTTTGTGAAATATTTTTTGTCTCGCGTATTTTGAGAACAAATGATGTTATCATTTGTTTGATAAGGGTGGAGTCCCCTTCATAGGAAGAGTCCCCTGAATTAAAAAAAAGTTATTCATTTGCAATAGTTTTTAAGGGCATCCAATGGGAAGTTGACCGACCGTGTGGGTAGACCTGTCCCCCAAATTTTTTTTCAAAATTATTGTTGACTTATACAATAAACATTAGAGTGTCAGCACTAATAATTAAATAAATTATTCTTTTGTTGGTGCTGACAGTATAATTTTTATTGTACAAGTCAATAATAAGTAATTTTAGAATATTTGTTCTGTGTACACTATATTTGATATTTTTTCTCTGCGCGAACTAATTAAACTTGTTACCACACTCCTTCCAATACAGTTTAGGGACGGCGCGGCGATGGGTTCTCAACATCCCTTAAGTTTACCCTCGATCCAAAAAGTTCCATAAGACCTCTTCAACGGCCACCGCTGTGAGTAGTATCACCCCATTAGGAACCACACTGATATAAACAAAAGCTTCCGTTTAAAAGTAATTTCATCAGAAATTACACTTTAAGCTTTCCTTTTGAACTAAGATCTAACTCCAGATTTTTTTTAAAACTAAGATTAACAAAAAGGAAAAAAATGAGAATACAAAGTATTGATGAAAATTTTCGTAAAAGTTTTAATACCAAGAAAAGATTTTTTACTGGGATGTGGTGTAATATAAAATATAATGCATAAAATTTTATATAAAGTATATGTAAATGCTTTTGATTGAAAGATTATTTTAACATATATAAAAAAAAATTCTTAAACTTTTTTTTCAGAAGAGAAAAAGTAATATAAAAACGATTAGGAAACAAAGATAATAAAATATATTCCCCGTTAATAAATATTGGATTCTTGGATACGAAATATAAATAATAAAAGTATATTTCCTTACAATTTTTAGAAATTTTGACCCTTTTGAGACATTGGCTTGGCTTAATTAATACCTTGAAGCACCAACTGAATAAATTAAATCATTACAAATTTTAAACTGTCCCATTATATGGAAAGAAAGATCTACTAAACTGCACTAAAAAGATCTACTGAAAACTGACTTACCTAATTATTTATTTTAATTCTTAATATAGTTACAATTAATAGCAGTTGTTGCAATTACAAACACTTTAATTTTTTAATTATCCTCACTTATGTTTAGCATTAATTCGTAATATTTAAAAAGGAGATGAGATAGCAACATTCATGTGGGTCTTTAGTGAATAGTAAGACTAACTGATCAGTCAAAGCTAGACAGGGGTGTTGAAAGCTTTTGGAAACTAACACAAATTTACCTTTGAAAGAGTGCCTTTCTGGTGCATGTATTTAATACCAATATTTTAAATGAAAGTTTGATTAGGTATATTACAAAACATTTTGTTCTTTACTGTACGTGTAGTTATTTGAACTTTTAATACATAATCTGAGTGGAGTTAGAAGTGTGTGAAAAAAGAATAGAAACAGACAACCAACCACTCCATCGAGTGGAATTTCCAATTGGTTATACATAGATGGGTTTGGACTACTTTATCCGATGCGCACGACACTATTTTTGCTATCACATTTGATGAGATTATTAGAAACATGACTTCTAAAACCATACAAGCTATTCATACAAAATATATTATCGTGCATATATAAGATGATTTTAAATATTTTTTACAATTTAGAGATAAAGTGTACTGTAGTGTAATGGCAGGTAGAACATTTTCTAACAGTGACTCGCCACTAGATGGGAGTAATTGTTATAGTTAAGATATGCTGAAAATTTTTTTGTAAATAGTGAGAAAAACAGAATACTGAAGCCGTGTTAGTGTAGGTTATTTTAAGGTGTAAATAAAAAACAGTTCACATGAAAACCTTATGGATTGTTATTATGTCCAAAACAGTGAAAAAATTTGTGTTAAAATTAACACATTTCACATGTCCAGAACGGTCCACTCAATTTTTTGTGTTATTTTAACACAAAACATATGTCAAATCTTTACACAAGATTTGTGTCAGTGATTTAACACACAGGAGGACATACGCGTTAATTTTTCAGATTTATCAGAGTTAGTTGTTAAACTTTTTTATTCAATATTTTATTTCCACTTAAGATATTTGAAAATCGTCAAAAATTATAACGATTTTGTTCATATATTATTATACATGAGACTCAACTCAAAGAACGCAAAGTTAGTCAGTTCTTTGTAAAAATTCTTATTTGTTTCCATATATATGTACCAAAATATATATAATAAAAAAGATGAGAGTGTAGTTCTTATTATTAAACAAAACCGAAAAATTATAAGTTCTTTCAGTTATCGACGAATATAGTTTTATTAAACGTTTAAAAATGAAATAATTTTCTCACATTTTAAGGTTATATTGTAACAGATTCAGTTAGAAAAAAATCATGTAAGCTTACGATATTGTATATTATATAATACAATCTCAAGTAAGCTTACATGATTTTTTATAACTGAATCTGTAACAAAATAACCTTAAAATGTAAGAAAATTGTTTCATTTTTAAACGTTTAATAAAACTATATTCGTCAATAACTGAAAAAATTTATAATTTTTCGGTTTTGTTTAATAATAAGAACTACTCTCATCTTTTTTTATTTATTATATATATTTTGGTAGATATATATTCTAATGTAAGTTAGGTACTTTTGCTCTACACAAATACTGTGTTACTTCCTTGCTGTTCAAAACAGATTAACATTTTTATTCTGTTAAATAGAAATTTGTGTTAATATTTTCATTGAACACAAACACGAAATGTTACATTAACGCAGGGTTGTGTTACTTATTTAACACAAAAATTTTAACCGCTGTTTTTTTTTTATGCAGAACACAAATCTTTTTATTGTGAATGTGTCTAGGAGTCTAATTATTTATAATCTTTAAATCTAAGTCTAGTCTAAATCTTGCGTAAAGTCAACGAAAAAAAAAAAAATAAAATAAAATCTAAAATTATTTTACTTTTTTTTGAATCTTCTGTCGTGCTTTAATTATTGCAACGTTGTCAAATGTCAGATTTTAGGTTAATACATAATTCACTTACGATTACCAAGAATTAATTTTTCCTTAATAACGCTTCCCTTAATCGCTTTTTAATTTTCTAGATGTATTTAAACCGATTTACTTACTCACTTTGCAAAATTTTATATATTTAGCTTTATTTTTCATTTGAATATAACAAAAATTCTATTTGTATATTTGTATATTTCTTGTATAATTCTATGATGTATATTTCTTAGTGATGGGATTTTTAATCAACGTATAACTTCAAAGGAATTTTTCTTTTTTAAAATAGATTAAGTTTTGTTGGTTTCAACAGGTCTCCATCATTTTTTTTTCCTAGAGACTTCATTACAAAAGAAAAAATATTAAGGGAAACTTTTATCGGTAGCTATATCATATGTCTGTGCAAACCGAAACAATTACTACTTTTATGCTTTACTTTTACAGACTGACATTATCTCAGAAGTACAGTGGAAAGCTAAAGGTTTGTAACTGTTTCTGAAAACCGTGTCGATACTCATTTGAAACTGTGACGATAAATTCCGGAAAAATTCCACAAGTACAATGAACCGTGGATATTAGCCTATTCAAATACTAGTTAGTACAGTAGAATTTTAACTAAAAGAAAGAGCATAAATTCCTCTTAGTTACAATTTATCTCTTTTTATTGAATATAAAAGATATATAATTATCTCTCTTTCATTTATTTGTCAGTGTTGCCTTGGTTAACATTTAAAATATTTGTAATCCCCTTACCTCAGAATTCCCCTTAAAAAACTTTCTTTTAGTTAAAATACTACTGTAACTTAGCACACTTGGCCAACTAACTGACTTTGAGGATGAAATAAATAGAAGCGTAAATAATGATAGCTGGTTAGTTTATTAAGAATTTAAGAAACTTATCAACGATGATGGAAACGTAACTTGAAATTCTTGTGGTAAAATGCTCCTACAAAAATATAATATGAATTCGGAAGATTAAAAATTGCCTTAAATAATGACCGTTTGAATTATGTAAATCAAATAGTTAGTGTATTTAGGACAGATCAGCGTCTCTTTGTTAACTAAACAATTTACAGCGATTTAAAAAAAAAATTGTACCAACTTAACTGCAGATTTGTGGGTTAATTTTTTTTTTTACTTATTATCACTCTTATTTAAATTTGCCACAAACCTAATATTGTAAAAACAATCACTTGAAATCTCTGATATAAAATACACAATTGCAGTGTGCGGTACCGAGTGGTATAATAACGGTATGTAGAAACAAATTTCGTAATCCCCCTTATTATTCTTGTGTAATATTCAGTTTTAAACAAAAGTTCATCTGTTCATTTTCTTCCCGAGAACAAGGCGACTAGGCGGTGTATGTACAAGAGATTTGTTCTCAGTTTTACATCTATAATAAAGTTATATAAGAATACGAGGAACAATGTCGCGCTTGCAATAGCTTGCTTGTTCACTAACATGACACTATCAGCGCCATTTGTTCCATTTTCAATATAAATAATTTAATAAAAAAGTTCATGAAAGAAACCATTGCCATTTCGTGATAAAATCACATACTATGAATTCATAATTAGGTTTTTTCGCGTACAATTGCAATTACTTTTATGTATAGTTAGCTTTTTACAAAATAATCGTTTGTTTTGTTACTTCTGGCAACAAAGATAATTGATGTGAAAAGCTACCTACATTTACTATATAATATAATAAAAACTGAAGTAAGAAATTTATTTTTATTAAACAATTAAAACATATGCTGGTAGAAATTAGTTTAAAATTAGTAGAGAGCAATATTTATATATTTTTCAAATCGATAAAATTCAGTAGTATAACTTCGTATGTAAGTAAATCACTTCTTTTCAAATTCGTTGAAATTAATTAAAATTTGCTAATTCTGTACATTCGACAAAATCCAGCATATTTTCAAGTTTCTTGCATAAATGCATGTATTTACAAATTTTCCACTTTTTAAGAAATATATGTATTTTAAATTACAGTTTTAAAAACATAAAAAGTTTACTTTTCATAACACAAGTAATTATAATATATAATATATTTAAGAATACATAAATGGTATTGATAGTCCTATGGTGCAACCAGAGAAGCGCTAGATATTTAATGGAAACACAAAATAGTGTACCAGTTGAGCGTTTTGTCATTATAGGTTATGTTATGACCGTCTTGGTGTTAACACTTATAACTTTACTTTCCTTTTTAACATAAAGGTTTTGATTTCATACCAATACTATATTAGGTTTTTGGATGAGTGAAGTTAACAAAAAAAAAAAAAAAAACTTTAAATTACCACATTAGATTTATGCGATGGATAGTTGAGAAATTATTTCATATTACTGTTATCAGTAGTGGTAAATTATAATTATAAAATACATAACATTTAGTATGGAGAAAACTTTTGAATAAATTATTATTAACATAAATTATTCATTAAAAGTTTGTTTAATGACAATCATATTATGTTATGTGTAAATAATTATACATGTACAGAAATATATCTGCGTTTATGCCTTAACGTGAAGGAACAAATGGCAAAAACAATTGTAAATATGAACAAATGGTAGAAACTAAATCAATTTCATTATTTTACCTACACTGTTTATTAGAGCTGGAAACTATTTAAACCAATTTAATTTTAAATATGTACGTTAAATACAAAATGATATTCTACAATTTCTATTTTAAACCAGTTCAGCCAACAGTTATCCATTTTGAATTTAAAATGAAAATGTGTGTTGAAACTCGGGTTGTGCTCAACTTGAGTTACTTGAATTGAATACAAGTCGATTTACTCGAGTCAGATTTTTCATAACTCGAGTTGCGGTCTCACTCGAGTCAAATTTTTGTGAATAAATACTTATCCGCAGGGCCGGACCTAGCCGAAGTCGCACCCGGGGCAGCGTTGAAGAATGGCGCCCCTGTAGAAAAAGAAATATTTCCTTTAAACTTTTTTCCTTTCAAAAACCAAGTGACGAGCAAAAAAAATCTCACATACCTACTTTTGGTTTAAAAATCTACTTTCAGTAAGCGTCTGCAAGTAACTGAAATAATTTGAATGTAATTATTGAAATAATTTCACAATGACCTCTTTTTGCAACAAAATAGCTAAACTTTTCTTTCTGAAGTACAGCGAAGCAAATGTTATACCATTTTAAAAACTACAATAAATGAGCAATTTTTTAACATAACTTGCCCGGGTAGGATGGTACATTTCTTTTACAGTACGAAGAGTCAAACTTAGCTAATAAAAAAAGATTTATGTATGAATCGGCAAAAAAAGTTAATTTTTCCAAGATATTAGGTCTATTACCCTTAATTTGGATTATAATTTACAAAATAACTCTTCAGGGTTGTGTAATAAAAATTAGAATTTCAGAAAATTAAGTCTTGTAGCTGTGATACTCGAAAATCTGATAAAAATTGTCGATTTTCCTGAAATTCATAAAAGTGTCAATATCTTGGCACTTTTGTGAGCTGGTTTATCATCCTTTCAAGGGATATCGTTGCCTTTTGGGACATCCTGTATATAGATCAAATTGGTCTGACACCATTAAACAAGTGCAACAAATGAAGCAAAATTAAGCCTATCAAATTTTCTGTCTCTTTTCATTTTTGTTATTTTTATATTAGACAACTATAGTAACTTAAAAATATAATATGTCAAATTTTGTTTCATTTGTTAATGACGTCAGACGAGTTTTAGTTAATTTGACCAATTTAAACCTATCTGCAAAAGACTCTGAGGGCGTTTTCGCGTTGGGGCTACCGTAGCGAGGAGCGACGCTACTTTGTGATCGTGTACTCGCAACCATTGATTCCGGTGGTCATTAGAGCTATGTTTAAAAATATTTTGACATGACTAACGCAATATGGCTCCCTTTGACACATAACCGTGCACATAACCCACATAACTTAAAAAAATTTAAATTTTTCAAACTGTTTATGTTTTAATAATTTTTGTATTATGCCACGTTAATTTTAATAATCTAACATAAAATTTTTCTTCATTACATTAAAAATTGCAACCACTTTAAGATATTGTCAAAAAAAAAAATTTTGAATGACATTTGTATGCTACGCGAACAACTATAGCGCGTATCCATGGGAGCAACGCTTATGCAACGCGAACATGAATGCTACGTCGATCCGAAGTGATGCCCACGGAAGCGATGAAAGCCACAACGCGAATATGCCCTGACTTTGTTTAGTGGTTAGCAACTCAGTTTCCTATATAGTAGATCGTGAATTCCCAACCAACCAAGGGAAATCTATCATCCAAATTAATCGTAACATTTCACAATTAATTTACAATTATTGTACTATCATTCAAAATCATTGGATGATATTATTGTTGCCAAAAACCATAGCAATTCCCAAAAATGGTGCATATAACTTTTGATGTTGCGTTCCTAACGAATAAAAAGATCTAACGATATTTTAACTTTCATAATATTATTTAATTCAATAACAAATTTACCTCTGCGTTCTTAACGAATAAAAAAATCGAACAATATTTTTACTTTATTTAATTCAATAAAAAATTTACCTCATTTAAGGGGTCTTTCACAAGTGATGTGCTAAAAAAACACTTTTTTTGGAATTTCTTTTTGGTTAAACTATTTATTGTAATGAAAAAAAGTCTTGTATACATTAAAGTACATATAATTAAGTGTACCTATATCTTGAATTTTTTTCTTTTTGACTGGCCTTCCATCTGCTCTTGTGAGTCTGTTGAATGTCACATGTAAATTTTGTAATTCAAAACGGTGCCAACGATTAAAAAAAAAACTATAAGTCCGATTAGACTAAAATTTTAGACTAAAAATTTACATATAACATTCAATAGGCCCACAGGAGCAGATGAAGGGCCAGACAAAAGGAAAAAGAATTCGGGATACACTTAATTATACGTACTTTAATGTACAAAACTTTTTTTCATTATAATAAATAGTTTTTCCAAAAAGAAATTCCAAAAAAAGTTCTTTTTTTTAATAGCACATCATTTGTGAAACATCCCTTAATTAAGGTAATAGTAATAAATCCTGGATAACATTTTTGCAGGTTAACCAAATATTTACAATAATAAATACTATGAATGTATTACTTATAAAATTTGAAAAGTCAAATTTCACTAACTAGTAAGACAGTTTTATCTGAAATTTGTTAGCGGGTTAAAATTTTGCCATAGGTACAGTAGTGTATATTGAATGAATTATAATTTGCAGAATAAATTTTACCTGTATAAAATTACATTAAATGATAATTAATTTTACTTGTAGGTTTGAAAGTCGATGGTACCTATGTATGCAAAAATTAAATTTGAAAATCATATTCATGAATAATAATTATTATTGGATAGTATAAATTTTCTGGCAACTATTTACCATAAATAAACTATAACAATATTTTATAAAATCCTATTAAAATGGAAGAAATTATAAAATCCATCAATGGTGATAATATAACAGTATGTAAATTTTATGTAGGTACATATATAAATGTATTTATTTATGGACCCACACTAAATTTATCACAAATATTTAAATTAACCTTACATAACTAAACGTCCATCCAATAAGCTACCAATCCCGAACAATTTTTGCGAATTTTAATATGGATCAAAATTTCCAAAAACTAAATTTGATAGCTTTTCTTTTAAATATTTTAAGTTACGCCGCCGTTAGAAATGAATAAAGCAAATTTAAAAATACATGTTTTTAATAGCGTAGTTATGCCGTAGTGAATGAACCAAATGATTAGTTACTGATTTAATGTCAGTCTAAAGGGTTAATTCATATTACTGCTTTATTTTGATGCGCAATTTTATGATTTAGATCCTGTATAATAAATATCATTAACCTATGTCAATCTGAATTATCACAAACAAAGCAAAATTATGCATAAAAAATTTGGAGAGACAGGTCTACCTACACTGTCAACTTCCCATTGGATGCCCTTAAAAACTAGAGACTAGACAGATTGCCAGAGGCGTAGCGACGGGGGTGCAAGGGGGTCTATCATGCACCGGGCGCGACTTGCAGAAGGGCGCCAAATATGTACCAAAGAGGTGTCAAATATTAACTATACGTGTTTTTGGTAGGAATGGGGGGCGCCAATAAAGTATCGTGCCCCGGGCGCCAGTTATGTTCACTACGCCACTGGAGATTGCACATGAATATTTTTTTTAGGTAATTCAAGGGCTCCTCCCTTGGGCCTCCGATAACGGCTGTGCTCCTTGCACCACACCGGGAGCTTCGCTCCCTGTACCTAAGGGTGGGGGCTCCACCCTTATCAAACAAATGATATCAAATGATATGTTGACAGTAACAAATCCATATGATCTATGTTGTGTTAATAAAGTTAATTCCTTCTTTTATCAAACCGCTAATCCGAATTTGCTGAAAACTTTATCCAGTCTTCATTTTCTAATTTCGCATTTAATGAAATTAGTCCGGAGTTGATACCATCATTTGTTCTCGAGATATGCGAGACGAAAAAAAATTCACGAACGAACAAACTAACGAACGCACACACAGACATCACACTAAAAACGACGGATTCGGATTCTAGTGATCTTGAAACGTGAAAATATGTTCAAATTAGCGCTTCGTAAAATCGGATCCATTACAATAACTTTCAATAGAAAGTTAAAAATAAAAAATCTGTGAATCTAAATATACTAATTATACATTTTCATAATTATTTACCTTAATAAATCTCCTTTAATTTATATTTTTAATATTAATATATTCACTGAAAAGCAAAAATGCCTAGAAATTAGCTTTTATGCATGTAATTCCGCCTAGATAAATAAAGAAATTATTCATCTTTTTTTTTCTTTTACAATTCTGACAATCGACAAAAAATACTGAAACATAACAAAAACATGACTGTAAGGCGATAGAAGACTTGTGTTACATATCCACTGTCTGATAATGTTACTGTCATATGTTATTATGTACAAAGATAAATACATATTCAGGGTGGGATTTTTACGTTGGTTTTATAAGTAAATAAAATTTAGAAGTTGCGTTGGACAGAAACTGATATCAATGTCATCTCATCGATTTTTGAAAGTACAGTTTATGTATAGCTTGACTGTAAACATGTACGAGATATGTCTTTATGAGATACCCGAAAAACTATGAGTCAGTTACTTTGGGTTAATATGTAGGTATCCTAGAAATGACAATGGTAGTGCCAATAGAACAATTTGGCTAGACAAATTACTTTTGAAAATCACTTCTATGACATTGACAATAATTTCGGCCGAATTCAACTCGTTCACTTTGTTAACGTTTAAAACCAATGAAAAATTCTCACCCAGTATATCAACATATTATATTCTACAATCTCTAACGATACAACCTCATCACATATGAAATAAAACCAAAACTATATCAAAAACGAATGGAGCACATGTAGTTAGCTCCGCGGGCGATCAGGTGGGGGCGCTGTGCGCTTCTTAGCAAGCAAACGAAATACAAGAAGTTAAGAACTGTCGTGTTGTTATGTAAGAAGAGATTTCTTACAGAAACTTGACATCATTACAGATTTATAGCGTGGTTTGTGTAGTACTGTAAATGTATATCTATGTATATTCAACAAACGAGTTCTCTCTACGCTGCACTTCGAATGAATGTCATCTGTTAAAACAGACAAAAAGAATAATTCTATTTCAGAAATGTATCCCACTTTCTGTAAAAATGTTCTTTAATGTCGCCATTTTGATTATGTATTCAAAATGGAAGTACAGCAGTAATTTATAATTGATCTATAAAACACTGAATTTGTTCATCATGTTAAGTTGAAGAAATTTGATCAAATCATTAAAATTTTTAGTTATATTTCAACCATCTAATTCTGATCCTGTAAGCAATTGATCAAAATGCTAATTTGATCATATGTCTGCGACATACATAAGTAAATACACATTTTATGAATTTCACTGAATATCTACCAACGTATATTAACTAACACCTTAGGACACAGAAAACGTTAAAGATAAGAAAATGTCAACGTAGTTATAATAAATTTTAATCCAATTATTAGCAAACGTGCGATAATAGTAGTCGTAAACAGATTATTAACTTTGTAATTGCAATACCAAATGAAAATTAATGCGTCTCATACGCCTGATTGCAAGCACAACCGTGTTATGAAAATTTTCTAAATTACTGATGAAATTCGAAATAAATTATATGGTACGGAATTTTTGGAAAAAAACTATAAGTTTTTACTAAGGATTTTATTTATCTTTAGCAACGTTTCGAGACACAATGCTATCTCCTCACCGGTCATAAATAATATACCAATATTAAGTACAAAATAATTTTTTAAAATAAATAATATAATTTTAAAAAATTGTTTTGTAATATTGGAATATTATTTAAAGCAATTTTATAAAATAAAAAGTTTGGGAGACAGGTCTATCCACACTGTCAATTTCCCATTGGGTGTCTTGAGTCCCAAGACTAGAGACTACTGTACATAAATAATTTTTATTTCATTTCAAGGAACTCGTCCCCTGAGCTCCCGATAGAGGCTTTGCCCTTTGCACCATACCGGGGGCTTCGCCTTCTATACCTAAGGGTGGGGGCTTCACCCTTATTAAACAAATGATAACATCATTTGTTCTCAAGATATGCAAGACAAAATATATTTCAAAAAAAGTTTCTTATTTTTTTTTAAATTTTATAATAAAATACTAGCGTTTTTAACATCAAGGAAAGTTCTTAGGCCATTATATAACAAATAATGTTATGGTAAAAAATCCGTATAATCTATGTTATGTTAATAAAGTTAATTCATTTTTACCACAAAAAAACCGCTACTTCGAATTTGCTGAAAACTTTGTCCGGTCTTCATTTTTTGATTACGCATCTAATGAAATTACTCCGGAGTTGATATCGTTATTCGTTCTCGAGATATGTAAGACAAAAGAAAATTCACGAACGAACTAACAGGCGCACACACAGACATCACGCTAAAAACGATGGATTCGGATTCTAGTGACCTTGAAACGTGGAGATATGTCAAAATTAACGAATCGTAAAACCGAACCCATTACAATAATTTTCGATGGGAAGTTAATAAATAAAATCCTTAGTTAAAAACTGATGATTTTTTTCCAAAAATTTCGTACGTAATAATACGTCACCAAAAATCTTTGATAATAAATTATATTGTAACAATATAGGGTGAATGCGGGAGAGATGCCGCACATTTTGAAAACACTTGATAAATAATTCTTAAAGTATGCATTTAATTGATTTGAAATTTGGTACACAATAAGTGTAAACATTGTTCTTTAAAATTATTTATACATAATTTTAAATTTTGAGTCATAAAGGATTCATAATTAACATTTTTGTAGAGCCTGCAAAGCGGCGTCCTCCCATACCTATGGGAGAGATGCCGCATAAAAGAAGGTGAGACGCCGCATAGTTCATATTAAAAATTTTGCATTTTACACACATCTCCATACATCTTGCATGCCATATGTAACCATTTTTGGCACTTTATACATCTTAACCAGTCAACTTTTTTTTTGTTTCTGAGTACCTTTCAAAACATTCAATACACAGGCAATCATCATTATTTTCGTTATCTCCACTAATATGAGGGCTCTTCCAGATCCATTAATGGATCTTTTATATTAAAAAAAAATTGCATAATTTTATTATGATAAATAAGTCTATGTTTTTAACATGTAATATGATGCGGCATCTATACCAACTTTAAATGCGGCATCTCTTCTTTTTGTTGGGATAGATGCAGCATGTTGCTATAGCAAGCATAGTGCGGAATTCCAACCTAAAATTTTATACAGTACTTTTAAAATATACCTAAATTAATAACAAAATTCATTTTCATTAAAACAATGAAATATACATTCTTAAATTCTAATGAATTAAATGCTTGATAAAATATTATGTTAAAAAACTTACTTTTCAATAATAAAAAGTCGGATAATTACTAAACTGATGGACTAATCATAAATGTTATCATATTCAGCTTAAATAAGTAACTTATTTTAAACATATAATCCATTAATAGTGCTATCTATCAATCAACGGATGAACTATGGCTACTGCGGCATCTCTCCCGCCGCAACATCTCTCCCGCACTTACCCCACATATTCTGAATGAGAGAAGTTTGCAAATAATTTAGGTGATATTATATAGTACACGTACTAACATGCAAAGTATAGGTGAAAAAATATTTTATGTTAAAGAATAAACTTTTAGATACATTTTGACTATAATTTTACTTATCGAAGATTAAAGGTAAGCTACGATTATACATAAATATTGGCAAATGTAACATAACTATTGCCTACATTCCCTGTATATCCCCTATGGCACCTTCAACTGACTCCCTGTATGCCGGTGATGTGTAATATTTACTGTTGTTGGCTATACAAGTGAACAGTGACTTGGGCTGCTGCTAACTCACTAGATTGAACACAGTACGCTCACGACCGTAAAATTCGTTCGAGCGTTAAATTTTTCTTTATAACATTATCTTCGTAACTTTCCCATCTCAATTTTTTTTTTTCATGCGAACGATTGAAACGTTGATAAGTAGAGTTCTTCCTAGTTTATTTTTATTTTTGCATTTCTTACGTTCGTTGGTATACTATACGGTGAAGCTAAACAGAGATTAAAACGAGAGTGTAGCAGTCTAAATGGGTATCTTATCTTAATAATTACTCTCGTAAGAAAAATTAATTTTGTTTTTAATTAAATCACTGTTGGTCTGATGTGTTTGTGTTTATAAATAACAATATTCGTCGAGTGTGTGTTGTACACACATCAAGTTAGGGTAGTTAGAGATTTTCACAGCTTTCGTTATAAAAGTTTGGAGACCACAGTATTACACGCCCGCATTTCAACTTTTATAAAACTGTTTAACGCCCCCAGTGTCATCAGCTCTCCAGTTAAAATATTTTGTGAAACTGGTGTAAAAATATATACGTATTTTCAAACTTTCATTTGATTGATTGAAAAGCTATTTACAGTGTCTCTTCTCTAAAATCACTTCTTAAGATTGTTCATATACAGCGCGTCCATCTGAAGATTGCATATAGCAGATGCAGAAGATGCTGTTTCTGAATGAAGGAGCGCTTCACTTATTATTAGATGAGGGGTTCATATTTTTTCCACAGACCAATGAACAGTATTATAGTTTTTAGACGGCGCGGCGCGTAAAGGCAGTTTATACACAAGTTCATTGAAGCCATTAGCGGGGTGTGATACGAGGAACAGTACGTTCTATTTATTATTTAGTGAACAACTGAATTTAAAACCAAACTTTAAAAACCAAAAATAGGCATGCCATTTATTTTCTCAAAATTTTGCAGTTTTCTCTCAAAAAAGGGGTATAGCTGGGTTTGCATGAATAATGTGCTCCCAATGGCAACTCAATAAGTGTACTAACGGTATGGTGAGGTTATAAGTAATTTACATATATCTACAACCTTCCCCGTCAAAACCGAATAGTTATGGAAACAACTAAAAAAATATCTAAAAATCATTGTTTTCTGCAAAAAAATTTTCCCCGGTAGCTACTTAACATAGAAAAGTACTTTCAAATCCATATGAAGGCAAATATAAAATACTCTCGAGAACATTAGATACATTTATTAATGTCTCACAATCAGTCTTCGTTATTAAAGATAATATAATAATATGGATTAAATCCGATCCAGTGTTATAGGGTTCCTACTAAGTAACTATCATACAATGTTTCTTACCTAAATTTAAGCGAACGCTCTTTCAAAATGAAGTGTTGTGTCTAATAAAGAGTTTTTTTCTACCTCTTATAGTTGTCGAGATAATCAGGAAAAATTAAAGAAAGGGTATATAGTCAGATATAGAAGCACTGCCCTCGAGAGAAGTAATAACTATGTTGTCGTTTAGATAACACTGTAATATACCTTATAACTTTCGTAGATCAAAACAAGACACTTACAGAAATATATGTATAGTATTCCTTGGATTTTAATACTTTACATAGTAATAAGGCACAGTAAAAACACATTTTCTCACATTTTTCTGTTGTATTACCATAACTGGTTTACGACCCCTTTCGAATGGTATACCACACAATGTAGTGCGTGGAAAAAATTTTTCGATCTTCACTTGCCAATACAGGAAAATACTTCAAAAAGTTAGGAAATATATTTGTTGCTCTATATTGATATAGAAGTACACCTATACATATGGAAAATTTCATGTTCATAGACCGAAAGATGTAGGAAAGATGTAAACAGATGACTGAACAGACACAGTCTGAGGCAGCCGACAAGCACGATGAAATATAAGGATTCCAAGAAGATGCCAAACTTTTAATTTAACAGAATATCTTTTTTAATTCATTCGGAAACAAAAATATTGATTTTTAATCAACAATCAAAATTTGGCTCTTAAAAACTGAGCACATATATCCTTTGATGACCACTTTTATAAAATCTTTTACTATAATCATCATTGTAATTCAATTAATCTATATAACGACAGAGATTCATTTACAACTACATTGATGGTGTCATCACTTCATTATCCCATAAACACGGTAATCACTTAACTCGTTACCATTTAGTATCGGCATACGAAAACCACTAATATCAAATAGCTACTTTAATCCAGTATCGTCAATATTCCTATAACAATGTACGTAGGGTATACCATACCTAACTACGTATGCACATTTAACATCAAATATAATGTTTTCTTACATCTATTTGACTTAACATAGTATGTTAGTAAAATCATTATTATAAATATTCAAAAATTTCATAAATAGCTATAAAAATATAGTTCGCTAAGGACTATTACAAAAATTTTTTTATGCAGTGGATCGGGACCACATAAAAAACGTTTGATAGAAAATACATAACGTTCAAAACCGTACGAGTTGCTTAAAAGTTGTTTTTCTAAACAATATAAAGTATTAATTTTACACATAAGAACATTTTATTTTATTTTTACAATATTATGAAAATTGCGATAAATATATTTGTAAAAAATTTTATGATACAATAACTTATACTCTTATGCAATGTACTGATTAAATGTTTAAAAATCATTAATAAGTAATTTAATCAAAGTAAATTATTATAGTTAGTTTTTAAGTTTTTTACTGTCTCTTACTTTTGATTCACATTATGCAGTTTAATAGCCATTTTTTTTTTTAAAGAAGCATAAAACAATAGTCTAAAGAAAGTTGCACAAAAAAAGGTCGTAAAAAAAACAGTTCAGCTGTATTATAATACTAAGGAACTAAAGTGTAACTCTTGGTCCCAACAGATTAAAAGGAATGCTTTTAATCACAACTATTCTCATGCTGTTGAAAAAAAAGCAAAACATTTTCTTTATGAAAAAAATTCTTTATTTATTAAACAAGTAAAATTTTTGTCAATAGAGTATTGAATCAGCAAATTTAATGCATCAGTACAATAGTATAAAATTTTCCGGAAATAACGTATATGTAAATTTTATAATGAAATGGCAATTTTTATCGTTTTCAGATAATAACAGTTTCCAAAAATGAAACAATCAGGTAGAGATAAATTAAAATTAAATTAAAACAAAAGAAAAATAAACAATAAAGTCAATTTCGAATTTAAAAAATAAAACCTATTTCAAGTATTAATTTTTGTTCAACAATATATTTTAGCCGTTCATGTGGGGTAAGGTTGCTATTACTGAATCGTTACTAGACCGGAACTTCTACCAGTTCCGTTTCAACGCTACTGTGGCTACTACTCCAATGTGACAAATGCATATATTTTTTGAAAGCTCCAGAAAATTATTCGATCATATTTGCACAACAACTTTTTGTAATTTAATTGTTTTAATGTTTTATTATAAAGCAAGTTATCCTAAAAATTTCCTCGGGCACACTTCTTTTTAATTAAAAATAAAAAATTAAAATCCCTTCTACAAAAATCTCTGAAAAGTTCGTTGTGTTGACGGGTGGAAGATAGGTAAATCACAAATGGCAAGAACACAATAAAAAAGTTACCTGTTTCTTCAGGTACAGTAAGAATTTTTAACTCTTTTTCCGGTTTTTAAAGAAAATATATATTTAACATAAAGTATATATGTAATAAAAATAAGCAATATCTCATTTTAACGATTAAACTAGTTTTACTACGTTTTTGTTGTAATTCAAAAACAATGAAAATTTATAATTTTTCATCATTACCTATCGAAACTTTTCCAATTCAATTGAATGAATAATCTTTTCATGAAAAGTTTTATACAAAATAGAAAACACAAGCGTGCGGGAGTATACGAAAGAAGAAATAAAACTTTATATAAACTACGTAACGAAATTTAGTATTTAATAAGAGATAAAGAAATGAAACCAAAGTAAAATTATATTAAAGTTCATGACGGTGATGCTGATGATGATGATGTTCTTTTAACGAGATCTTCGGGCTCAAGCTAAGACAAAATGGGAATAACAACAATGTGTTATGATTGCTATTTTAATGATCCACTTTATCCCCTTTTATTATTATTACTTATATCTTTTTAAATACGATTTAAAAAGAAAAGGGTAGACGAGGTCTTGACGAAGTTAACATTAACGAGCATTTATAGCAAGTTGGCCATTGTTTTAAGTTTATACAGACTTTTTTTTCATTTATTCACTACCCTCATTTATTTACTTGATCATTTTTCCGTTTCTAATGTGTACCGCTGCTCTGCTCTGAAAAAACGAATCTGCCCACTAACGTAAATTACTTTTATAATATAAAAATATATTTATTATCATTTAAGGGATGTTCATAGAACAGGTCCGGATCTAAGGGGGGGGGGCAAACCGGGGCCCCTGCCCCGGGCGTCAGCTTCAGGAGGCGCCAAAATAATACTAAGTCGGTCTATATCAAATCGTCTAAAAAAAAGTTGGTTGCTCGACCATTTTAGAAAAAATTAATATTCTTCCAGTTGTTTCTATATTATACTTCAAGTATTGAGAACAATTCTTAAAAAAATTATCTTGAACCGTTTAAGCGTGGTAACCATTTTTGTTTTCCAATTTGCGCTGATTTTTGTGTTTGCAGCCATTTATGCCAAAGCACATATTTCATAAACCGTTGATCCTAAAAGGTTGAAACAAAAACCATTTTAAAGGTAATAAATGTCTCTTTATTTTAAGTGATGTCCATATTTAATCTATTTTCGTCCCTTCCATAAAAAAACTTTACCTGAAGTTGGATATCAAAATTTAGCAAAATTGGCTTTTTGAACATTTTTTTTCTTATAGAAAGAATGTTTTAAACCTCTTATTAAACCTCTTAGTATTTTTATGAGAATAGCTGTATACGGGTACAACTACCCATTATGAAACAAATACACACTATTTCAATTGTGAAACTTTGTCCTTTAATTTTTACAAACTTCCGAAAACTGACTTTTTTCCAAATTTTTGAAATTTGCGCCCCTGTATTTCTGACGGGACTGGTGATAAAATTTTGAAATTTGCACAATTTGTAGTGCTTTCGGAGTAGATTTATTAAAATAAAAAATCAACTTGTACCTATATTGATCCTTTACAAGACCCTCAATTTTTATCATTGCCGTAACGAGAAAAATAGGAGTTTTGTAAAGGACTTACATATTTATTTTAAGGACTTACATACTTAGTTTTTTTGACAACTTATGTCAAACGTTGCAGAGGGGGGCCGCCATTTTCAAGTTTTTGCCCCGGTTCGAAAAAATTGTAGATCCGGGGCTGTCATAGAAAGAAAATAAGAAAATACAAGTCAGCAAATATGAAATTTTCCATAAAAATTTTTCATTAATAGAACAATCAAGTAAAATAATCAAATAGTCTAATCAACAGTAGGTACTAAAGTAATCAATGTGAGAAAAGAAAGCACCTTAAAATTTTATTAAACAATGTTAATTTGCGGTAGTATTGCGCAATATTTTTTATTACGGAAAAATGTCTCACCCCCGCGATTAAATACAAAAACTTGTTTGAGCAAGAATTACGTGAATTTTAGTTGTGGTGGCTCCTATTGTGCGGAAAGATACATTTGCTATTTGTGTGCATATGAATGGAATAGGAGCATATGTATAACAATGTATGGGTTACCTTCTTGAACAGCATTAAACATCCAGGATGGTCCTTGTTCATTACAATATAAAATATCTCATCACTATCATTTACAAAAGTTCAACTTTAGAGACTTTTTTCAACCGTCAACGCTTGATTTATCAGTTTTATGCTTATAAATTTCATCAAAGTTTCATCATTCTTAATTTAATAGCTTGCTAGAGTTGTAGCAGCTGGTCAGAAACGAACAAATAGGTATATTAACATTTTAACTATAGTTAATTGATTATCAGACTTGGGAAAACAGTGGTCCCTAACAGAATCGCCATATAAAATATCTTAGATTGGGGGGCTATGAATTTTATTACAAGGTTTAGGATTTTCCTCTGGATTTGAATACTAGCCTAAAGAAACTTTTGAGAACAAATCAGTAAAAATTAAAAATTATTTATTTTTAATAATTTAATATATAATTCTAACTTTAAAAACAATTTTAAGCAATTAATGTTGAATAAATAAGTGGTCAACTGTAATAGAAATTAATTAAGTCGAATTAAAAATATTTATAATATAAACATATCTCTATTTACTTTGTGATTATTTAAATAACATGTATATCTCACCTTCTTTATACCTGCTTTAATGTAAACAAAATTGATTGCATTAGTAGATTGTATCACTACAATAGGTCGCTCACAAGATTCAACATGGTTTAGTTTTTGCATTAAAAAAAATATAAAGATATGTATGTATAGATAATAAACAAAATGATTCATAAATATTGGGAATTAAAAAACACAATCAGACACACACAACATAGATGATGTAGTATTAACAGTAAAACTGATTTTTAAAGAAATTTATAGTATTTTTACGCTTTATGACAGCCCTCCAGCTCCATTCGTAGCCCCCCAGTACAAAATATTTTTTATGGCGATTCTGTTAGGGACCATTTTTTTCCATGTCTGCTGATTATAACTCTGAAGCGGTGGACCCTGGAACTTAAGAGCCTTCAAGACCAACGCGAAGTGTACAACTTGCCCCTCAGACCAGACTATTTTGCCAAATATCGAGCTAACCGATGCCCCGCAGACGGTTTTTGATAGGTAACACATTCTCTATGTAATGATTTTTCTAAACTTTATTGATGAATAACATAATAAGTACATAATATAATTTTAAGCCATAAATTTCTTCTCTCTCTTCTTTGTCTCTTGCAAATATTATCCTTTAAATATATAGCCGGTCCCTGGCGAAGCTTAACTGCGTAGACGTGTGGCCATTAAAGTGTTAATTTCATCAATATAGCCAAAATTCAACTTTAATGATCAGTAAATACTATAAATTTCATTTTCTCGTATAATTAGAAAAATATTTTTTAATGACAAAAAAGACCAGAAAATGTTAATAAAATTAAAGAAATCCAATATATCTTTACAATGAAATAAAAAAAGCGATATTATTAAATTTTCCCTTGTCCACACTGGTATCGTTCTATATATAAAAATATAAAAGTAATTAACTTTGTGTTCATTACAATAACTGGATTCTGTTCAACGTTTTAATAGCGTCTCCACCCTCTTCTTAAATGATCGTAAAAGACACTGATAAACAATTTTTTTAACGATCAATTTTATTATAAATGTAGTCTTCTCTTCCTTTCAGTTCCTCAGTTCCCTGCTGTTTTATTTAAAACATTGCTGTCATGAGACTATTAAAATAATTTTTATTATTAATTAATGAAACCGTTACGTAATCCAAATGTAATTTATAACTGAATCAAATTTATGTATATTTCTCTTTTTGTATTGGGAAATTTTAATTTACTGTAAACAATAAATGATATTTTTTAAGACATTTAACTAAAGATATGTTTATTTGGTGAAAATTTATAATTAATAATTATGTAAATGACTTGCTTTGTCTAATTTTCATTGATATAATTTAAAAATATTTTAAACAATAAACAGTTTCCCTTTTTTTTAGTTAATGATGAGTTGGTTTGAAATGATGTTGTTTAAGGCGTTATTCACGATTAGAAGCTAAAAAAAGACACATTTTCATTAATTTTTTCTAGAAAACCTTATATATCCAATCGATTTAAAACCTTTTACACATTCTCAGGCATTCCTTTAAGTAACAAAAAAATTCTTTTTCCTTTTTTCAATAACGATGCTTTTTATACGTAGTGTCAAAGTCGACGCTTTCAAAACAATCTTTTGCAGCTTTAGCGGGTGGTCAGAAATTAAAAAATCGAAAAAGGTTTTAAAGAAAACCAATTTTTGAAGTCTCTAACCTAAAATTACATCAGTTCAGAAAAAAAAAAAACTTGTAAAACAACAAGATTGTAAACTTAAAACCGAAAAATCGTTGTTCATTTTGTTATTTTTGTCTGTACAAAGGAGATGATTTTTTTTAGATTCAAAAACTAAAAAAAAATGTCACGCTTCCAACGCGCCCTTATACGTTATAATTAATAGAGGGCTACGGGCTGCAACCTGGGCGCCAATTTAAAAATATAGTTTTTAGTAAAACACGGTTAAAGATTTTTTTGCTAATTTTTTTGAATTAAAATCAACTAAATAGTTTCCTCATACAGTTCTTTCTGCTCAATAATCCTTTGTTTTATAGTAAACCTCACCTTCTTGGATTATTTGGACGCAGTGCAACGTTTTTCCGAAATTTTAATACGTTCATTGTCTCGTTTGTTAATGTAACTATGCGTGCGGTCCCCAGCACATCGGAAACTTTTAATAGGGATTTTGATCGTTCACCGAAAACACACATGCAAATTCAAGAGAACCATTCAGCCAATTTATTGCATATTTCATTTCCAAATTTTAACTGGTGGTTCTTGGGATATAAATGAACAAAAATACCGGGGAGAAAAATCACAGTCTTTTTCTCGAACTCTGAATAACCCCTTAGCTTGTTACGATTTGTCTTTATATGGAAAACAAAACTCATTCAAAAGAAAAGAGTTATAAAAAATCAGTCAAGTGCGTGTTTGACACGCATTAAGTTAGGGCTACTCAGAGTTATATGTTGTATGAATTATTATATATTGTATGAATAGCAAGAAGCCTGTGAAAAAATTTTGGTAACTATACTATAGCTACAAGTTAATGAAAAAAAAAAAATATTGAAAAAGTAAACTATTTTTTTGGAGGAGGGAGGGCTTATAATTGTTTTTAAGCTGAAAACTTTTTGTGAGTCATACTTTAGAGGGATCTAAAACATAAGCCAAATCCGTCAGGACATTCAAAAGCTTTTTCGATTTTCAAAACATAATTTCAAATAAATAAATTTCAATTTTATGTCCATAGCAGTTAGTAGAAATAAAAGTCTACACAATTCGTGCAGAAGCATTCCTACTCAGACTTATCCGCCAATAGCCTTTGAGTTTTATTTTTAAATATTAAATTAAAATACAGCACATTTTGTTTGAAAATAAAAAAAAAAAAACTGTTTGCTGTTTAAAAATAAAATTCAAAGGCTATTAGCGAATAAGCATGAGTGGGAATGCTTCTGCACGAATCGTCTACGCTTTTTTTTCTGCTAACTGCTGTGGACATAAGATTGAAATTTACTGTGTTTTAACCCTTAGAAATCTACCCCTTGTTGGTATTAATTAAAAATAAATATAAATTATGTTTTGAAAATGGAAAAAGTCATTGAATGTCCTGACGGATTTGGCTGAAATTCTTATGTTTTAGATACCTCTATAGTATATAATATTAAATTAAATATTTAAATATTAAATTAAAATACAGCAGTTATCAAGTGCGTGTCAAGAGACACAAAATTAGAATTCCGTAGTAGTTTCAAATTTAAGTGGTTTTAAAAACATTTCCTCAAATATACTTAATTTGGTGAATTTCCACACCACCTTGCGGTATCACCATGGCGCACTACCCTTTTTTTTAAGTGGTGGGTTCGCCAATAGCTCTATGCATCCACTTTTTAATATCTAGAATTTTGAGGAGACTTTTTAAACATTTTTAGTCCTTTTTATTTAAAACATTTTTTTTCTTCTTTTGATTCGAAATATTTAAGGAAAAGTTTTTAAAATAGTTTCAGTACATTTTTCTATTTTTTTAAAACATTTTTTTTTTCTTCTTTTGATTCAAAATATTATAAGGAAAAGTTTTTAAAATAGTTTCAGTATATTTTTCTATTTTTATTTAAAATTATTTTCAATTACTATAAATTTTTATTATACCATGGTATTTTTTAAGTACCGACTTCATCAGTAACTCTATGCATCCAACTTTTATTTATATCTTTAACGCTTTAAGCAGTCTTTTAAAATATCTTTATTTCTTTTCACGACATTCTTTGTTTCTCCTCTTTTAAATTGAAGTACTATTTAAAGAAAAAAATAGAAAAAAAGTTTCCAAATTATGTTATGTTAATAAATTTTGATATATATTTTTATTAATCTTTATTTAAATTGCTCAAAAATAAAAAATATTTCAATTTGTTTATTTATTTTCAATAAAATAAGTAATTTCTATAATAACTTATTTGAATAATTTTTAATTACTAATAAATTTTTATTATACCATGGCCTTTTTTCGAGTCGTAAATCGCTATTAACTCTATGAATTAACTTTTTAATATGTTGAGCACTTTAAGCCGTCTTTCAAAATGTTTATTTTCTTTTAATTTGAAATATTCTAAAAAATTTCCAAAATAATTTTAATATATATTTTTCTTAATCTTTATTTAAATTGCTCAAAAATAAAAAATATTTCAATTTGTTTATTTATTTTCAATAAAATAAGTAATTTCTATAATAACTTATTTAAATAATTTTTAAATACTAATAAATTTTTATTATACCATGGCCTTTTTTCGAGTGGTAAATAGCTATTTACTCTATGAATTAACTTTTAAATATGTTGAACACTTTAAGCAGTCTTTTTTTTTTTATTATATTACGCTAAACAGTTTTCTATAATGTATATAGAGTAATCACTTCTGTAACATCTTTGGCCGCTTCGAACTGACTCTTAGAATACAGTCAATCGTATGTTTCCATGATAGCAAACAAGTAAATATTATATGTTTCGCCTCTAATTTGGAAGATATATTTCTGTACCATTTTTGAAAATATACACTGTGAACAGAATCTGGTAGCAAAATTTATATACAAAATATATATAAAATAAAATATGAACAGAATGTGGTAACAAAATTTATGTATAAAATAAAATAAAAAATAAAATAAAAAAAATAAAAAATAAAATAAAAGATACAAAAAGTACAATAAATGTACCGTATATATTGTATTTATATATTATGTACACGTGCCCATAAAGGTTGGTGGTAACTAAATAAGGATTGGAATACGCCAACATTTACACTCCGAAAATTTGCAAAAATATTATCTAATTGAGTACCACCCCTTGTAGTTACACATTCATTGAGTAATGAAATATAGCCTTTGCTTTCTAATAAATTACGAAGTGCTGTCCGTTCTTTACAAAGAAAATTTTCATTAAAATCTCCAAATATTAATGTCGGTATATTATTACTTAAAACGCTTTTGAGTATAAAGTCTATTGCATTTTTATCGGAACATTGGGGGGACCTATATATCGCGACTAAACGTACTCCGTTTATAATAAACGAAATACCTTCACAATGACCACGATCATTGCTGTTTTGAGTATAACTACATATTGCAGAACAAGTTAAATTTGATTTAATGAAAGCTGCTACCCCGTATCCTCTGTTTGTAGAAGTTTTTTGAGGTCCATCAGTTCTAACTATCTCTCTAAAACCAGGTAAATCAAATAAATCTTGACTGGAACTCCATGTTTCTACAGCTAAAAAGATGTCGGAAGCTATTATAACAGGATCACAACTTACATCTGGTAAATGATTTCTCAATGACTGAACATTATGAAATATTATTTGTGTACAATTACGGGGTTCTCTTAGAAAACGATACACTGGGATAAGAGGCGTCTGCCTAAGCCTTTGCATCTCTTTTCCTACGACGTCTAATTCTGAAGGTGCAGAAGGAGCTTTAAATTCTTCTGATGTAACAATAAACAATCCCTGAGCAGTTGTAGCTCGGGAACAAGCAACGTACATCATGGATCTACGAACATTAGGATGTAAATGTACGACCACTTTTTCTAATGTGGACCCTTGTGATTTATGTATAGTAATTCCCTGCGCGGGCACAATAGGAAATTGGCTCCGTCGAACTTGTAAATTCGAAGATTTATATCTTTTTATAACATATGTGACTTGATCTATTGGTGTCCAACCTTGTTGTATTCTTCTTTTGTATTGTTGAAGTGAACTAATAGCTTGAGACCTCCTCATCGCACCAATATTATCATCCTCGAAGTCTATCCATATGCGAAGTGGTCTTCGGTCTCCAGTGTTTTTATTAATAGCAAAGTCAATTTCTTTTAATTTTCCAGTGGAACCATTAACTAATCCATCAGCTGTATCTATATTTACAGTCATCATATAAACTGCTCCTATTTTCAAAATTAAAGTATTAGGCAAACCATACGTATTTTGAGTAGATAATTTAGATATAGTTTGTAATGCTTTTGCTTTCATTGACGGTGTACTGTCTCCACAAACAGTATCAATAGCATTCGACGTAGCTCCAACACTACTCATCGATGACAGAATCCTATGATTGTGTTCGTCCACTTCACGATTGCTTGAAAACAAGTTAATACTTTCTCTTATATGGCCAGGGATTGTTGATTCAGAGAAACATCTATCTTTTATCAAATTTATATCATCAGTTGACATTTTTCCATCAGCCATATTATTTAGCGCTACCGCAAATGCAATGTCATCTCGTTGACGCATTATTTGCTTTAATTCTACTAAAGTGAATAACTCCCAGAGTGGATTACCTGCTAAATTTGCAAAAGGATTGCGGCTATTGGGTTGAAATACCCAGTTATCTCCCACAGGCGATAGTTGCCTCAGGTCACCTACCACAATCACTGAAATTCCAGCAAAAGGCTTATTCGAATGAAAAATTTGTCTAAATCTTCTATCAATTTGATGAAATGTTCGTGATCCACACATTGATATCTCATCCACTATTACTACGCGAACCTTTGCTAGTTTTACTGCAAGTGTGTTTGCTACACTTGGCGAAAGTTCCGGTAAAACACTTCCAACTTGTGAAATTGGTAATCCGAGAGCACTATGAATTGTTTGACCTCCAATACCAAATGCAGCTTTACCCGTAAAAGCTGTCAACAGAATTTTCAAGTCGTCTGGGTCGGATCCCGCTTCTTTGTTAAAATGAATAGTTAAACACTGATAGAGAGCTTTAATCAATACGCTTTTACCAACACCTGCACCACCACTAATAAAAATATAAAATGGAATTTTTACTGGCATACAAAAATTATTTAAAACATGTAATAAAATATCCCGCTGATCTGGATTTAATTTTCTACTGAGAATTGAAAAATCTTTTTCGGATAATTTTGGTGGTTGTGCTATAGAAATCATAGGATCTCCACACTGATTTGGTCCTGGATTAATTCCTGGAATTAAATCGTCGGCAACGTCTCCTATTTGTTTCTCAAACTCATACTCTGCTAGCGCATCCTGAGGAATTCCTCTTTCATCAGCTTTGTCTGATTCATGAGCACTTTCCGCATTTCTAATAGCCAGTAGCAGAGCTTCAAATTGTTCTGGTCCACCAAGTTTATTGAATTGTTCACATTCAGCTTTAATAATTTCAGTGTTCTGATAAAATTTACTTTTAATGTCTAGGTCAGGATTTAATAATTCTTCTTCTTCATTACGCCATGGCATATACAACATGAGTTGTTCTCTGTAAAAATTATCAGGGTCTTCTTCGTAACTGTACCGACGAAATCGAATTATACGAGGTTTAGTTCTTTTCCGTATATATCCTAAGTTATTTTGTAAACGCATCCAGTTTCCACTGCCTTCTGTAAGTACGTTATTATCTTGTTCATTCTGAGATTGTGTATTGTTGGCATCACAAGTCTCTTCATGGTCAGTTTTAGAATTGCTTGTACGTTTAGAATACGTGTAATAAGCAGCAAAATACGCGAGGCTAACATTTTCTAATTGAATAGGCCGCATAGAATAGTAATTTAATATGCTGTTTTTAAAAATATCTGTTGAATGAGGATCTAAAAGTTTGAGTTCATTGTAAGATTTTAAAAGGTGTACTCTTTCTTGAGGTAATGCTGTATTAATAAAAATATCTGCTTCACTTGCACGGGATAAGGCAAGACCTGTAAGACAATAAACAGCTTCTTGCGCAGAAATCTCACTTGAATTCAAAAAAACGTTAGAAATTTTTCGCAAGGATTCCCGCACGCTATGGTTACCCATTTTTACTTCTTCTGTAGCTTCTCGCAAGAGCTGTGACATTCCTCTATCAGCTTTATTAATATAGTCTACGATATAAGTGGAGCAGGCAAATGGATCTAATATAAATTGAACATCCATATTTGCTCTGTGCAAATTTAAAATTTTTAAACAATAAGGATTTATGTAAATATCTTTAGGGTTTCTTTTCAACATGATTTTTGGTCTCGATAAAGTACTTCGAACAGCAAGAATGTAGTCTTCCATAGATAGCCCTGTATAAAGCAAAAAATCTTCAAAAGACTGAATATCTTCTGGTATATTTTGCATTTTTTCTTGTAGAGATTCAGCCATTTTTTTTGCTATTTTATACGATGGATGGTCTTTTTCAAGCTCTAATAATATTCTTGTTCTATCCATTGGGAAAAACGGTATCCCAAATCTACATAAACGTTCCTTGGTAGGTCTACATGTATGTGTATGTTTGTGAGTTTGATAACGTAAGAGATCGGCTGGTAAACCATCACTAGTACATGTTATTATACTGTCAACAAAATCAACGACTTTTTTTATTGAAGAAGGATCGCCAGGTATAAAATGTGGTGCCCCCTCCAAAAACAACATCATATGCGCGTGTGGTGAGCCTCTGTGCTGGAATTCTATTCTATAATAAAAGTGATCTATCTTATATTCACCAAAAGGGCCTCTGGGACTTGACCAAGTTTTGCGTATTTCTTTTAATTTTGTTTCAAAGTATGTAGCGCAAATAAAAGGATCCTCTTGTATAAGTTTGCATTTAGTTTCGTATGATAAGTTTTCTGCTTCTTCTTCCGTTATAATTTCATTGTGAACTACTTTTTTTAAAATTACCAGTAACGGCAACCAGTAAATTTCTGCAGCAGACAAAGTTAAAAAAATTGTAGGTATATCGAATTGTCGAACCATACCAAGAACTTTTTTCTTTTCAGCCTCCCAATGTGAGGGTGAATTTCTGATACCATTAAGAACACGATATCCCTCATCATATTGCACTAAATTATTTACATAATCTCGATCTAAAACATTCACCGCAGTAACAGAAGCACCTCGAACATTTTTTTTTCGAAGACAGGTTGATATACCGGCTTTAACAGCTATCATCTGTTGCTTTTTTAAAGCTGTAAATAGATAATCAGGTCGAACTGCACGCCTATCATACCTACTTATCTCAGATTTGATAATTTCAGAATGAGTGAGTTTTAATTTAAATTTCCTTTTAATACCACAATGAACCTTGATAAATGCAAGTTCTTCTAAATTTTCATCAAAAAGTAATGAAATCGGGCGTTCCCCCTCTCCTGGTGCCATTATAATGACATCTTGATTATCATCCAATAATGTTTCCTGACCACCTGGGTTCGGTGGCAGATCATCTTCGTTAACCACTTCGATATTATTACATGTACATTCTGCAAGTGGCTCTTGGTTATTATCGTCAGAATAGGTCCAAGACTGATTCAGTTCAATACCATATTCACGAAACAATTCACATTCTGACAAATATTCTGCAGCTTGACGAACAATCTCTGGACGTACTTGCTCTTTTCTGCCGTGTTTGTAACAAAACTTTCGTTTCAACTCTACTGTCACAACGAAGTCATCATTTGGAGCTCGAGGCAATGCCTTCACCATATTATTTACTTGAACAGGAACATTGATTACATTCCCAGAGAGGCCGTGTTGGAAACCCAATCCCTGACCTTTACGTACAATTTTTAGAAAAACATGACGAGCGCTTAGCAGTCTTTCTTCCATACCAGTTAACTTCTTAATAATTTCAGGAATTCTCGGAAAAATTAATCCATTCGCCCGAGCAAGTCGTGGTATTTTACCTTTCACAATAGCTGTTGCACAAATCGTACAGAAACTCCCAGTAACATCCATGGCGTTTAAATGAAAAACATTTGCAACAAATTCGTCACCAAACTTAGCTCTAATGGATACTTTAGAAAGTTTTCTAATAGAACATTTACGCCAAAGGCGCCCACAGCAGCAACATGGATGAATATATCCTTCTTTAACATTGCTAGAGTATTTTTCAGCAACTTTTGCCCAGTCGTCTTTAGCTTCTAACATTATAATTTCACGATATATTTTATCCCGGGCTCGCTTTCTTTCTCTCATTTCTCTCAACGTATCCTCGTTTGTTTCAGACTTTCGTTTGCAGTTTCTGTTTTTTTCTCGAGTATCCATTACTGACTTTTCTTCAACGGAATTATTTGATAGTGAATCATCTGCAATTGGTGAACTAAGGTTATTTGCGCATTGTCTCTTTTTTATTTCACATTCTACAAGTATTTCTCCTTCAACATGAAAAACATTTGTAGAAGTGTCTATTAATGTCACTTCATCAATGGAATTATTTAATTTTGAAGCTTCTGTAATTGGTGAATTGAAATTAGTTACAGATTGTCTTCTTTTGTTTTTACATTCAACAGATATTTCATTTTCAACGTCAGTTTTTTTCAGTTTGTTGATAAATATGTTCGGATGGTATCCTCGCTTTACTACAGCTATTGATGGAAACAATCGTAATGTACCACTCTCTAAGATTCGAAATAGGTGTTTTCGCATACAATTTTCATCATATATTCGGTAAGTAGGATTTTCTTGTAGTGCTAACGAAGTAGCAAAACAAATTGCAAAAACACCGCAGTCAATTAAATTGTTTTGTTTTTGGCAGTTTTCAAACTTTATACATGAAAGTTTTAAGTATGGAAAAAGTGCAGTAATATACGACTTTTGACCAGCCATTAGATAATTATTTAAGCTGTCAAAGATGCGCAATATTCCATTATTGTAAAATATACAGGTCCAGTGACCAACAGCCCCAGTATCACCTCCAAATATAATCTGAAGATGCGGTTGATCTCGCGGTACTGGCACAATTAACGCCGGATTTTGAATTAAACTTATTTCACGAGGATTATAACTTGTATGAATAGATAAGATTTGATGAAATGCCCGTATGACGTCATCTTCGACATAATTATTGTGATTTAAAATATACCTATAGTTGTCCATCTTTTTATTACTTTTATGTTTAGAAATGTAAAATGGTTTATTCCTTTATAGTTAAAGATACTAGAAAAAATTCTTGCAATAAACAAAACTGGAAAAAAAATTATTGCAATAAAAAAGGCCACACAAAACATTCGGTTAATTTTTTCAAAATTAAACAATCAAATCTTTTAATAATAATAAATATTTAATTAGTGAAGGATAAAGCAAATTAAATTGCTAACCAAAAAATTAAAAATACAGTCGAATTGAGAACTTCCTCTTTTTTTAAGTCAGTTAAAAATAATTTCGGCTATTTAGAAAAATAAATATCAATAAATATCAATAAATTACCACCTAAATTACCTGCTCCAGGAAGTAACACTAAAAATTTTAATAAAACAATTTTTTTAGCACGTGCACTATCAGAATTGTTATATTAATAACTGAAAAATACTTTTTCAAACACTTTACAAACTATATAAAAATAACACATAAAAAAAAGAAAAATTTTAAAAAAATTAGATAAAAAACAAAACAAAAAAATAGATAACCAAAACAACACAAAAAAAATTTGTAAAAATGGTTAAACGGCACAAGTAAACAAATACAAAATAAATAAAAAATAATAACAATAATAAAAACTATAGCTATTAATAAGCATAAATATAATATTTCAGTAGTAATATTATAATATAATATTTCAAAAAGCATGAAAATATTATTTTGTAGCAAATTGTTCTGTCAAGAACGAATTCTAAGTAGAGACGGTAATAATGGTCGTGTTCCATTTAGAAAACCCAATAACGTGTTCCATTTAGAAAAAACAAACGACAGGGTGATCGCATTCCAATAGCAAAATCATCGTCGTCCATTAGCAAAACACAAACGACAAGGTGTAACAGTGTGCATAGGGGAAAGTAATGCCAACCAAATTTTCGTGCTTTTTGTACTTTCTTTTTTCATTAAAAAAACTAATTTTTTTAAACTTTATTACAAAACTAATCTTTTATCTGACTTTAAGGCCCGATTTACATTAACGCTCCGCTCTCGATACGATATCACTCCGCTCCCGGTTCGATATAATCTTGTTGCGTTCCCATTACAGTGCTGATATCATGCTGGTACCTATTCGTTCTCTATTCACATTATAATGCCACTCTGGCTACGCTCCGAGTTCGGTCTCAGTTCGATACAAACATTTTTTCATAACAACTGAATGCAAGCGGAGTGGAGTGGAATCAAAACAGTGTTTACACTATACGTACAAACCATAACAAGTCTGATATCGCTCCGATAAAATATTACCTGAGTGGTATTGATATTGGAGTGACATTGGAGTGAGAGCGAACCGTGACTGATATTGGACAAATATCAGAGTGATGATTTGAATACACTCATTGTTTATTGTTTAAGAATATTTTATCAAACTTGGAGCGGAGTGATATCGTATCGAGAGCGGAGCGTTAATGTAAATCGGGCCTAACTCTTTAAATGATTAAGACGAGTTAGCTCGTACTGCAATATGGCGGTACAAAAAGGTTAGGTAATTAAATTATGGCTTTCACATAATGAATAAAATAAGAAATAAAAGATAATGGGTGTTCGCCATCGAGTGATGTTGAATGAAACTTTAACTTAACTTTCTTTCTTTTTTTAATCTAGTAACTTTCTATGCTACTCTCTGCCGAAACAAAATAAAAATCGATGTTCTATGTATGAAATAAGTAGACACAATTAGGGTGCGAACGATACTTTCGATACTGAGTAGGTATCGACACTTGACTGTCGATACCCGATACTTAAGTACTTGATGCTTTAATACGATACTTTGAGTATAGTACTCAATTAACTATTCATTATAAAACATATATGACGTAAGCAAACACTTGGCAATATATTATATTATGGTGTATGATTTTTACGCATGTGTGAACGTTTTGTTTGGACTGCACACAACTGTTGCAAAACAAAAAAAACTTAACCTCTGTTGAAAATAAAGAAAATCTTAATACTTTTTACGTTAATTAATTAACATTAAAATTTTAGGAAAATGGACAATTTTTATGATATTATAACCAGTGTTGCCAACTCGGTGGTTTTACCACTAAAACTAGTGGTTTTGAACCTCCCACAGTGGGGAAAATTTTTTTCTAGTGGTTTGTGGTTTTCAGTGTTGCCATCTTAGTGGTTCCACCACTAAAACTACTGGTTATTTTGTTATTAATTTATATGATATTGTTCTATTTTTCTATTTTGTTATGATTAATTCATAAAAATTCTTATTTTAAAAAAAATTTTTGCTGTCGAAAAGCGAAGAGCGTTTTTTTTTTTTTGCTTGTCGATGAAGAAGCTGGTGGTTTTTTAATGGTTTTTTAACGGTTCAAAGTCGAATTTGGTGGTCTCTGAAAAAAAATGTTGGCAACACTGATTATAACAGACAAATACATTGACCAAATAGAAGATGTTATAAATTTTGTTGGTGAAGGTTAAAAAATGTTTATTTAATAAGTATAAAATACATCGCTGGTTGACAAGAATAGCGACCTAACTTGAAAAAGAAGTTTTCTCGGAAGGAGTCTTCTATTAATGGTCTATCGCATACAGTCTGTCACACAAGAGCGTCCAGTGGACTGTTTCAAGAGAAAACTATTAGAAGGTTCCACTACGTTTTGTGCTTGAGACGCCAGTATTATTTTGTACGCCAATATGACTTAAAATGACTTATAAAATTGCTGCTAAATATATGCACAAGTCAGAAGATTTTCTATGAAAGTGGGTGTTGCGATATAATGGTCAGAAAAGCGTCAACAATTTTCCCGAGAAAGAAAAAACGCGAGGGTTTTCTGAAAAAGAAGATAAAACCATTTTCAAGTTATTTCAACGAAAAACTTTTTTAACACTGCGACGAGAACAAAAGTTATTGGCTAAAAAAAAGCAAGTTAATATTAGTATAATGACGGAACATCAAATCGGAGTATGTCAAAAAGTGATGCTTCTGGGCTATGCAAAATTTGAATCGTGATTGTAGTAATGTGTTTTACACATGAGTTTCTGTCAAATAAACTTTGTCTTTTATTAAAACAGGTGTGCCGCCATATCCGAGCTCTGGCGGTCGTTACCGCAACAAAATGCGAAAAATCTTATAAAAAGTTATGCCAAAACAGTGCTCACAAATTCTAGACAGTAATGAAGTCTGGACAACTTACTAATTATAAGTAAATGGGTAATAGTGCTTTTAGTGTACTTTAAATCGATTTATTCATTTCTGAGAAATAATAATTTTTCTTTTAAATATGGAGACGCTCTTGTGTGACACTGTAATTATGGTGTAGTTAATATTTTAACGAATTCTGTAGTTTAGTAAGATAAAAAGACGGCAATAAGAAGTTATTCGTGGCTTCGTGCAATAGATGTGATCTTTATAAAATCTTGATGTTAAAGTCAATTTTGATTTGAATCGTTGTTCTTGCGAGACAGCGATATGTGTATATCGTTGTATGTAAGACTTTTTGTAAGACTTTTTGTTTTAATTTTAATAAAACAAGACTTAATTGCAAATTTGCTACATGTATTTCATTTACCATTCCTTCAAATCTCCTAATCCGTACTCTGCTCGTACAGTCAGTATTGACCTTGGTAAATCATTATGCGATTATCTGTTAAGAATAGAAATGTCACATTCGGCAATATACTTTTCCCAAATTTAAAAAAAAAAAAAATAAAATATGCTGCCAATAGGGTGTGGCACACAGCTTCCTCGTACTCGTAACAGCACTTTGGTAATTTGATGCCCAATATGTCTTTACATAATTTAATATATGTATATAAATTAATTAATAAAAATAAATAAACAAAACGATTCAAAAGTAACTGAGCGAAGTGGGACTAGCAGTAAATAAGATTTTAACATTTACTGGGATTTTATGATAGCGCCGTTGATACTATTACTCCGAATGCAATGAAATTTGTAGGGGACCGTCTAGGAACCAGACCGCATAATTTCTGAAAATTACATTAAAAACAATCGAATAATTCAGAAGTTTTGCCCCTTGGTGCAAACTAGTGACAGATGGACGGACGGACGGACAGACACCAAACCAAAATTGTTCAGGAAACTCTAAAACGTAAAATGTGGGTAAAAAATTTTATTTTGGAGAGAAACAATTTTTTTATTTTTCAAAAGTGATGCAAAATAAGCAAAATACAAAATAATAATAATAATAATTTTATTGTAATCTTTTACAATAGAAAGGTCAAGTCATATAACAATTAAATCCAAATAACAGAAACAATAATAATATGCTTAACGATTCATAATAAAGAATAAACAAATACATACATAATAATAATAACAAGTACAATAATCTTATTAACAAAAAAAAACCAATAGCATTAACAATAACAAAAAAAAATTCGTCAAGTGCGTGCTAGACACGCATTTTCTGAGGTCCGTGTTCAATAGCTAATTTTTCATAATTTTCAAAATAAAATGTAGGAAATTTAATAGTATACATATATATATATATATATATATATATATATATATATATATATATATATATATATATATATTACGGAATTGACCTTATAAGTCGCATATAACATATAAACGAAAAAATTACGCAAGAGCCGCGCAGCGACGAGTGGATAATTACGCGAGTCTATAATATGCCTTACAACCTAGTTACGTACTATACCTTATCTACAACTAACATAAAATTCACAATAAAAAATTTGTTACGAAAATGGTACATCAGAATTATGTCAAACTTGTATGTCAAGTATATCAATGAATCAGTTGTTAGGAGACAATTTTCGACAGATTTTAATACAATATACCTACATCTACAGTATAAAGATTAACAAAAAAGATGAATGAAAGCTGTGACTCTTCACACACAATCGCAACCTTTTGCAATTACAGTACAAAATTCTGAATCAGCCTGTAATAGACATAAAAATGATAACTAGCAATCGCCGAAAAAAAAATGATATTTCTCTAAAGTGTTCAAAATTCTTAGGATATTATTAAACTGACATTCACAGTATCATCTGTTAATTTATAAAATTAGTACCTAGATATTAAAACCTTAATAAAGGTTATTATTAATGTATTTTGGCCAGTTATTAATATTAATTACAAGACAACTGACTTATTGAGAACCTTATTAAAAATTATTATTCTGTTGATTATGAGTAGTAAAATTTAGGATTCGCACCTCAAATTAGCTGTCCAGTTTTAAGACTTTAGGCTTATTTTACAATTTTGAGCAAGAACAGGTAAACTAGTATTTTTCATGTAGATTTCATATATGTTATCCAAATTTTAATATAGCAAAGCATATCCACCCTATTTCAAAATTTACCCCCAATTTTACCTAAATGGCTTCTCCAGTAGATCCGACCCTGGCTTTCTATACATCAGTAGAAAGTTCTCTAAGAATAAAGTGTTGTGTCAATTTAAAGTTTTTCACTTTCGGTAATTACGCAGAAGCACGGCTCCATCTATTTTTGGCTCTAAAAGAAAAACGAATGATCGAATTTTAATGATTTTTTTTTAAAATGTTCGTCGCTACGGCGGATTAGTTTTAAAAAAACACTACAAATCGATACCAATAATGGAAAAGCTGGGAAACTGTTTTAAAATTTGATAAATTCAATTTTTGCCAATGTATTTTACGCAAATTTTGGACAGAAATTGCCGGAACCAATCAGCGTTCAGCACACATGTCACGACTCTATTTATTATAGGGACTCTACAGCACACTAGAGTCCTTATAATAAATAGAGTCCTGACATGTGTACTGAATGCTGATTGGTTACGACATTTTCTGTCCAAAGTTGAGTAAAGCAAATTGAAAATAAATTAAATATTTAACAAAAATCATTTAGGTTAACCTAGAAAGAAAAATTAAAATTTTTTAATTGTTCATAAATTTATAACATATTAACAATAATTATGTAATCAAAAATATTTACTCAAACATGTGATAATTAATTTTGAACCTTCCCGCTCTGTTTTGGATAGAAAATGGGTGACATGTCACGACTCTTAGGGACTCTACAGCACACATGTCACGACCGTCTCCCTTGTTGGGATCTTATATGTATATATCTCACTTCTAATGCTTATCTTTTATTAATTTTAACAAACGATGACTGTCATTTTTATTTGTTGATTGTCCAAGAATTTACAATGAAGTTTTAAATGAGAATTGTTAGGAAATTATTGACAAAAAATAATAATTCAAAAACAACATTTAATCACTAAGCGCCATCTAAAAAAATAATTTTCAACTTAAAGTGATTTCTCTCTTATCTACATAGCTATATATGTAGGTCTATATTATATAAGGAGGTGCTGTCACCTATCTAAAATAAAACGAGATGCAGATATTTTGTCAAATACATACTATTGTAACAAAAATCGCAAGTAGAATTATACCGTGTGATACAGATTAAAATTGGGTGTTTATCGAGAAAATATTAATATTTTAATAATAAAAAATTATTTTTTATACAAATTTTATGGCTAATCTAAAATTAAGATGTTATTTGTTAGCTTGTTACTATTATTGCCGCAATATTTGTAAGATTTTGAAATAATTATTTTAAGGTCGGTCGTCCTTTGGATGCGGAAACGTCATGCGAAATTTAATGCGGACGAATACGCATGAAACGGACGAACGATCCAAACAGCTGCGAAGCTATACATGCTCGTCCATTGAAAGCGACTCTCTCAATGGACGAGGATGTATTGTAGGGAGATTAGACAAGGAGTTCAAACTCAATGTATTCAAAAAAGTGTCTAAATCAAAGATGGCACTCGTGTTCACCGTGTACGAAAAGCGGTAATTTAAAAGAGAGATAATAATTTCAAATTATAAAACAAGTTATTTATCTGGTGTATAACTTAATTTTTACAGATTTTTTCTTCGAGCTAAAAAAAATTATATTTTAATTTCAATTGTCAAAAACGTCAAAAACTGTGTGTTACGCTCACTTGATACGCTTGATACTTCATGTTTATTTTCATTCTGTCTATCTTATTATAATTCGCTATATTCACATCAATACAAGTGCATTATGAACGCCGCATTCTTTAGTGTCCCTGATGTATTGCTTCACAGCTGTTTGGATCGTTCGTCCGTTTCATGCGTATTCATCCGCATTAAATTTCGCACTACTACGCAACCAATGAACGACCAGCCTCGCACGTTTGTCGTTCGTCCGAAATGATATGTCTACTGTCCATCCACTAGTTCAATATTCGTCAGTAATTTCCTTTTTAATTTGTTTTTTCTGAAGCTATAAATGCTCTAAAAATACGTAAAAAACAATTTATAGCACGTAATATGCAAAGGTACACAGTTATAATTGTAATTTACCTTCAGTTTCATTTCAATAAAAATAAAAATCTCATGAAACGCGACAAAATCCAAACAAAATTGGATCTGTTCGCACGTCGCAATTATACGCACGGAAACGGACGAACGAGACGCTTTCAATGGACGAGGATGTATAGCTTTACAGCTGTTTGGATCGTTCGTCCGTTTTCATGCGTATTCGTCCGAATCAAATACCGAACGTTACCCCACCCAAAGCACGACATGCCTAATACCCCAAAGGACGCTACAAAAGGGCAAACGAATGATGGTTTGATGATATTAATAAATAAACAAAAAAATGGCATTTTCGAATTACGAGAGTACTGGCAGAAAATTTAAGCAATGAGTTTTCTACGTCGAATCATTATAGCAATGTTTCTGGTGGAAATGACAAAATATTAGCGATTCACCAAGTATTAGACAAGTATTAGACTAGTCGTCCATTGGTTGCGTAGTCATGCGAAATTTAATGCGGACGAATACGCTTGAAACGGACGAACGATCCAAACAGCTGTGAAGCTATACATCCTCGTCCATTGAAAGCAACTCTCTTAATGAACAAGGATGTATTGCTTCACAGCTGTTTGGATCGTTCGTCCGTTTCATGCGTATTCGTCCGCATTAAATTTCGCACGACTACGCAACCAATGGACGACCAGCCTTAAATGGTACACATATCAGAATTGACAAACCCAAAAAAAAAACAATCCCGAATCATATTTTAATCGGTAGCGGTTTTATTCTATTCAACTATTCAAGTAACTACAAATGAAATAAAAATTACCTATTTATTTTTAACTATTAATTCCACAAAATAGAAATTATTTATAAACTTAATTTTAATTATAGATGCAGGTTATTTACGACAACAATTTAAAAATTCGTGATGTAAGTATTTATTGGGCTTCTGAGGTTGGTGCATAATATCAGGATAATAGTGATGTTTATTCGTTTATCGTTCTTCGACTTTATCAAATGAGTTGAATGATAAATGTCAAGTTTGTATATTTTAGGTAATATTTTTTTCGTTAATTAAAAGCGTTGAGTATCTTCTAAGGATTTTTAGAAATCCGTAGCAAGCAAAAAACTCTTATAGTTTCGCCATGTCTTTCCATGTATTTTTATACCCCACCTAGGTCAATTATTCCCATATTTTTGCGTTTCTTGAGATACAATTTGGTATGGAGACAGATACCAGTAATCCAAAATAAAAACAGAGGTGGATTCGATAAAAAAATCTGTTCATTTTTGTATTAAAAAAATTTTTCCCAGTGTACCCCATCACAGATAGGGATGCAAATGATACATCGATATTTTAAAACATCGATGTATCGTTCATAAACATCGATACATCGTTCTTTATCCTTCATGAACGATATTTTATCATAGCGTTATCTGTTACTCAATAAAATTGAGCAATCGAGACGTACTCGTGAAGTAAAATCTTAGCATTAATAATAGTTTTGTCTCATAGCACCGCTTCTGTAAGAAATTAATATTTCAGTATCCATGTATAAATATTTTACAAAATACTATAATATAATTTTACATACCTGTTAGTGTTTGAAGGGGCTGTTAAATTTTCTCTAATATGTTCCAACAAAATATGTTGCGTTACTTCTTTACTTAACCTAAATCTTTTAAAATTTATTTGTCATCTGTCCAAATATCAAAATCTACAACTCGTTTTTTTTTTTGTATATTTTTGGTTTTCTAATTATTAAAAATTCATTTTCGGAATAACTTCTTGAAAATGACGAGGATCATGAGCTTATATTAAACATTTTTTTATTTTTTGCTTCAAAAATGTATGTATACAAACAGGTTATACATATGTATAACAAATATAATGCCGGCTACACACTGAAACGATAATTGTTATCTAACTTTTGTTAGCGATTTATGGAGTGGTAGAAACATGATACCTATGTATTATTGTAACCTATCTGGATTATATTTAATAATTCTTCAATTTGAAATTAAGAAATTAATAATACTTTGTATTGCACCCTAGTCTTTTCTAGTTTTATTTTTTTATTAATTTTAATACTTTTTTATTATGTTTTAATAAAAATTGGTATAAATTATGTGAAACAATGAAAAATAGGTTAACCTCTAATACCAAAAAATATTATAAATATTCTAATGAAAGAGGAGGGTTTAATTTTAGACTCTTAAGATTTCATTTTTTCAGTAATCTAAGGTTTGATTAAAAAATTAGCCCAAGATTTTTAACTGTGTATGAGAAACTGGAACATTTATTTAATATGCTAAAGACAATGCTGATTTAAATGTATATACTCTTTAGGAGTACGAGTTCCCCAAGGGCCGCTTGCGATGCCCTATCATCTGCAATCTCAAATTCGTGAAGATTATTTACCTACATTATTTTTATACAGAATATATATATATATATATATATATATATATATATATATATATATATATATATATATATATATATATATATATGACTAAATTATAAACATTTTTGCTTATTGTGTTTCTGCAGAGGGTAGCATAAACAAAGTTACTTGATTTAAAAAAAAAAAAAATAGATTCAGTCTGCTTGGCATAATTTAATTAAAAGCAGATAGAAGGTTAGTTTTGTAATAAGATTAAAAAAAAAAAATTGTTAAAAAAGGACATAATAGCACTTCTAAGAATTTTCGACTAAAATTATTCCTGATCAGTTGAGTTAAAAACATAGAGAAACCTAAATTATCCCGTAATTAACAAAATAAGGCAGAGTATTTCATTAATGCTTCATAATACCGAGAATGAATACAGACACGTGTAACATTATTGAATATATTTATCTATTTTTATGACAAACCGTAATAAATATGTTTCACTTATTTTATTCATATTTAATTTAAAAAATCATATTAATCATTTTTTATTCTCTTTTCTGAAAACTTGACTCGGGTATTTTATATTATCATTAAAGCAATTCAAGGTGAATCGATCACAAGAAATTTTCCAAGTTTAGAGTTTGAAATTTTAGTATATTATAGAGAAACGTATGATGCATTCACTAACACCATCTGAATAATTTCTGACGTCCAGTTTAGAGGAAATAAATTTTCAAATTTAGAATTTTTAACGTACGAGTAAATGCAAAAAGATGGATCAGAGGTATATATTTTAGTAAGTTGTGTCATTAAAAACCAACTTTAAGATCTAAACAATAAAAAACTGAAAATTATTTTCGAATCATTAAAAAACTATTTTTTTTTAATATTGGACGTTTATTTATTGTAATAAATAAAAAAAAAAACTATAAAAATGTCATTTTATACTAATACATCCATAATATATTCGTGTATATATTAGTTATTATGTAGGCGTACACGTCAACTACCAGAATCAAATTCATTACTTTTAAAATTATTAAAATTAGAAGATTGAATTATAATCAGATATTAATACTGTTACATGTACAGTAGACACTATGAAAGTGTTACAACACGGGACTAAAATCACAGTTTCACGGTGAGATAAAAAAAATATGTAGACGCCAGTAATTAGTTTACTGCTATGTACCTGTACTACGACAATAACAAAATAAACATTCTGCGTGTACTTGCATGCAGCGTTTGATGGTGTTTGCCACAACAGAGTGGTGAAAGTAATATTGGTTGTAACACTTTGGTAGTGCACAATTTCATAGTGGCAACTGTATTATAAAATTTAACTTATTTTTCTACACGTAAATTATATTTATTTATAGAGAAAAAAATAGATATTGTAATTCATTTGTCAGTAGTGATCGATTCACCTTATATATTTTTTTATTTTTCATGCGGGAGAAGTACTAACTTGGTGCACACATTTCTGTACGCAAAATAGCTATTTCCCGCACTTATTGCACAATATATTATTGTTCACTTTAACATTAATAAGACATAATAAAAACAAAAATAGTCTAGACCTGGCTATACAGGTAATTTGAAAACCCTGTCTCTTTACTATAAAAATGATGCCATCTTAAAAAAAAATACAAACTAAGAATCGACACTACTCGCGGGTAGTCTTACAATGCTTGAGTGTTACGAATCTAACACTATCTCATAAATCCCGAGCGTTACGTTCTATTTCTAGTAGAATCATAAAAGTGTTTACACTATAGGTACAAGTCACAACAAGTCTGATGTTGCTCCGATAAAATATTACCTGAGTGGTATTGGTATTGGAGCGAGAGCGTACCGCGACTGATATCGGAGCGGTGACGTGAATATACTCATTGTTTCTTGTGTAAGAATGTACTGAGAGCGGAGCGTTAGTGTGGATCGAGCATTACTTTTTCTTATATTTGTGCATAGAGATACACATTTGTGTTTTCCTAATGGAATACAATCGATGCATATATTCTGTGACACTTTTCTTATAATATATAGGTACCATGTGTATATTATGTATGAATATTTGCAGTAAAATTTCAAAATGTCAAATGTCGGAAACTAATATATTTAAATAACAAAATTAATTAAAATTAAATTGAATTTGAATGAATTTGAAAAATATTGTTAAAGCTTGCATTTTTTTGATAATATTTACTGTTAATATGTAGGTAATATACATTTTTTTTACAAAAATTTTTAGTTAAAATCTATTAAAACTTCCATAAACGACATAGTAATAATAATAATCATGTACCTAATAAAATAGGCGTCAATTATATTTTTTTTATTATTTATACCTTACTGCTAACAAGAAAGATAAAAAAAAATTTAGCAATTAAGAAAAAAATCTAATTAATTTCTAATTCTATACGTTCGATTATTAAACAATTAACAGTTAGGTCCAAAATTAATGTCTTAAATTTTTTATTTTTGTAATTAAGAAAAATATCCCCTTTACTCCAAAAAGTTGGGGAGCTGAGTTCAGCAAACAGAAATAATGCAAGTTGGCCACACATTAGAATAGTATTTTTGTGAAACGATAAGGCTTACTCAGAGGTTATGACCTCTGAGTAGCCTAAAAAAGGGGACTATTTTTTATAGCAACGCGATATAATAAGTATACTCAACATATCTTAATACCATATCATATAGATACCTTTCAAAGAAAATATCGGTAGAATTATTCAGTAAAATAATTTTGACATCCTAGACTGTTGATATACTTTCCCTACTTAGGTTTTTGAAGAAATTTTTTTTTTTTTGTTATAAACGGAAAGATCATATTATATAGGTTTTATAAGAAAACTCTTTTTTTTTTTTAAACGTAATAATTAAGAAGGTATATTAAATTAAAAATAAATTTTTGAACTTAGAACCGATAACGGGCCGATATTTCCCGAGCGCTTATGTGACGTAATAAAAGTTATATAGCCTGAACATAGGTACATTAGCGTCTTTTTATTTTCAATTAGATTATTGTTGCTATGAAATTGTTGTTTCTATCCAAATTATTGCTTGCTATAAACATCACTGTATTGAATAACTTATTGAAAATGTCTAATTTAAAGAAATATCGAGCTTGTTTTGTAATAATAAATCCGGAAAAATGTCCCTCAAGATTCTGAACGTCGAAATCAATGAAACAACCACCAATAATTTTTCCTACTAAATTTTAATAATTCTGACACTTTTGACACATTACCTTTATGACGTCACAGACGTCACGATCTTTTGTAGTGCTGTTTTTAACCAAATGATATTTTTTAAAATTTTTATATCATTTTTAAAAAATTTTTTCGCATCGATTAATTATAAATATTATTTATGATATAAATTTGAAATAAAAAAAAATGATATTTATTTTTTATTCAAAAACCCATTTGACAAAAATTTCTCTATTTACGCTCATAAGTTTGTATACATAATAACGAATTTTAAATTTCGTTTTGAACAATTCTTACAATTGCCCATTTTTTTAACCCTCTAACGATAATTTCGTCGAGAAAACGAATATCTTTCACTCGCTATAGTATCTATTAACAATTTACCATAAGTGTTAACGTATTTGCATAAATTTTCCACTTCATTTAATTTTTGTAAATGTGCTTCACATAACCACATATGCGTACAACAAGCAGACATATTGTTCATCTTACATTGAATTTTTCATTCGTGAAATATTATTTTCAATTTGTTGTATCAAAATGTTACAGTTGCTTTGAATTGTTATCAAATAAAAAATAAAATGAATCGCGGCTTTTACCGTGTACTGATAAATGAGTACGTACGACAACGTATTGTCTACATTATTGGTATAAGCCGTATAAGGTATGAGAGGTAAGATTTTTTAAGGCAAAAAAGACGAACGGTTTATTCCGCCCCAAATGGCACTCAGTTGATTTGCTTCAAATTTCCTTCTTGTCGCACAGTATTCTATAATACAGTGTATGGAAAACATATACATGTATATATTTACCACGACTATACAACGTTACCATACTGATTGATTTGTACTTTACGCTCCTTTGGTTTAATGTAACATCAGTTCTCGGTGTTCCTTTTATTTTTTGTTCTAATATTTTTTTTCCTTGTCATCTTCATGCGCTTATGTGTCGTTAGTATCTACTTTTTTTGTTTTGTTACGTCACGTTGAAAAAACTAAAGTAAAAAAGATAAAAACGAAAAGTAGGTACATGAAATATTGTCTTTTTAGATTTAATTCGTACTTTTTTTCCGTTTTATCAGTTTGACATTCAAATCTTTTTAAAGATGATACGATGTAAAACATTCATGTGTTTTTACTATACCAATATAAATCTTGTAATTTTTCAAAACTAAACATAAGTAATATTATGAATATAACTAGGTAAATTCTATATCTAAAAATTTCTGATTTACTTACCAAAATTGTAAAATACTATTATGATATAGATATCTAAGACTTTGCTAGATTTGTTTCCAAATTGTTTTTAATTTTAACAATGTAAACTGGTAAATCGAAATTTCACAGGGTATAAAGTATATAAATCTCGTTACGAAAACAGTGGGTAGATATCACCCATGTAATTAATATTTACCGATAAATTTAAACCAAAACTGTTTTTTAACAGAAAAAATTTGATAATAAATATGGACAAAAAAGGGGCTCTAAAATTTTTTTTTAATCCGGCTCTGACCATCTCATCTTTGTAAGATAAATTTTCTGTTTAAGAAAAAAAACATCTGAGAAACACGTTTATGAACTAAACATGTTTACAAAATTTTATTGAATACCTTTAAATTTTAAAAAAAGATATTTATGCATAATTTAGTCAGAGCCGTACTTTTTTGAAACATCATGTAGCCAGTTAATTTGCGATTTTCTCAAACTCCGGAAAAATTCCTGTGATTTTAGTGTCTACACTTCTACAGGATGATATGAGTCACCCGTCAAAAGGATAAGAGTTATTTATTTTACACCCTATATACTCAATACAAGTGAAACTGCATTAAATATCATCTTATAGGGAGTCATACCATCACTAGAAATCGAAAACTACAAATATCTATAATTCAATTATAAACAATAAATTAACAAAATATGATTTAGCCATCTAATAACTGATGGAAAATATGACACATAAGTTGATGTTGACTTTCTGTTGAAGAAAAGAAAAACTGAAGAGTAGCAAAACTGCCAATTTTTTGTTTAAAACCTTAACGAAGGAATTGGTTCTGAAAGCCTTCCAAATTTACGTTGGACAGAAAAGATTCCCTTAGATTTCTTTTATGTCAATCAGTGGACAGTGATATCACTGATTTTAGACAGCAATTAAATGTCTCGTCGGTATAAATAAGTCCACTTGTAAAAGTTTTATTTATTGTTAATTTATCATCGCACAATAAAATTTTAAAATATAATATTAAAACAAGATTTGTGATTTTTTCAAATCAACAAAAACTACCCTTAATTTGACCCATTACGCTTTAGGTAAAATTTTGATAAATTTTGGCAATAGATTGTTGTAAATTATACAACAAGTGCGGGAAATTGTCGATTGCACACGAGAGCGAAGTTTAGCGCACGATCGTGAGTGCACTCATTCACTCGAGTGGGCAATCGACAAACATGCACGAGTTGCATAATATACTATTTTTAAAATCTACTGCCAAAAGTTATCAAAATTTTATCTAAATTTTTGAGTGTTTTTTTGAATTAAACATTGTTTAAATTATTTTGTTGGTGGTTTCTATAGAAATAATTATGAAATATTTATTTAATGAAAAATCAAGAGGCAGCTTAGCGTGTTTTGATCAAATTTTGCGGAAAGTACACTTTCCGCACGCAAAAAAGTATGTGGGAAGAATACAGTGGGTAAACAGCTATTTTGCCTATAAAAATGTGTGCGCCAAGTCAGTACTTCTCCCGCATGAGTAATAAAAAAATATTTTCTTACGTACCTACCTATACAAAGTCATATATAAAAGACAAAAATATACAAATTAATTCACGCCCAAAATCTTACGTAAGAAGAAGTGGTATGAAAGGGACAATTCAAATTACGCGGTAATTATAAATCCTGCCAAATCAAACGTATTTGTGTTGTGTGGCAACACCAATGCAGATGTGTTTGTTCCTGACTTCAAGCTACTGTCATTTCAAACATGGTAATGCTGTGCTTGTAAATTTTTTTATATTCCAAAGTAATTTCTTTTTAAATTTTTCGGAATGTTTTCTGAAATATTCTAAGTATTTTTTGAAATGTTTGTAATTTTATACAATTAGTTACTCTTTCAACTAGACGAAAACAGCAGATATCCAGATATCTTTTAAATAAAATTATAGATTTAGAGGTTAAATTTTTAATTTGGGTGTGATATTTATGAAAGGGACAGAGCAAACAGTTATGAAAGGGACTACTTTTACTACTAGTGATTTCGATATAGTCTTATTTGAATATGCACATGTCAGAGTTTTTTCTCTATTATCATGTTTTCTTAATGTCAATAATTAATTTTTTTTAAACTTTCTTCTTGTTTAAAATTTTCGAATAGAAATAATCAAATGAAAAACAATGATTTTAATTATCGATTACTAAAACCACGCAATTAATAATCATTGATTACTGAAATTATTTGGTTATTCCCATTATGGAATCAAATTTATTAATACCTATCAGTTCAGTAAGATGACCTGCGCAATAGTATGAACTGTATGTTTTATGTACATAAGGTGGAAATTCGAACAACATGAATGATTTTAGTATTGTCCCTTTCATAAATTGTCATGTCCCTCTCAATACAGTCTATTGATGAAAGGGACAAAATGCACTTTTTTAAAAACTGAGAAATATTACAACTAATAACAAAGAAATGTTTATTATTGGATTTTTTTTCAAGACTAAGATAAGTGAAGTTTCTAATTCCGTTCATAACTATTTAATTTGTTATCTCGTTTATTTACTAGAACGCTTAAAACAAAAACGTCTCTTTCATCCCACTTTTCCCTATTTTCTAAAGGAATGGAATACCTAGATAATATGTGTTTTTCTTACATAAATGAAAATGTTTTTAGCGCATCATAAGTGACGTGATGGTAGGTTGGTGTGCCTACACAAGACAGATAGATACACGTAACTTTCAAGTAAATATTTGCAGGTAATCCGTATTACTTTAAGCTTGCTTGCTTGATCCCACGTTCTGTCGGGCATAGAAATTTAAATTCATGTATTTTCCAGCTTTACTGCATTATTTATGTAATGGATAATAACACGGGAGTACCTAATGCATGTAGGTGAGATAAAGCTTACATGATTTTATATGTTCAATGGTGGTAAGTATTTTTAGTTTTTATAAATTTTTTACTCTATTTAACTATATGGTAAAATAGCCTGTCATATTTTATAACATATCGGTAGGTACATTACACAGATAATACTATATCAAATAAGTTTTAGGTATATTATTTCCTTTTCTTGAAAAAGTCACAGTAAATATACGATTTTAGTGTAATGAATACGGAAACCAAATATTTTTTAATTCTCAAATTAGGTACTCGAAATAAATAAATAAATTAGTTGTTAGATTTACATATCTGTGACCCTTCGTGTTTAAGTTTATAATGCTCCTCACTGGAAGACTCCCTTTTTCTTCACCTTATGGTTGAATTTGAAAGTAAATCGCTTGTCTAGTTTAAATGATTATGATAAATTTTTCAACTGTCTCGCAATAAACTGTAATGCAAACAACTGAAATTAAGTATCAGGCTTAATAATGTTCTCTGCAAGTGGACTGATACTACAGTATCGGATATAAATAATTTTGGATATCTGAGAATATATGGAATAACCATTTTTTGTAGATAAGAATACGTAAGGTAAAAGAGATAGATAAAAATCGCATAACAGAGCTTTCTTTTAACACGGTTGCTAATTGAAAGCTAGAAAGAAAGTTGTCTTCCAATGATATCTAACACAATTTTTACTACACGTTAAATATTAATTTTTTCTGTATTATTTTGCGCTTTCAAGTTTTTTTTTTTTTCAATATTTTAGGCGATGTAATTCTGAACAGTATTACGTAGATCCAGTATAGCATATCAGTAAGATTGACAAATATCAATTCTCAGTAGATAACATTGTTAGCTATTATTTAAGGGGACAGTTCACGCCAGAAACGGCTAATAAACTATTTTTTTTCGAATTTCGTTTTTTGCTTTTATTTTGTTCTGTGGTTCTTTACAAACACGGTGATATATAAAACATGGCCAAAAAAATCTTTTTCAAGTAGACAAATATTTGATAGATTTGAGCGTTACTTTATGGTATTCCATTTTAAAATAAAAAAGCAATTTTTTACTTTACTAATACCACATTATTAATAAAGTGGTGTTAGTAAAGTAAAAAATTGCCTTTTTATTTCAGAAAAATATTTATTTGTGAGTCGCTGCACAGCCAAGTTGCTGCTCCTTTGCAGACAACGCTCCCCCCCCCCCCCCTCCGTCGCGATTTGATCAGTAATATAACTACTTGAAAGTGAAGAATCTTCAGGATGAAGTAAAGAAAAAGGAACCAGAGGGGACAATGTATGGGGCTGGAGAGTTTTAATAGACAGTAAGTAAACCGTTTCTTTTTTTATTTATTATTTTTACTTTTTACCGTTTCCCGAAAGTTGTGTTTTTTCCGACAAGGAAAATCGTATTTCAAGTTCTAGAAAAGATAGAGACTTAATTTTTTTTTTTATTTTGTTCATAAACATATTGCGCATAAAGTGGAGTATGCTCTTTCCATTTGAACAATTGTAACTATTTTAAACATTTTTTTTTTTTAATAAAAAATTGGGTTTTATAATTTTTAGAAGTTTAGGATTACAATTTTATAGCTAATTTTTAAGATTACCTGAAACCCATACTCAGCTTTATGGACAGGTCCTTTAGGAATAAAATAATGAAAAAATATTTAAAAAATATTCATTACTTTTTGAGATATGGCGTTCCTTGTAAACGCTTGAAAACCTGTAAAAAAAGGTCCCCGCCCCCCACAGGGAAGAGTAATGAATGTCTCAAAAAAAAGATTTTCTATTTGAAACCCCCCTAATTTGAAAAAAATTTCAACAAGCAAAATAATCATAAATAAAAAAGTTGCTTTTTTATTTGAACTCCCCCCTTAATAAAATTTAAAATAACACTGTTTGTTAAGTAACATGTGAATCGTATGTATACGTGATGGAAATAGGACCTTCCTATATATATGTATATCTACTGTATTTTGCCAGTATATTTTCCTCATATGCGAATTTACTAATATCTTTGTAACGTACCTACTTATGAAAATACACATATAATTTACTTACACTCAAATTATTTTACCAATATTTTACATAGGTTAACGTACATATATATAGCGAGCAGGTAGTATATTTACTTTAATTAAACTAGGAATATGTTCATATCCTATAAATGTTCTCAAGCATAACTAATATCCCTTAATAGATGTATATTTGAACAACTATAGATTAACACAAACGTATATATTATGTTTAATGGAATATTAATTAGTGTACAAGATCAGAACCCTATTGATTATAATGATCGCGGTCTTAAAGTGGTCAGTACCTATATTGGAAATTATATTGTATTTCTAATAAACTTATCGAACCATCTGGTCAGTTCAAGTCCATTGAACTCAATTATTTATCAGATAGTGATATAAAATGTTAATAATATTAGTCGGAGGGACAGAATTTACATGTGCTTGTGTGTAATGTCCTGTTTTATTTAATGAATACAGGCGTTCAATGTAAGGAACGTTGATTTTACTAAATCAGTAATAATTTTCCGAAAAAATGATCATTAAATGAAAGACAAAATCAAGGCTGCATTGTCAAGAAGAAGTAGGGTTTTGGATTTCTCCAATCTAAAAATCTCTCTTTGTTTTAGACATTTATAAGTAAAAAAAAAAATTGTTTACATATCTTCGAATACAAACTACAGGATAAAATGCACCAGATGGGATAGGTATTTGTTCGGACAATATTAGAGATAAATTAGGTATGTTGCTCAAACAATTTCGAATATATTCATCAACATTACTCAATATATACTTCTTATTTCCTTATCTCTTCACCAGATTGTTGAATGTAATTTCGTACCAAAGAGTTATCTGAATCTGGTAAATATCTGATTGAAAAACCTGTACTTATTTCGCAAAATAGCAAAGTACCCGAACTGTTGTTATTCGAAAGTACCTATACAGGTATTCTAAAAACATAACCAGATTTTTTAAGGCCAACTGTGGTTAACAAATTCAAAGTTAAATTTACAGATAAGGTACAAAAAAATTCTCTTGCCGAAAATTTAATTTTCTCAGTTTTTATCCGATTGATACTTTTAACTGTAGTTTAACAATGAGTTTTTCTAGTGAATGGTAGAATATTTTCTCAAAAAGAAATTTCTTTATAAAGTGACATCGTTCTGTGAAAAATCAATTTATCGAAAAAGTTCTACGACTTCAATAGAGAAACTCATCATTAAAACGCAGTTAAAATTTGAATTTGATTGGATAAAAACTGATGGAGTTAGATTTCAATCAAAAAAGAAAAATGGGTTCTTTGCGAGAGTTGCTGCGCCTGCATTGATTAATTTTTAAGAAATATATATAAAAAAATTAGTTTTTATGCTCTAAGATCTGTACCTTAATGTGTACAAAACAGAATAACTATAAGTTTTCTCTTTTCTTAAATAAGTCTTTAATTAAATGAGAGTATAACAATATGAATATTGTAAATTTATGTACACAGCAAGGTAATAGTACCCCTTAGCTAATCATCAAACAAGTTTTATACTGCAAAATAAGTATTTAAGTTTATTAAATTATTTATTTTTACTAGGGGTGTGCGAATAGTGCTCGAATCGAATCGAATCGAATAGTGCTATTCGATTCGATTTCGAATAGAATAATTCGAGTTTTCGAATAATTCGATTTTCCGATTTATTCGAAAAAAATCGAATTATTCGAAAGAAAACGAATAATTCGATTTATTTCGAATAATTCGAAAAATCGAATTATTCTTTTCACTTTTTCTGATAGCTCGAACTTTTTTTATTTTTTATTTTTCAGACTCAAACATACTAAGAACTTTAATAATATAATTTGCATATACTATATAGTTTGGTTTACAGAGCAGATTCATCCAAAAAATAATTACCTAAGTATTTTTAACTCGCCTTGTGTTCTATTGTCACATTTTTATGTTTCAACGAATTTTCGAATCGAAAATTCAGTTATAACAGCTACTGTCATGGGGCAACTTAAGTCCGAGACAATGGCAGAAATTTGCTTTGAGGTCTTGAAACTCGAAAATAATATTAACTAAAATTTATACAGATATAATATAATTACATATTGATCCAATGTTACGTAATTACATAAGTTTTTGTAACAATAAACTTTTATAATACTATTTCATTTCATTTCATTTTCACAACTTTTCATTTATGAAATTATTGTAATGTATTCGTTTTTCTTTTTTATTTAAATTAAATGTTCAAAAATCTCTAATAATCAAAAGAAAAAACCAAAATTCGAGCTATTCAAAAAAAAAAAAACAAAAACGAATAATTCGAAAAGTCGAATTATTCGTTTTCTTTCGAATAATTCGATTTTTCGAATTATTGGTTTTCTTTCGAATAATTTGAATATTTTTCGGATAGTTCGATTTTTCGAATTATTCGAAGAATCGAATTATTCGATTCGAAATTCGAATCGAATATTATTATTCGATTCGATACGAATTATTCGACATTTAGGAAGAAAAAATCCCTATCGTAAGACGATATGAAGAAAAAGAACGAACTGTTTGAACGAACAGGTTCCGTCATGAATAAATTGTAAAGATGATAGTCTGAAACTAACAAACTGATCAACAAGCAAAAAAATATCAATTTGAACTTCTAAAAAAAGGTTTACTGGATTCTTCTAATTTTCTATGAAACGCAATGTATGTCGATCACGCATATGTACAAATTTGAATTCAGACTATTACATACATATATAAAAGATAAAATGTAAACAAAGTTAAATTTATATACATATCTCTTTTCCGTTTGTTTAAAATGGATGTAAAATAATAATATTAATTAGCCCACTATTGAATTTATAATCTATCCTAACCAGTTTAGCAATTTTGTGGTTAAATTTACGTAATAAATCTTTTAATTTACAATACAAGGAAATGTATGTGTACGGTGGTTTTCCGCACTTACGTCTGTCGTGATTCATTCTTGTAATTTTAACACATGAAAACATACTATTATTATACCTAAACTACCGCAGTGTGTAAATAAAATTTTTATTTCTACGCGATTTATGTTACACAAGTTTGTTTCAACCTTTCCATACATAGTTCCCTAAAATTAATAGTTTGGTAAATAACATCTCGATTAAAAAAGTATGTTTTGAGCTTTCAAGAAGACTGATAGGAAGACTGAACCTACTTATTTATACTATTATTTTTCAGTAAGTAAAACTAACAACAAAAACGGTTAGCGGGAGGAAGGATCCATCGAATTGAGTTATCGTGTCCGCCAGTTCCAAAAATGTAGCTCCGAGATTTTATAAAATATATATAAAGAAACGTATTTTCAAAATTTTATATTTAAAACTCATTATTGCGTGAACTACGTTTTTTGAATTTTTTTTTATAGAAAGCTGGATTCGTTTAATGTGCAAGAATCTTGTTTTTAAATTATTTTCAGTAAAATCACTTTGGGAACATATTCTACACATAATTTGCTATCAATTTCGGCAAAAGAAATCGATTTTTCTTATCAAATCTCAAGTAAACCGTCCCTTAAATTACTTTCAGCAAAATCACTTTGGGAACATATTCTACACATAATTAGCTACCAATTTCTGCAAAAAAAATCGATGTTTTTTTAACGACTCTCAAGTAAACCTCCCCTTAATGGATAAATAAAATTTTTAACAGAAGAAAATAATTTCTTTAGCTTTCTCAAATATTATTAACTGTGAACTTTATTTTCCTACTTAATTACATTGCTGCAAGTGTTATTTAATAAATTATAGTTATCACAATATCTGCAGAGATGCCTGTTTAGTAGATTGAATCGATCTCTTCTGTGGAATAGATAGTAGGTTTGACGTATTTTACAGCTGATCAGAATCTCAATAATATGCTATCCATTTAAACGACAGTTCTAATCCTTCTCTAATTGTAAGTACTTGACGGGAAACACAAAACTAATCATAAAATTAAATCCTTTTTTGTGCAACACTGAAGCAAATTATTGTGGGACAAACCATGTTGGTGCGGTAATCCGACAGTTATATGTAAAAGCAATTCGTAAACTGATTTTAGAAAGCATTCACCAAGCAAACACAAGAGTTAACAAAATACGGCAGGGGAGAGGTGTGTCAATAGTAACAAAAAAATATACAGGCTTGTAATTAGTCACAGATAATTAATTTTTTGGTAGCAAATACGGGCATCTTTCAGGTTTTGAATGAGCTGCAGAAAAATACTCTATGTTGACTAATAATTAAAATAACTGCATTTATGTGGACCAAAGTCTAATGTTACAATCGTCATCAACAGAGGATCAATTGTTACAGGGCTTAGGTTCAATTGTAACACTCATTATATAGTTGAATTTACACGTTAGTTATTATAATTAATCCAGTTTTAAAAATTCTTCCTTACATATTGAGTAAGGAAGGTGACAAATAGCATATAGTCTCAGGCAACAGCACTAAATTTTTTCTCTTTCTATTACTCCTTTAACGGAATTCATATATACGTCACTGAATATAGTTTCTATCCTAGTTTTTCGTTTTGCATATTATAAGCATTTTTTTTAATCCCATTAATTTGATTTAAATAAAATTGAAAGAAAATTTAAATCAAATTTCTTAATCTATTTCTTAGTTCATTAAATGTTTGTATAATATGTATAAAACGATCAAAACAAAATATAAACTACTTTGTTTACTTAAATGTTGCATGCAACATAATTATATGAAATTAAAGCTTGGTACATACATTAGTCACAAAACACTCGCAAACACACTGAATAATGGTTAATACTGTGATTACATTGGTCAAAAAGGTATTGAGTAACGATCATTCCTCCACATCATTGAATAATGCCTAACTTTCTCAACAATTAACAGATATATAATGAGTGTGTTTCCTTCAACAGGAGTCGAAAAAAAACTTTTTTTTATTTCCTTTAAATTAAACATAAATAACTAGGATGAATGAATATATGACATAATAAATTGTAACGTTTTTTGTAAATTTTCATGAAGTAAATTTTCATAAATTGTAAATTTTCATGAAGTATTATTTGCATAATTTGTCTTTAATTTTATTAACATTGAATAATTATGTTATTTGTCTTGAAACAAATAACCTGGAACTCTACGGATTCTACTGTACAAAATATACATACATTTGTAACGAACTAATGAAATATGTAATGTAATTAAATATTTTAGATAGGAAAATTTAGTTATGTATTTATGTAAAACGTATCAAAATATACGCAATAAAACACAACATAACTCTAGTTATGGGTTGGTAAAAGTATTTATAAATAATATTATTCATTTACATTACAACTTAATTAGATAACATTCATTTATCATTTTGACAAAAGTAAAATTTTATATTTTGTTTCGATTTTGTGTGTCGGTAATGGAGATACCTATTGTTTTTGTTATAAATGTTACAACAAGAGTTATAAACTCTTATTTTTAGGTAAATTAATATACCGGGAACTTACAATATCTATTACCTAAGCTTAATTAAAATTAAATTAAATAAAAATAATTAATCTTCTTTTAAAACGTATACATGATACTGATATAAAAATTTCAAATAATTTAATCAATGCATATCCTAAACTGTTGGGTTTAAAACCGTGAAATTTGGCATAGGGGTTCTTTTATAGATGACCGGTACGAAAAGATTTTTGGAAATTTATCTTCTAAGGGGGTAAAATAGAAGACGAAAATTTATATAGAAAATCGTTGATTTTGATAGAGACGTGAGATTTTGTACATGGTTTCCCCTATGTAATGTAGGTGAGCGCTAAGAAGTGATTTTTGGATCCCTTTGACGGAGTAAAATAAAAGATCAAAATTATATACAAATATATATTTTTATGGTAATTTGGGCTGTCAACAGCCGTAATGTTGTATACGTAGGTGTATATCTTTTGTTTTTTAAATAATTAAACAACATAAAAATTTAATTCAAAATGTAAAATTAAAAAATTAAAAAAATTCTACTGTGTAAGAAGCAAAATAAAAAAAATTAAAACAAAATGAAACACAAAGAAAAAGAAAACGGCGTTAGCAGCGGGGCCCCATCACGGGAGTCGAATTTTTCCTTCATTTTCGGTATCTTCAAGATATCTAAATGTGATTAAACGACTAGAAGCGAATTGTCATATTGGTGGTTTCAAAATTGGTGATTTATTGTATTACATCTCTATGTTAGCGCATATAGCCATAGTGGCTGCGCGCTATATTTCAATAAAAAAAAAAAAAAATTGGTGATGAGTGTTCAGCTGATCGAGGAATTTAATAAGACTTCAATCTACTATTTTCTTTTTTTCGAAAACTACGCAGTCGCAAACGTTTTTATGAACATATTCGAAATTCACAAACGATTTTCGATCGACTGAGAACCCGGAAGCGTATACCTATTTCTAAAAAAATCATTTCAGACATTTAATTTTTTTAACTATATGACGCACTCGGAAATTAATTTTGAAAAAATTATATATTGCATAGATCATAGTAAGAAGGCGGAAAAAAATTTTGAATATTATACCATAGACACAAATTGATAAAAAAAAAATATTGAAAAGTTATACAATTTTTTTTTGGAGGAGGGGAAGGTTATATTTTTTGAAGCTGACAATTTTTTCTGAGACATACTATAGAGGTATCTGAAACATATAAAAACATCAGCCAAATCCGTCAAGCCATTCAAAAGATTTTTCGACTTTCAAAAAATTTCAAGGGGTAAGTTTTTAAGGGCTGAAATTCAGTAAATTTCAATTTTATGTCGATAGCAGTTAGCAGTAAAAAAAATTAACACAATTCAAATTCAATAGACACAATAGTACAAGAGCATTCCTACCCAAGCTTACCCAAGCAACTTTTTTTCCGAAGTCCGCCATTTTGATATTTTTCGATAAAATTTCATAATTCTAGTTCCGACCAGAGTGACACAAATCTATAGATTAAAACTAATTAAGAATTTTTGATTTCAAATGTCCCCAAGAGTAAAAACCATCCGGGCCATCTACGTGTGTTTTTTTTTTGAGGCGCTAACTTCAAGTGATAATAATAATAATAATAAAAACAAAATTTAACTTTATCAAAAAAAATTTTCTTTTTGTTTCATATTAAAAATTCAAAACTTTTCATTTGTTCTTTCTCAAAAAAAGCCCCTAAAAATAGCCATGAAAAACAGCGAGAGTTATCAGACTATACCTTAATAATAGATTCAAAAAATAGGTAGATATATCAAGAAATTAAAAATAAACTGCCATGTCGAAAAGTAAATAAGTTTGCTTTATGTTCAAACGAAAAATTCTTAAGTGCACAATTTATAGTAGCAAGTAAAAAAAGCTTTATCTTTAAAATCATTGCTGAAACTACCATAAAAAAACCTCCGTAGCTCTTGAGTATAAATCTATATACCTAATAGTAAATACAAGGCAAAACGTTAAATTCGTATGTTTATTTATATAGGAATTTTAAATTCGTTTGTTACTTGATTGCACATAATATGTAGGTACCTTAAATAGAATGTAATATTGGCTAAAGATATTCTGGTCTCATAACATATTTCATGTATCTTATCTGTAGATTTCGTTTGAAAATGACACTAATTTCCAAGAAGGTAAAAAACTTCTTTGATGAAAGTACATACTGCAATGTGACAGACAAACATGCACAAACTATTTATTTTTGATCTGAACATAATAATATACAGTAGTGGCCATAAATTAAAATAACACTGATAACGTCATAACGTAACATTCTCATTTAGTTAAAATTTTCAATATATCTTTGCAAATAAGTAAAATACTACCTAAATAAAAATATTTTTCAAGAGAAGTTGAAATTAAATTAATTAAGGTTCCCAAACAATTACACTACGAAGCTGTAATCAGATAATTCAAAACTATCTACTAATTATATTTTGGATTAATTTTACTCACTAAAATTCCTATCAAAAATTTAATAATTAAATGTTACAAAATGCTTCACAAAAGTTTTCGAAAGTATCATCATTAAATATTCATTTCACAGATTCATTATTAGTTTCGCAAATTAGTGTAAATATAGTTGTATTACATTAACTTACACTGATTTATTGGAACAAAAGTATCATGTTACATTAAATTCAAGCCTGTAATTGATATAGTTACTAAAGTAAAATATTTGAATAATTTATTAACTATAGTAATACGTAGGTATCTCTTTTGCATAAGGATAATATGATTGCAAAATTATAAACTGACATTTCAGTCGGTACATAGTTTAATGTATCTCTACCCCAGCATTAATTCTGATTATTCAATTTCAACAGTTAATAAATTAGGTGACTCAAATATTTAATAAAATACTATTATTGTATTGAAAAATTTTATCTATGCTAACTAATTTTATGAATAATTCATAATAACTCCTAAATCTTCATATTAATAACTAATTTTATGTTTCAAGTTCCCTGTATCTATCTATACCTACATATAATAAAACTGTAAATCTGTCTCTGTCTGTCTGTCTGTCTGTCTGTTCACGCATCACGTAAAAACTACTGGACGGATTTTAATGAAATTTGGTGTGATGAAAACTTATTACCTGGGTCAATATCTAAGATACTTTTTATTCCGGGAAGATGTCTCATTCCTACGGGAAAATGGAAAAACTATTTTGAGCATTTACACAAATTACGCCAATTTACATATTTCATAAAAAATTTCATAACTGAAGTAACAAAAATTCTAAATAAATTTTGTAGTTTAGAAATTTTTCTGAATTTTAAATTAAAAAAAATGTTGCTAATTGTGTACCTAAAAATACAATAAATACACAATTGTCAATTTGGAGACAACTTAATGCATTTTGTGTTGCAAGAAATTACAAATTGGAAAAAGAAACTACTCAACGTTTCGCGTCAACAACGTCACGGGTACGGCTATTTTAAATAAAACTAAAGAATTTTAGAAATTGAACACAAGTCGCAATATCTAGCAACGCGACTATTATTATTATAGAGCAGATGTTATAATTTTTTATAGATTGGATTAAGTCAAATATAAAATTATAAAATCAGTAAAATCATTGATCTTATGAACGTATCAGTGTGATGTGTTCAGATAATCAGTGATTTTACGGATTTCATAATTTTTATAAATTAAATTAAAAATGAATAGTATATTATTCAATAAGCTGGTAATGATAGCTATTCCTCACGAAGATGAAATTGCGACACGAGCCGTGTTTACGAGGCGAGTGTCGTAATACATTTGACTGAGTAATAGCCATTGCAAGCGAGTAGAATACTATACTTTTTCTAGAACTTTTTCCGTTTTTGATTCAAATAAAATTGAATATAAACTTTAAATTAAGGAATATAACTTTTAATTTATCTCTAATTTCATTAAATGTTTTCTACATGTATCTATGGAAACGATCAAAATAATCTATAGATATATTAATCATAAAACAATTGAAACCCCATTGAATAATGGTTAATACGGTGATTTCATTGGTCGAAAGGTATTGAGTAATGATCATTCCTCCACACCTTTGAATAATGCTTAAATTTCTCAACAATTAATGGATATATAATGAGTATGTTCTTCAACAGGAGCAGAAAAAAATTATTATCCACTCTATAATTATTATTCATGACTACTTGTTCAATTAAGCCGTTACATCACTTTAAAATGTGGAACAAGAAGGTTTTATTGAAAAATTTTTTTCTCCTTAAGGAATAATGCAATCAAAATAAAACTTTTCAAAGTGTACATTATGCGTGATATAAGTTACACAAAAAAATGTCTTCTCTCAATTTACAAAACGAAATAGCGGCGCGAGCGCAGTTTGAATGCAGACACTATTTTCAAAGAGATTCATGGTGGATTGCATAATAATTTTTAAACATTAGCCAGAAATTAAAAAAAAAATTTCCGTCCTATACAATAGTTTTACTGAGGCGGTACACGAGATTATAAAATATTTATTTGATGTTAAATGGCACTAGTTTAAAAAAAATTTGCAGTCATAATTCTTTTTGAATATCATTCTAGTGGTGTTAATATACGAGTACATCATTTAAGCAAATAAAAAAGAGAAATATAAATTTTATTTCAAAGTGATGTAACACCTTAAAAATTATTTCTCTGTTCTTACTTTTTATGGTTTGTCCATAATAAATTAAGAATAAAAAACTCGAGCTTGTTACATTATCATTTTAAAAAGTTTAGCGTCTTACTATATAACCCTATGGAAAAATAAACAAACCAAATGGAAAAATTTTTTTGTCTCAAAATGCCGGACTATTTACTGCCAGTGATAAGTACAATAGATAAAGTTACAAAAAAAGAAAAAAAAATCAAAGATCCCAACATCAAAAAAGTGAACCCTAGGAATTTACAAAACAAAAATTATACTAAACTATGTTGATAAAATTGAATATTATTTAGACATACACCGTATTTTGGAAAATCTGCCACAGATGACGGCACCTGTACCAGTGAATATGTACATATCACAGAATTTTGAGCCGCCATATTGCAGAACGAGTTAACTGGTCTTAATAATTTAAAGCGTTAAAAGGGGTCACTTTTAGATTTAACTGCCATTAAATCAGTGTTACCTATATTATGTTTACTGAAGAAAACCAGGTAACTGTTAAAAGTTAAGTTACGTTCTTACAAACCAAAAAAAAAAAAAAAAAAAAAAATGGGTTAAAAAACGTAAAAAAGTGTTGAACTTAAAAGTAGATACTAAAGGTTAATTCCTGATTGACATGAAGAATGCTGGATTCAATAATCTTTCAAAACTAACGATAATGATTTTTTTTAAGTAGGAGTGGCAAACTAGTGCCCTAATAAGGCGTAGAAAATCTAAAATCATCAGTTTTCCTAGTAAGAATTATTATGCAATGGCCGCAGCCTTCCAGTACATCTTGAAAATTATTTTGTCTTCTTACTAAAATTTGTATGCTTCTTCAATTAAATGCCTTAAGCTACCCAAATTTCTAACTGACATAATTTTTGCGTCGATAACTGTATATGTGGATTTTCTTATGTTTATTGACATTTTCACATATATGCAGAACCATAAAGCGGTCGTTCTATTACTTACCTACTCACAGTTCGCATGCATTCAATGAGTAGAACGATTACCTCCTTATATTTTGTACATATCCTAGGTAGGTGCCTCCCAGTAACGCGGAGCAATGCATGTATATTTTATCAACATAACGGTCTCATGAACTCTGTAGGTAGGTAAGTACTATATTGATTTTTATTCCTTGCATTTTTCTTATCTTTTCCAATATAAGAACATTTTTTAAACATTTCCGCTGTCTCCCTAAAAACGGAAATTTAAAAGTCATTATTTTAAAAGTTAAATGATATTATTTTCGTTCATGATTTTCATTTTAAATTTTGTACAATATACTAGTTTGATTGCTATACATTAAAATTATTTAGTAGCACTTTTATAGTGGAAACATCTTACCGATAACGTCTTTAAGTGTTTTTCCATAAATATATTTCCTTTATTATTTCTTTTGTAAGAATATTATTTCTATAGTTGTCTGAAAAGCTTTTTCAGTTGATTCAGATTGTAAAAAGAGATAGGTGTGCCAACAGTTATAATAAAGTAGATTATAAATTTCTATTGCAGTATGTTATCACAGATCAACTACTTTTTGGCACCAAAACATATGAAAATAAATGTACTACATGAAAATAATTTGTATTAAAATAGTACCAGCACCCAAAATGACAAAACACGGAAAACGATTTTGATCGATTTTTTGGATACATACTCGTATTGTGAATCAAATGGACGGGAACAATTCAAATTCCAGTACTACAATTAAATTAGTTCTTAAATTAAAGCCCTTAAATTTTAATTGTTTCCAATACATCTTGAGTCACTTCTTTATTGGGTTGTGGAAAATGAGTTTATTTATTTCTAGTTAAATTACACACATGTTTAATTTAAACCCCAGTTTATGAATTACTACGACCTGAAAATCGTAAATGAAAACTAAATAACCACAAAATTTACAGAAACACTATTACCGTGGCAAAAGGAGAACTAAAAATTTGGGGGAGAGGTCTACCCACACTGTCAACTTCCCATTGGGTGTCCTTAAAGACTAGAGGCTACTGTACATAAATAATTCTTTTTTCATTTCAGGCAATTTCTTCCCTGGGCCCCCGATGGAGGCTTTGCCCTTTGCACCATACCGGGGGCTTCGCCTTCTGTACCTAAGGGTGGGGGCTCCACCCTTATCAAACAAATGATAACATCATTTGTTCTCAAGATATGCGAGACAAAATATATTTAAAAAACAGTTTCTGATTTCGTTTTTTTTTTTTTTTTTTTTTTTTAAGTTCATAATAAAATACTGGCGTTTTTAACATCAAGAAAGGTTGTTAGGCCATTATATAATTATGTTATGGTAAAAAATCCATATAATCTATGTTATCTTATTAAAGTTAATTCTGTTTTTCTACCACAAAAAATAAAACGCTAATCCGAATTTGCTGAAAACTTTACCCGGTCTTCATTTTTTGATTACGCATCTAATGAAATTAGTCCGGAGTTGATATCATCATTTGTTCTCGAGATATGCGAGACGAAAAAAAATTCACGAACGAACGAACGAACACACGCACAAACATCACGCTAAAAACGATGGATTCGGATTCTAGGGACCTTGAAACGTGGAGATATGTCAAAATTAGCGATTCGTAAAATCGGACCCATTACAGTAACTTCCTATGGGAAGTTAAAAATCCAAAAAAAAATTTCATTTAAGATGATAATTAGTAATTTTACTAATACAAATTTATAATACCAATAATTTTTCCACGAACACAGTATTTTATAGATAATATTATGTCATAGCCAAAATAATTATTCGATATAACATGCTGATGTATCTAAAGCGTATTATACCATTATTAATATAATAATTTTAATATGAACGTAAATTGAAATTTATTCATTTCTGATTAATTATTCGTTTATTATACACTTATTTTCTTAGAATTCAAATTAGTCCTTTATTTTAAAATAATTCGTACCAGTTAGGGTATTATATTAAACATTTCTACCCATGTTTCAACATGTATACGTACTTATACGAGAGTTAATTTCAAATGCCATTCTATCCATAAATTTTTAAAAATGTAATACACAACTCCTCTACTAAAATTGTGTAGCCGAGAAATTAACAGGAACACTTTCAAAAATTTTTAAGAGAAAAAGCTTTAATAATTATTTTCGCTGTCACGAAAATTAAATCCGCCGACTCACAAAGGACTTTATCTCTCCAACTGTATCTCTCAAAAATTTTGAAGTTTAAAATTTGCTGGATTGTAGATCTTATTAAAACTAATGACGAGCCATATTTCATTCGTCTCCATGAACTCACTGGAGTTTCATCCCCCACCCCAACCCCTAACTTTATCGGGTATTTTTTGGTAAAAGAGGAGATGCGCAGAAAAAATTTTCATACCTATTTTCCGATATGGAAATATGCCATTTAAAAAATAAGAAAAATTAATTTTAGCTAGATAACTAAGACTAACAACTGTTAACATTTTGTATGCGCAAATGCCGAAAGATCTAGGAATTGTGAAGAACTTGACGGGTGGACAAAAAGAGACTATAAAAGTTTGAAGATTTTTCTTGGCAATATTAAAAGTAATGCTTTTTAGCTGTTTGAATTTTTATCAGGAATTATTTCCTTAAAATTAAGTAGCTCACCACATAAACTTGTGTTTGAAATCAGCCTCCACGTTTTTTGTTTTTCCTTGATATGATTAAAATTTTCAGGAGAAATAAAAACAGAATTTTATTAAATTGAATTATCTCTCTCTTTGTATTGTTTGTACATTTTATATATATATATATATATATATATATATATATATATATATATAGCTTTATTTTCACAAATATTATTAGTGAATAAACAACGAATGAAAATTCAATAACAATATAAAATTTGTAATAACATGTGGGATTAAAAATTATAACAAAATGTGTTATTTTGTAGATTACATTATAATGTGGAATTTTGTGGTTATTTTTGCATATCTCAATAACAATTTTCTATATTTTACAAGCGTTCTTTGTTATTTTATATTGCATATATGAGTATATATATATATATATATATATATATATATATATATATATATATATATATATATATATATATATATATATATATATATATATATCAAATCGAGGATTTCAGTCAATGGGAATGTACTCAAAACTGGGTATGTTTGATAAATGGTCGAACAGTAAGTGTCTTAGAAATTTATTTATAATTTATTCTCGCACGGGCATTAGAGGAAAACGTGGTAAACTATTGAAACATAAAAAAAATTAAAAATTTATTCTGCGATTTTCGTGATCCCCTTAATCATTATGACTTGACTACCCATTAGTCCATAATCACTATGACTTTACTACCCAGTGGTTCATAATTACTATGACTTTACTACCCAGTAGTCCATAATCACTATGATCTTACTACTCAGGATAGTCCATAATCACTATGACTTTGCTACCTAGTAGTTCATAATCACTATGATCTTACTACCCAATGGCCCATAATCACTGTAATCTTGCTACCCAGTAGTCCGCAATCACTATAACTTTACTACCCAGTGGTCCATATATACTATGATCCTACTTCCCAAGTTCCGTCTAGCTGTTCATTTTAAACTCTTTTTGGATCTCTAAGACTCTGACGGACAACCTATGTCAGTCTGGAATTGTTTAGTTTCCCAACAGTAAAAAACTTTCAAAATCGGTTAAGTAGTTAATTTTCGAGCTTTTGGAGTCTATATACAATAGAGCCAATGTTAATTTGGAATACTCTGTAAAAGTTTTAAAATTGTTTGAATAGTTTACTCTAGGTGCTTTTTGGGTCTCCAGAACTTCGCGGGACCTCATAATTAATTTCGTGTTAATACTAGTCGTGGCGAACTAGCTCGTTAGGAGGCCCTCTAATGCCTCATATAGTCTGGAGCCCCTCTGTCTGGTGTGGCCTGGGGAGGACCGTTCATGTTGCTCACATCTTAGTTCGATACGGCTGGTAGTTGCATAAAAAACTAATATATATTTTTAAAAATAAATAAGTTACAACGATAAATCACATTGTAATTTTAACAAAGTATCAAATACACGAAACAAAATAGTATAAATATCCATGATGAATATTTTTAATGCCCAAAGGTTTAATTCTTTGTATAATATGTTGGTATATATTAAAAGAAAATGTTCTTCAAACACACAAGGTACTCGCACAGCGAGAATAAATAAATATTACAGCTATAAAAATATAGATACTAAAAAATAATACTGACCATCAGTTAATAAGCACCCTTCCATTTTTAACCGCTAATAATAATCAGTTGGTCAAATAGTGTACTTAAAACTAGTGGAAAATGATTATAAGTCATACAAGCTTTAAAAGAAATTTCCTTAATGTGACAATACATACCACCATCTCGCATTCTACATACTTAGGTGTAAACGGGAATAATATAAAGGTAGATATTTATGAACCATAAATTATCACTAACGTCCACGTTCATTTAGTTTACGTAATGGTATCAGCATGTGAACAAGCCTCACACAGTTTATTATTATTGTTCGCTGAAATTTTCATTGTTCATTTTTTTTATTTTTTATATCTAAATCGACTGATACGTAGGTACGTTTGCGTCTCTAGCTAGGCTACGTCTTTATTTTTTTATAGTTTATTATTTTGTTCATCGTACATAATTCTTCTTTTGTATGCGATAATCGAAAATTTAACGTTCCATTTTAACGATATTAACACCTTCTCAATAACGGCTTTGTTATGCCGTTGAATGATAAATGAATTATTTTATCCGGTAAAATTTTGAAAGGCTGTTCTTTATATCCTTCGTCGTTTATTAATAATAGAACATTTTTTGTTATAGATGATATATATATTTTTTTTAAATCTACCTACTTTGGTTGTTTTAGCTGAGTGATAGTGACATTTATTAAATTCAGTCTCAGAAAAGTTTTAAATTTTTCTTTTAACACAACTTTTTATTTATGTAAACGCTTATATTATAAGATAATATCAGGGTGATCCAAAGTGACAATTTCATTAGACCTATAATTCTGATAATTTTACGCGTGTGAAATCGTGGGTCAGAGCTATAAAATATACAAAACAAAATGAAAATAGAAGAGTCACCTGAACGAAGCCAGGTCGGAATGGCAGTTTATTAATATTGTAAAATATATTTAGTTAGTAACAAATGAAAAACTGGCATTCACTTGGTGAAAAAAGACTCGAATTGATCCTCTAGATGAATTTTCAGCAAGTTGAGACCTACCTAAATCGCTTTCAAAGACCCAAAAGCTCCTCCATAACAAATTTAATCAAAATCGCAATAGGGATATATTATTCTCATTTTGCATTTACTATTAGTTGAGGAGTAGTCGAACAGAAAGTAACATTTCCATCGTTGCCTTTTGTTCAGAAATCATTAAAATGTGATTAAAGAGTAAGCATTTATTTTTAAAAATATTCTGTTTAGGGAGAATTGTATATTGAAAAAAGAAGTTACCTTACGTCACTGTTTTGTCAATTCAAAAACTTTAATATTAATAACTGAGATTAAATTTTGGAAATGTTACCTTTTATCAGTAAAACCTGAAAATGTCACTTTTTGGTAATCATTGAATGGAAATGTTACCTTTTGTTACAGATAAATAGTAATGAATGATGATAAAACAGTCGTTAAAAGAAACTTTGATTAACTTTCTTTAGTGTTTTCAGCTGCTAAATCTAATAATCTAAATCTAATATTAGATAAGAAAATTTCACTTTTTGTTAGAACTAAAATAATACTTTTATAAAGAAATGGATATGTTCCTTTTTGTTCGAAAACCGAGATTGCGACTCGTTTTTAGGGGAGAATTATTGCTATTTAATACGCCAAATTCAACTAGAATGTGTAGTTGATAGATATAAAGCACCCTGTAAACGATCAAATTTGTTTGACAAATTTGTTTGTCAAACTTCACGTTTTCATCAAACAATAGCTTAAACGATCAAACCAAAGCTCAAACAAATTTGACAAACTTACCCGTGGTTTGTGACACTAGTGGTCCCCATAAAATAATTTTATTAGATAAAACTTAGCTAAACATAGAATAAATAATGAAAATTACGGAAAAAAGGTTGCTCGTACAGAGATTCGCAAAAATTTTGTCAAATTTGCTATTCATTTCGGGGCAATTTAATAGAGCTTGTTTGACAAAGACAACAAACACCGCCGCACACCTTCAAACTTGTTGGTTAAACACGTCAAACAAGTTGATCAATCAAGATTTTCATCAAACACGTCAAACACGTAGATTGTTTGACAAACGCGTCAAACAAAGCTGCATACTATCAAATAATTTGACAAACATGTAAAATTTGACAAACAATTTGATCGTTTACAGGGCACTTAAGTACGATTCTGCACAAGAAAGCAAAAAGCCAAAAAGTGGAAATGTTACTTTCTGTTCGAGTACTCCACAGTTATCAATGCCAATGTAGTAACTGTCAAATTTGATAATTAGGCTAAGCTTCATCCAAGATTGGGCATCTAAGTTTTAACTTTCTGACGGTGGCCAAGATTATAGATTTTTGTTTCAATCAAATATGTTTATATTATTCTGGAACTAGTTTTCTATTTTATTTATTTTATTTCATAAAACTGTTTAAATTTTTTTATTACTCATGCGGGAGAAGTACTAACTTGGCGCACACATTTCTGTACGCAAAATAGCTGTTTGGCCACTGTACTCTTCCCACATACTTTTTTGCATGCGGAAAGTAACTTTCCACACGCAAGTTGACAATAAAACACGCAAAATTTAATCAAAACACGCAAAGCCGCCTGTTGATTTTTCATTTAATAAATATTTCATAATTATTTCTATAGATACCACCAACAAAGTAATTTAAACAATAATTAATTCAGAAAAAAAAGACGAAGACTTAAAAATATTATTTTAAAAAGTAATAAAAATGTCAAAAATAGTAATAATAATAGAAAACATATGTCAAATTCGTAATAAAAAATAGTATGTGCAACTTCGCTTTCGTGGGCAATCGACAATTTCCCGCACTTATTGCACAATGTATTATTTCCGTATTCATTAATTATTTTACGTAACTATGTTACGTATAGGTACGTTATAATTTTTAAGTATCAAAATTTTAAATAATACTTAAGTATTTCAGTTTTCACCAAAATCTTAGACTAAGGTAGCGGTTACACTGGATACGAATTCGTACGAATTCGTACGGGTTTATCCGAGTTAATACGAATTAAACAAATGCATACATTTAGACATGCGTGGTTACACTGCTTACGACTGTTTCGTACGAGCTCGTACGACTTTTTGATACGACCAAAATATTTTGTTTTTTGATGCGAATTCGTACGAAAAAAATGATGGATTTAGAAAAAATAATTATTTTTGTTGAACAAAGGCCGTCTTTAAGGGATTAACCCCTAAATATTATCATAATAGAAAGTTAAATAAAAAATTGTGGAATGAGGTGGCAGAGGAAATGTTTAGATAATTTTTTAATTAAATATATTACGATATAATAAAATTAACCTAACCTAACAAAAACATTTTAAGTATGTGTAATGAAAAATTAGTTAACTAAATATTGAAGCTAAAATTCAGTAGATTTTAAAATATAACTGAATGTGACCTGTTCAAATACTCTAAAAATTTCTGTTCGTCTTCAAAAATTTCTTCAAAGGAATTCCAGAACTCAGCTTTTTTGCTCTACATGAATAATAAATAATCGTTTACCCAGAATTTTTTGTTTTCTATAATTAGAAATTTTGAAAACGATGTTTCTAATAAATAAGATTCGGTAGCTGATTCCATTATTTGATATCATGCAATACGTATTAACGGTTTTCAGTTTAAATTTAAATACGAATTCGTATTACGATTCCGTAACCAATGTAACCACACAGTCGTACGAATGAATTTCGTACGAGCTCGTACGAATCATTTTTCGTACGAATTCGTATCCAATGTAACCGCAGCCTAGTACAGTCTATATCCGACTTACATTATTGACACCTGAAAAAAAACGATAATAATAATAAATTCATGGGACAAAATTTGAGGAATTGCGACAATCAATTAAAAAATTTTGTGAAACTTGTGAAAAATTGTTGTCAATGATGTAATATTTTGTTGTATGAACATCAGTTTTTTCATACTGGACACTAATAACTTGCCAAATAGAAATATGTATATGATTTCTCTTACTAAAATCAGTATTGTTGTATTACACATAACGTGGTAGGAACTATGTCAAAATGTTATGACATAGCATCGATCATATTGATTAATGGCGATATAATTAGCCAAAAAAAAAAGAAAAAAAAATACGCCAGAAGCGTGCAGAACATTTCCACGATAGGGTTTCGTAACTAGAGTTTTCTTGTGAATTTCTAGAAAAATTTAAGTATAAATATGTATTACGATTCATTATAAAAATAAAAAAATATCTGTGAAAAGGAAAAATGACATTTCATATTTAGTAAAAACTATCAAATTTTCACGATAAGATGAATATTGCTACGATGCCGACGCCAACGTTTAAAAATTGTGGAAATTTATAAGAATCTATTAAAAATTATGAATCAAAAAATGTGAAAAACAGCATTATTACGGAAAATGATCGGATATGCATTTGTCTCCATAATTGATAACTTGACAACAATGTTTTTTTTTTTTTTTTGAGGATATATAAAATCCGTGCCTTATTCTAAACTAGGACTTTTAAAAATTTTTTCATTCGCGACCCCAAATAGCAATAACAATATATTTATATACATATAAAAAAAATTTTCGCTATGACCCCAAGATTTCGCTAAGCGACCCCAAATGGGGTCGCGACCCATAGTTTAAGAAGCCCGGTCCTAAACGACCAGCAGCACTTGAGACTCAGAAGGTCAACAAAACTCGTCTCAATCTATACATAGGTATAATAAAACTGTAACGAGACCATTTCTGTACATGGAATATTTTTTGAAAATTGGCAAAATATACGATATATATCAAAAGAACGATTTTTAAAATTTTTGTCTGTCTGTCTGTCTGTTCACGCATCACACAAAAACTACTGAACGGATTGTAATGAAATTTGGTGTGATAATAACTTATTACTTGGGTCAATATCTAAGATACTTTTTACTTCGGGGAAATGTCTCATTTCCACGGGAAAATAGAAAAAACCATTTTGAGCATGTATACACATTACGTAAAAACTACTGGACGGATTTTAATGAAATTTGGTGTGATGATAACTTACTACCTGAGTCAACATCTACCATACTTTTTACTCCGGAAAAACGTCCCATTCCCATGGGAAAATAGAAGAAATATTTTGAGTATGTGCACATATTACGGATAAACTTCTAGACGGATTTTAATGAAATTTGGTGTGATGTGGTAACTTATTACCTTGGTCAACACTTAGAATACTTTTTATTACGAGAAAATATTTCTTTCCCTCGCGAAAATACAACAACTATTTTAAGCATGTGCATGCATTATGCAAAACTATTGTTCTACACAAATGATTTATAATTACTATGTTCCCATAATTAGGTTTTTGAAGAAAAAAATTTTTTGTTGTAAATGGAAAAATCATATATGTTTTATAAGGAAACTGTTTTAGTTTTTTTTAAACGTAATATTTAAAAAGTTATATCAAATTAAAAATAAATTTTTAAACTTAAAACCGATAACGTGCCGACAATTCTCGAGCGCATATGTGACGTCATAATGGTAACTTACCTAAAAATTTTATGTACCTATTTTTATTTTGAATTATTGTTGCTATGTAATTTTTCCTTGCTAAAAGTAATTTTTACTGAATATATGACCATTATGATGTCACAGACATCGCGATCTTTTGTAGAGCTGTTTATAACCAAATGCAATTTTTTAAAATTTTAATTAAGTTTAGTTTTAATTAATTTTTTATTTATTATATATATTATTTTTAAAATTTGTTTCACATCGATTATCAATATTATTTATGACATAGTACTGAAAGAAAACAAAAAAGCGATAATTATTTTATATTCAAAAACCCAATTCTTATTTATTTTATACGCGAACGACGTCGCGGGTACAGCTATTACCAAAATAAATTTACAATTACTTAACAGCATAGTTCAAGATTGATCTGATAAAATGTGATTTATAGGGAATAATCATGGTGAAGATACAAATATTATGAAGTTTAATTATGCTAAAAAGAAACTGTGAGTGTGTCTAAGACAGCACGTCTGAAGTGAAAACGTTTCAAAGTAACATAAGTATATGCTATAGATAGGATTTTATTGAACGAACTGCGATTATGGATGAGCGTGTGAAGCCAATATCAAAAATACGGAACACTTATTTCCATTTTTTCGTTTTTCCTTTCATTTTTGCTATAGCTTTGAGGAGTGTGCAAAAATTGCTCTATACGTATCCAACTTGTCTCCGTATGAAACTGAGAATAATTGAGTTTGGACATACGGACAGATCGACGGAAAAAGAAAATGAAACTACAAAGGATATCCTTGTTTGCTACGGAACCCTAGGAATGAAATTTTTTTAAACCATAGCTCATGTTATATCTACCTACACAATGTACATGAATATTTATGGTAAAACTGATGTAAGCGAATACGTTAATAATAGATTAATCAAGTGATACACTCTTTTTTTAATCAAAAATTCTAACCCAAACTTTAATTGCATAAATTAAACAACATACATAATACAACTGGCTTTATATTCGTTCGATATATTAGGATTTGTGTACGTAATAATATTATTTCCAAAATCAATATGTTATAGTAGAAATTAACCAACAAATAACTAAAATTCCAACCAACAAATAACCAAAAAATAACTAAAAATCATTAAGAGCCCCGGGAACCAGATTGCACTCGAAAAAAGTTTAATGGAGCCAGTTTACCTTCGCCCAAAATAGAAATACTTCTAAAACTATTGGTACAATATTATCTACACAGAGGTCTTACGGTGCAAAAATCAACCGTGCTATTTGAAATACCAAGATGGTTATTTTAGAGTCGTTTGGCGAGCAGAGTCAAACATTATAAATAAATAATTGTTTTTGTACAGAATTTTGAAAGATCTGATTTAAAAATAATTTAACCCATAATTAAAATAATTTTACGCGAGTGAGACTGCGGGCCGCAGCTAGTAATTATACAAATTAACAACTCTTTCATTAACAGCTCATAACAGTCTACTCTTTTACCAAAAATTAACCGATAAAACTAGGAGTTGAAATGAGGGATAAAATCTCAACGATTTTTTAACTTTAATTTTTGTACTGTAATAAAGATCCAAAAACCTTATAAAATTATAAATTTTTCTTTTCCTATTATCATTAAAATATAATACATTCTAAAATATAGTACATTCTAAAATAAGTACATTCTAAAATATAAACTGCTACAGAGGTTTATTATGTTTGATAATATAGGATAATACGCTGTTAATTATTTTTCTGGCATAAAATGTTTATCTGTTGTAAGTAATTTCTTTTTGGAGACAATACTTAAACAGCTTCTAATTGTTGTTATAAAACTTTTTATCGCTATAATGTTTTTAATGATATAATTTTATACCTATGCATATAGGTATACGTATATTGTGTATAGTTTATCTTGTCGCCATAATGTATTTTAATCATCTCTTCCCGATCTCCTAAACAAAAGAGGCATGCATTTTATTTACCCACTCACAATTATTTGTTGCTTTTAATAAAAAAAAGAAGAAAAGTATTAAATTATTTTATGCTTTATTTTGTTGTGTATTTTAGCGCTTTGCCTAAAATATTTATTAAAATTGAATTTTTTATTTATAAGTATAATAATGTAATAATTTATTAATAATAAACCAAAATTATGTTTAAATTTTGTATAAAAACATATCTTTATCTGGCTGTTAGTTTAACAACTTCAGTTCTATAAGCACCTATAAATGACCAAAAAATGCACTCAAACCAGTTTTTGTACGATCATTTTTTGTGCGATTTATTTTTTTATGCGTTATACAAAAAGAAAAATGTTTATCAAAATGCACAATGTGGATAAAAATTAATAAAAAGTAAAAAATTTGGAGATTCATTGCTTTGTTATAAGGTTACAAGGTTTGTAAGTACGATGTAGACTTGCACAGTAAAGGAAGTACCTAAGTATAAATGAAGTTGAATGAAGAATAAAAAAATAAAATGTTTCAAAGTTACCCATAAAATACTAATCTGAAAACATCAGATTAAACCTTAAAACAAAAGCTAACTTGTTCGTCTGATATGTTTAAGGGTTACAATTTTAAAGGTAATCATTTCTATCTACTTCTTTTAAAATTAAAATTACAAAATTACAGTACAGATCTAAATTAAAATTCATAGTAATAAAAAAGTTAATTTAAAAAATTAAAAAACCCGACTGCGTTTATAGTAAACTAAAACGGTGGAAACAAGACGAAATAGAGAAAAGGAAGAATGCATAAAAAGTAAAGCAGTCGGAGGCATACCTGTTGTACCAAGTTAAACAGAAAAGTTTGATGCCTCTTTTATAAATTTTCATTGCCTACTTTATACCCTTAGGGGATGAATTTCCAAAAATGTTTTCTTGGTGCTCCCCTACGTTACATAAAAAACTCGTTTGCAACATTTCACGTTCCTAGACCCAATGGTTTGTTATATAAATTTTTCACCCCCTATTTTAGGGGATGAATTTTGAAATTTCATATAGCCTATAGCACTCCCGAGATTAAGATGAATCCAGTGACACCTTCTTTACCAAAATCCGTCAAGCCGTTTAGGCTGCAGCCTACGTTATAGATACAGACATAGTCAGAGGATACGTACATACTTCCTAAACACATTACGCTCCTTCTGATGCAATCGGGTAAAAATCAACATGAACTGACCTTGATCATTGATCTTCAGGTCACGATCAAGTTCATATTCGAGTGCAGAATCTTCCGCTCTTTCTATTTCCGGGATCGGAGAGGGGGTTCCATTTAAAAAAAAACGGATTTAACCTTGATATGACCTTGAAGTTTGACTTCGATCTCAAAGTCAAGGTCACCATTCGATGTGCCGTAAAAAATGATGAAAATTTTGTCATCACAAATCATCCCAAAAATGCTTTCCCGCTAAGATTTTCGACTGTTTCCATACTTTTGACTAACCCTGTATATAAAAGGGTTACTTTTACCATTCAAAAGTGATACTTACGTACCACTATTAACATAGCGTACCAAAAAAGACCTTGTTACCAATTAAAATATTTTTTATTATAAATGATAACATACAACATTACTTGGTTCATATTCTTTAGGTTCCACTTTTTTACTTGGCCCTATACATTACATTTCTATAGACCACGTTATGTGATCGTGAAAAAATTCGATATTGGGTTTTTAATGGAAATGTAAGTTTTGATGCGCCCTGACCCCAAATTAGTCATTTACAAAAAATGTTGTCTGTCTGTCTATTAGAAAATCTATTTTGATATCTAACTTTGAAACCACGTAAGAGATTTTGATGAAATTTGGTTTGGGGATGAAGTTTTCCGAGATACACAACCTGGTGAGTAACAAAAGTACACCCAAATTTTGAAAATGCCTCGAAAATGGACAGTTCGGATATTCGCAGCAAACGGCTCTAGTCGGATATTCGCAGCAAACAAATCTAGTCTTTATTATCTATATTGGATCAAGTATAAATTTATAAGTATTATGTTATAGAACCAAGTGTTATATGAATATTCGAACAATTTATTGAATACTACTATAACTTGTATATTACTCTACTTCTAAAATGGCTCAGAAAAATTGATTTTTATCCAGTGAACTGTGTACTACAATCGATTATATATACAGTTACTAACGAAAGTCTACGTACACCTGTGTAAATCTTTAGTAAATTTTGAAATATTTAAAGCTAATTTATTTCAAAGCGTTGCAGAACTACAGCTCAATGCAGATTGGATTGGGTAGATTTTAACCCTATAGAACATTTATGGGGTGGACTAAAATGGCGACTGAAAAAAATAAATATTTATAATTGTAAACTACTGAGAAAAGTAATAAAATTGAAGAATGGTTTGCAATTTCAAATTCAGACTGAAAAATTAGTTAAATCTATGTCTCGTAGATTAGAAGCCGTCATAAAAGCAAACGGTGGTCTTGCCAAATATTAATTAAGTTGTTATTAATATTCACTAATAAAGATATGAAGTGCACCTAGATTTTTGTGTGTTTCTGTTGTTAATAAAATTGATCTTTTTGTTATAAAATTTGTATTTATCGACATTTTCGCTGTGTTTCTTTTAAATAAATAGTTTAATGAGTGGACAAATTGATTAAAGTTTGTAAAATATATCGCAATAAATTTTTTATTCGACAACTAATGTTTCACTTGAATGTACGTAGACTTTCGTGAGTAACTGTAAGTGCAGAGGCAACCAAAACTGGTGCTACTCTTTTTTGAAGGTATGCGATTTCCACGAATATAATTAATATACGAGTAAGTACATATCGATTTTAATGCAACTAGCAGCTAAGTAATCATGCATATTCTGGAATCAATATTTATTTGCGATCTTAATTATCGTTGAACAATAATGTAAACATTATTCTCTAAATCATACACAACACATAAACACATATAATATTATACTGTAAGTACCCAGAGTACCTACTTGAATGTAAGTACAATAATCAAATTGATTAGTTAACTATTCATTTGTAAATATAGGGTTATTTACACAATACGTTGATGTTTATTTAGATTTTAACTTGAAGGCTTACAACGAACGCAGCACACGAGGTGTGCTTCGGGAATTGACTTTAAAGCCGGTTCTACATGATGCTACGAACACATTCTAACATTGGACGTTTGATGATTCGTCGAATCGTGTGGCCGTTCTTCGAACCCACGAGCGTCCAATGTTGAGGGTCAAAGGTTCGCATTCACCGAGTCAAAGGGATGCTTCCAACGTTTGAAGGACAATGTTCGTTCGTTCGACTCAACTGCTACACGACTCGTTCATATGAATAGAGACAACATCCGCGTATAACATTAGAGATAACATTAGACAGATGACATCCTCGTCCACTGAATAAACGTTTATACCAACACATCATAATATGTATTGGATCAAACATTCGACGCCGCGCCAACTATCGAACTTACTTGTATCAAACGTTCGATCGAACGTTGGAAGAAACGTTCGTAGCATCGTGTAGAGCCGGCTTAACAACATAGAATAATTTGCACAGAATATTCGTAGCCCCATTGTTTATTTACCAGTTAGTTTGTTTAATAATAACAATAGTTAGTGCGTGTAAAGCATGCAATTATTAGCTGATCGAATATTCTATTGTATTGTGTATAAAAGTGAATAGGTATATAGGTAAATATATTCTCTTACTACGATTTTCAAATACATCGATCTATAGCCACTTAAAAGCTGTGTTGAATTCAAATAAAATACCTCTAGTATAATATCAATACATATTGATTAACACCAGAGTTACATACATAATAGTATATTCACTATTATGTACTTATGGACAATACTCTGTAAGCTTAACGAAACAAATTTCCCAATGGTGAAGTAATTAAAAAAAATATTTTTTTTTACAAGATTCATTATAATTGTGTCGTAAAATATATGTTCATTATAATAGTAGTAGGTATTGCTAAAAAAAGTTTATATGTAATAATGTAACAATGTTTTAATAGCTTTTTACTTCATATTTTAAATTATTTATTAGTTTGGCCAAAATGGCGTCACCAGTTAACGGGCCCAGTTAGGAGGAAATGAAAGAGAGAATAGGAAAAATCAGAAGTGCCGTTAATCGAAAGTAATTTTTTTTTGTACCATTCGCATTCATTCCAAAAGGGAGGGATTGAGATCGGCAGCTGATAAGGGCTTGTTATATAAATATTTATGAATAATAACCAAATACGATTTTAGTGATCCTTAATCACTATGACTTTACTACCAAATAGTTCATAATCATTATGATTTTAGCACCTAGTGGTCCATAATCAGTAAGATACTGTTACCCAGTAGTCCATAATTACTATGATCTTACTATCCAGTAGCTCATAATCACTAAGACATTACTACCCAGTGGCCCATAATCAATGCAATCTTACTACTCAGTGGTCCACAATCACTATGACCTTACTACCCACTAGTTCATAATCACTATAACCTTACTACCCAAGTTCTATCCAACGGTTTATTTTAAACTTTTCTGGGTCTCTAATACTCTGATGGACAATTATTACCTCACGACTTCTCTCATAATTCGACAGTATTTTAGAAAAAATTTTTCTAGAATCCTGGGCAACCTAATATACGATAGTCTATGTTAGCCTGGAATTGCTTAGCTTCCTAACAGTAAAAATCGGTCGGATAGTTAATTTTTAAAATCGGTTGGCTAGTTAATTTTGGAGCTTTTGGAGTCCTTAGGACCCTGGTGGACCTCATACAACACTGATAATCTTAATTTGAAATAGTTTAATTTTGTGACAGCGAAAAAATTTTCTAGGTCGATTGAGTAGTTTAGTCTAGTGATGTTTAAAATATTGCTTAAATAATTACTTTCCCTAAAATATGTAACTATAATATAATACAAGTATTATAACTTACCAATAATTAAGACAAACCGATCGAAAGGATCTGAAACAATAAAAAAAATAAAATTCAGTTTTTCAATATTATTTACACATTAAGTCTAAAGAAAAATATTTAAAAAAAAAAAAGTAAAAATTTTTTTTATAATTTTTGTCGTTTCTTCATCCCACGTGTTAAAATTAATAGTAAAGCTGACAGTAAATGTAAAAAAGGATATTATGAAATTACAACACGTGTAGGAACAGTGACTTTGACGCCTTTGTATATTAAAATTCAATGTCGAGTCACACTTTGAGAAATAAAAGTTAATTTTCTTTAATTTCATCTCGCATTCAATGAAGTGTATAAAAGAGAATAAACTCTCTCTTTGTTTCGCTGCGTGTATTTATTTACATTATTTTACACATTATTATTTTCAGAATAAATAATAATAAAAACTTCACCACGTGGTACAGTCAGTCCTCAATTTTTGTACATTACATTAATACGTAAATTTTATGTTTATATTTCATAAATAGAGACGGGATTGTGTCAATTCGTTTTCATGGTGAATGTATTACTTACTCAGGAATATTTGACAAATTTCTAGCGTAAATCAAACTCATATTTGAAACAGAAAGATCAACGATTTTAATTTTAATAATTTTTACCAAAATGAAAGTAACATTTTTTTGGTGTTGTCAATTGTTGTTGGGACCAACACGCCTGTTCGTTTTCCTTATTTATGCTAGTTCTGCTATGTTCTTGTACGAAAATTTTTATCACGGTTTGTTTCATGAAAAGAGGTATATTTTTGAAATTGACTACGTCCGTTTGTTCTTCTATTGGCTCACGTGACATTTTTTAGATAGGACAAGATATAAGTTTGCGTCATGTTACGAAGCGTGACAGGACTCAAGTATACTCGGTGGTGGACCAAGTCTACGCGACAGAGTAGTTGGATATATTATATATAGTATATAGTATAATATAGTATTTAGTATTTAGTATGTAGTATATAGTATATACAGAATATAGTATATAGTATATAGTATATAGTATATAGTATATAGTATATAGTATATAGTATATAGTATATAGTATATAGTATATAGTTATATAGTATATAGTATATAGTATATAGTATATAGTATATAGTATATAGTATATAGTATATAGTATATAGTATATAGTATATAGTATATAGTATATAGTATATAGTATATAGTATATAGTATATAGTATATAGTATATAGTATATAGTATATAGTAATAAGGTATATATTTAGGTATATATAGTATATCTGTAGTTGGACAAGTTACACAAAATAGAACAGTGGTAGTGTTCTAATCTAGTAGACTAGAGTATCTGGGTTCAAATTCTGATCACTCTGTTTAGTTGTTTTATTTTCAATTATTATTTCTACCCTAACTAAAAAAAATTAGTTCATAGTTTCCGTAATTTAATTAGTTAATCTAACTAACTGACTTAGTTCTTTGATTTCACAAATTCACATTTACTTTTAGGGAGTCTATTTATATATGAAAATACATATTAGTTAAAGAAAAAATTGTCATGTGTGCGTTAAATACGTCATATAAAATCAGGATTCATCAATGATTTAAGTTTTGGATTAAAGAATATAGTATTTAGTACATTTTTTAAGGTTTGTTATAAAAATAGTTAAATATTATCAACAATTATTTGTAAAAATTACTTGAAGATTATATACAATTGTTTGAGAATAGTCATATTGACCGAAACATGTCATAAGAGTTTTTCTATGCAATAAAAGTGGAATTTTGCAAAGTAAAATATTTTTATTTACTAATATTTACGTATATTCTTTTTATAACAGTTTTTTATTAACAAATTTTTTTATTTTACATTTTTGTTAAGTTTAATATACGCTGGTTATTAATTCTTTGAGTTCGAACATCACTTGCGTACCAAAGTCAAGGAACCACTGTAGCTAGGTACGTCCTTTTACTTCTGCATATTGTAATAATACTGTATGCGCATTGCCTTTTCTTTCATCTGAATTCTCATTCCAGACAAACTTGATTTTAAATTCTTTAATGAACAAAATATATCTTGAGACACAGTAAACTGTACTGCTGACTACAAACTGTATACATATCTACTACAGTAGTAACAATATTTACGTTTTGTACGTAAGTAAAACAAAGATGAACACAGTTTTACACGTAATAAAACATCTAAATTTATTACAACGTATATATTTTAAAGATAAAGTGTGAACAAGCTAATAATTTTAACTTTTGCATTGTTTTCATTTTGTTACGTGTGGGAGGCCTCTATGCTAGCATCCTAGTAGCGATAGCGTGGACCCCGAGCGGATGGGTCCGAACTCTTGGTTCTGATTGAACCATGATGGCTGCATGGTAGGGTAAAACAAGAATAGTCCATAGGTTTATTATAAAAGTATAAAAGTATATTTACAAAGAAATAGACTGGAAATTATAAACTGAACTTAACCTAAGTCTAAAATTTAATATATTCCCATGATTTAATATATCCCCATGATTTAGGAAGAGCTTACCCGTAACTATTGTAACCCGGGAATGATGATTACAATGGTCGTGAGACCATTGGATCATCCGACCAGCTAATGCCAATCGTCTGATGATTGTACTGACAAACAGCTGTCCATTTATACCTAGGTGCTGACCTGCTTATACATATTAGCTGTGGTCAGCGATTTTGCATATAAATCGGTGTTTGTCAATATAATGTGTTTGTTATTATTTATTAATATTACATAAATATGTATTTCATTACTGTTTATTATTAATACAATAATAAACAAAATATTTTACTATAATAATAATCAAAACACCTGTTCGTAACAACACTCCCTTCTGCGAAAAAGATGGTTACTCATTTGAGGAACCAGCCTTTTCGGAAAAAAGTGGCCTTTTGCATCTTCCTAAATCTGTTAAAATCCCCCCTTAATAAAGAAACCAGGAAATCAACAGGTAGTACAAACATAGTAATAAGTGTTTAATAAGTAATAAGTCTTCTATCTCCTTTTCGAGCCGTTATTCCAATCTTCTAACTTGGACAAGGGGTCGCTTCTACGGTTTCATCCTTCGGCGCCTCCATTAACGTTCTCTCCTCTTCTTTCCGTCGGGAGTCGTCTTGGTATTGCTTCTCCACGCGTCTATGTATCTTTCCTTTGGGACCTTGTCCTCCTCTTCTGAGTTCCGGGTGAGGTGGCCAATTGGTTGATCCTAGTCGTTCCAGAAAAGTTCCTTCTGCTGTGGTTCGTCCTTGGGTTGCCTTGCTCCCGATACATTCCCAGTATTAACGTGTTCCGTGACTGGACAGACAGTATCCGTAGTGCCTATATGGCATACCCATCCATGGACTGGCTTATTTCTGTATCAACTTCCTTCGGCACCAACCATTAACCATCTCTCAGTTGTTCCTTGTGGTCCAAATGTCTCCTTCCCCCGATGAATCCTTTTGACCCCTATTCTGTGAGTTTTCCTCTCTTGCATTATATTTTTATATCCTTGATTGGTGCTTAATAAAATATACCAGTAAAGTTTTTATATTCCCATCGTTTTCGATTTTAATTTCCCTTTTGTCGGTCGGCTTCCTTGTTCTGCCTTTTTCTTTTATTCCCATTTTTCTTCAGAAACTTCCTTTGAATACTCCAAAATTCCTCTCTGATGATATTTCCCTTGGAATCCCTCTTTGTGGTTTTTCCGGTGAGTCCATCCTTGAGTTCGTCCTTGAGTGTCCCCTTTTTAATGGAATTCGTCCTAGAATTCCCTCTTGAATCGAATTCGCCCTTGAATTCTTCATTTTAAATGAATTCCCTTGAATTCTTCTTTTTGTATCCCTTTGAATGAATTCCCTTGAATTCTTCTTTTTGTATTCCTTTAATTGAATTCCCTTGAATTCTTCCTTTTGTATTCCTTTATTTGAATTCCCTTGAATTCTTCCTTTTGTATTCCTTTAATTTAATTCCTTTGAATTCTTCCTTTAAATGAATTCCCTTGAATTCTTCCTTTTGTATTCCTTTAATTGACACATTGGAGTCATGGCTTTGCATGTCCCAATCGGACTGTTCCATCGTTGAGGTACCGGAGCGCTACAACATTAGCTCTGGATCTAGCGGGTATAGTACTACCCTTTATGGGGCGGAACGATACGGTGGGCAACCGATTGTTCCTGATCGCCATGCAATTTTGCCCGAATTGGTGACGATCGTGATCCTGCTGTTTTGGTCGTAGTCCCGGTGGTCCCTGGAGTCGATGGTTTTTCCTGGAGTTATTCCTTCCATCCATTTGTTATCTGCCCAGACCGACAATATTTCCCCTAATGGTTTCTTCTATTGTAGTAAGCCCGATTTTTATTGGTTGAACCCTTCCTTGTCTTTCCCCCGGTTAGTTTTGAGGTTTCCTTATGTACTTATTCCATTTTCCATATATTACTGGTAATGAACCCGGTTATCTAATTATCCCTGATCGTTATTTATTAGTTATATTATAAAATATCCCTTTTACCGTATAAATGAAATTTCCCTGATGAATATTTCCACAGTAGTGAGCCCGATTCTTTGTTGAACCTTTTCCTGTCCCTTTCCTTGTTAGCTTGTGGTTTCCTTATATCCCCTTTATTTTGTTAATTTTAGTGACCCCCCTTAGAAAAAATAGTGAACCCGTCCCTTTTAATAAATAAATTTAATACGCGTTTAGTTTCCTAAATGTTTTTAATTGTTAAGATGATAAAACGTATATATGATACCTGATACCTCTATATGTTTTTAATCGCGTGAATGCCTATACATACATTTTATTTGACATTGAAAAAAAAAAATATTTACTGACTCCTATAATGAATAAAAAAAAAATTCTTACCTATGTTATTTAAAAAGAAATACCAAATGATCCTAAATATAATATAATTAAGAAAAGAATGATTCCCTAAAAATAAAATAAACCCGTTTACCTAACCTTTGTTTAAGCCCAGCCCTACCATTGGACCATCATACCACCGCGGCTACCAATGTTACGCATGGTAGGGTAAAATAAGTATAGTCCATAGGTTTATTATAAAAGTATAAAAGTATATTTACAAAGAAATAGACTGGAAATTATAAACTGAACTTAACCTAAGTCTAAAATTTAATATATTCCCATGATTTAATATATCCCCATGATTTAGGAAGAGCTTACCCGTAACTATTGTAACCCGGGAATGATGATTACAATGGTCGTGAGACCATTGGATCATCCGACCAGCTAATGCCAATCGTCTGATGATTGTACTGACAAACAGCTGTCCATTTATACCTAGGTGCTGACCTGCTTATACATATTAGCTGTGGTCAGCGATTTTGCATATAAATCGGTGTTTGTCAATATAATGTGTTTGTTATTATTTATTAATATTACATAAATATGTATTTCATTACTGTTTATTATTAATACAATAATAAACAAAATATTTTACTATAATAATAATCAAAACACCTGTTCGTAACAATTTCCTCAACTATCTCCTCACACGCATTAATTATAAACAGATTAACAATGTGAGATAATAAAATATTTACTTAAAAACAATTGTAAGCATTAGTGGCATGGAATGTAACATAATAGAATCACACATTATAAATATTTAGTACATTTTAATTTTTTGATTCGAAAAATATAATCATTATATTTTGTGAACTTTTACTTTGAACAAGTCGTAAGTGCAAGCTGTACTTGTGCAAATAGTGTTCCGTACAATCAGTGGTTATTATGGATTTAATGTAATAAGTAGCATATGAAAGTGTAAAAATTATTTTTACATTTTGCCCACTCCCCATTTTAGTCTTGCGCCGCCTCTGGTTGAGCAGCTATTTAACTTTATCGCTACGGTGAATTTAATTTTAGATTATTACGGTACCTTAAATACTTATCTAGCTGCCTCCCAATGCCTCTGAAACCAACAAAAATGTCGCCACTATCAAAAAAAGTAAAAACAACGACAATTTTTCATCTTTAATTGATTTCAAATATTGTATTATTTCCACAAAACATTATAGAAGCAGTGTACATATAAAAATCTGTCGTTCGTAAGGTGCAATGTTGTGGCAATTTACACCGCTTCAGAGTTAGTCTCTTTCTGTTCGTCATAGGGTTCACGTCGTAACTAGTATCATTGTTTTTTTTAATCAACTCGTCAAATTTAAAAAGAAAAAAATATTAAGCGTGTCGTATTTAAGTGTAAAAATTCTATTAAACAAAAAAATCTCAAAATAAAGGGATATCTTTCTTAAAATCTTAAAATAAATAAATTTATTTTTAATTGTTGGTTATTAGTCACATAGGTCGGCCATGACAGTATATAATATGTATACAAGGTGCTCAGGCATACATACACCATATATTGCACAAACACATTCGCATGCTTGTGTACATAAGATAAAAATGATGTTTTTTGTTACTGTGCCCGACAGCGGGCACAGTAGTTATCAAATAGGAAATTCAGATCTTGTTTATCTACGATTATTTCAAAACCTACCTTGAGTCATTAGTTATTTGAATATTTCAGAAAAGTTGTTGCATTGAAATTTAAAGAAACAGAAACCGAATCTACCTATAAAAATTGTATAGTTGCTTTAATCTGAATTAACCAAACTGGTGTTATTCACCTTAAGCTTTACTGTGCTTTAATAAATAGCTAAAAGTAAGCTATTAATACATATAATTAGCATGTATTATAATTCGTATACTTAATAAGTATTGCATGTAAAATAATAACATATTTTATAAATAAAATTATAATAACATTAAATGACTTCAGTAGTAGGTAAGCTGAGGCGCGATTATTAATTTAATTTATTATTTTAATATTTAACATCCTGTTTTAATATTATAATGAATTTTATATGAACGTCTATTTAATATCCATTTATCATATCATATAGAGTAGTAGCGCGATATATGTTGGCGCACATTTTAAATATCTATTGTCATGCCAAACAAACAAAATAATAATAAAATAATGATATAAAATACAGCTATATAGTATTATACATTGACGTTAAAATTGAAAATAGAAAAATGAAGCAAACAATTTTTATAAGTCAAGAGAGATGTACGTATGATGAATAAATTGATTGCACACTTATAAAACAACGAGACAACAGGCAAGAAAACCGCACCAGTGATGCCATGCGATGTTTTCATCTTTTATATTCATAATATAATATTTTATATTTTGTTTATTTTAATATAATATTCTAGTACAATAATGTACATACATATTTTACAATCTACTAAATTTGCACAAAAATAACGCGAGGAGAACAAGGAGTTATAAACATCTAAAGTAATGAATTTAAGGATAACAATTTTGAATGAAGGTACATAGTATTATATAAGAATAAAACAATTTTTCGAATACTTGTACAATAATGTTGCGCAAATTGAATTTTGAATTCGGGAATTTAATTTCTACGTTATTTTAATATTCCTCAATTATTTAACATGAAAAAAAGAAACTTCTAGAAGTACTCAAATAGTAGGTATGATTACTCCGACAGAGTCATCCCCTAGCTGACTACCCCTAGATTTAATATTAAAAATTTGAGCGAAACCATAAATTTTTTTACGTACATTTGAAATCTCTAAACAAAATTTTAATATTATTTCACTCCCTTTTCGCAAAATTAATTCCCAAATTTTAATCCCTAACCACCTTTGTTTATGTAGTTGAAACAAGATATAGATATCAATGAATAGCTCTTTAAAAAGAGCAATATTGCTAACTTAAACTTTTGCTCTGTCACTTACCGTTTTCGAGATATTTGAAAAATTAAATTTTTACTCCAATTTTTGAAGGACGATTTTCCGTTATTGAAAAGAATACGTATCGCTTATTTTTTAGTGTTCTACAACATATTCAAATTTAATCAAAATCAATAGGTTTGGTCTCGGGAACTTTACTTATAAGTGGAGTATAGTCTTTCCAAAAAGTTTACTCATGTTTTGGAAAAATTTGACATTATTTTTTAATTCGAGGAAAATTTATAAAAATTTAAAGATCTTAAAAATTAAAATATTGTTTAGTTACGGAATTCTTTGGAAAAAATGACCAGTTTACTAAGGATTCTTTATTTTTTTAGCAAAGTTTCGAGACGCAATGCTGTCTCCTCATCAGGCCCTAAATAACATACAGTGGACATCCAATGCTACGTACTCCGATTTTACGTAGTGACGTCAGCGATTTAGTGGGGTTCTCCTCTCACAGATATGTTGTTGTTTGTCTGTGTTGGTGAAAATTGATGTATCAAGTCAAAGTCAGGGCCGTAGGTAATATTGTCTGAGGGTCTCATAGCCTCTAAAATTTTTAAAATTTCACTGCAGATATATATGCACATATTCTGTATATGCAAAATGCTAATGCAAAGTGAGTAACGTAAAATTCTAGAATATTCTAATCGTCAACTAGCAGAGATATCAAAAAACAGACTTCACCGTTGACTTGGTCACTAAAAATGAGATTAAACGGTGTAGTTTGAAAAAATTCTATAATGTTCTATTTGTCAACTAGCAAAGATATTGAAAAATAAATTGTACCACTTAATTGTCCATTAAAAAAGAGGTCAAATTACACATTCTGACAAATGTTCTGAAATATTCTATTCGTCAACTAGAAAAGATATTCAAAAACAGACGTCGCAATTGCCTTGACTACAAAAAAGAAACTAAATAGCACATTTTCAAAAATGTTCTAGAATATTCCATTCTATTTAACCAACTAAATGGTGCAATTGATTTTCCGATATCTTTGTTAGTTGACGAATAGAACATTCTAGAATTTTTGTCAATTGCGCTGCTTAATCTAATTTTTAGTGCCCAATCCAATAGTGGAGTTTTTTTTTGGTATCTTTGCTAGTTCACGAGTAGAATCTTCTAAAATGTCTTTTACGCTGATGAATGCGACAGTGAAGTTGATTTTCCGACATCTTTACTAGTTTCCTAAAAGTCGTCACTAATATTCATTAGTATGACATTCGATTTTCTTTGTCTACACAACTGAATTTTAGGTGTAAATTATCTCTTAAGATAATTTTGTTTTAAATAAATGAAGATAAATAATATTTACCAACCCCTCAAACAAAAGTTTACCGACGCCCCTGATCTTCCGATTTTACGTACTTCCATTTAAATTTGCACCGACCACTACGTAAAATTGGATTTGTGGTGTATTAGTATTACAACAAAAGTATTGTATAGTAATCTCAGATTTTTTGCAATTTGTTCGTATCTCTCGGTATAGGGGCAACTGTCCTCCCCTGGCCCCGTTGGCGACGCCCTTGACCTTAATTACACAATTTATCCAATCTTGAATAATTAGCACGAACATATGTATATACATCAATAAGAATCAAAAAACGATTATTTCGTGTAACAAATTACATCATAAAAATCAAATATTTATTGAAACGGATGCAGGCAAATGTAACATACGTACGTATCATATGAACATGTGGTGGACATATATTTGGTCCATGATGTGCATACAAACTATTAAAAAATTATACATTGTGTTGTAATATCTCATACCATACCGATCCCATACAAACATACATACATCCAAACATACATACATATATGCCATAAATTATTTACTGCATAAGTAGTCGTCCACACTGCGTGCGATACTGGACCGAGCGTTACCGTGTCGAGCGAGACCGAGCGAGTCTGAATCTAGCTAGTGTTCATACTGCTTGGTGTTTTGTGCTATTTGCAATTTACTTAATTTGACCATAATTATTATTTATACATTATTATACACATCGGAATTTTATTATATTGAATAATTTTTTGTATACAAAAGTTTTTGTAAGGCAAATTATTTAAAATGAACAGTTTTATTTTATATACTTACTTTTTGGAAAGTAATATAAGATTACGTTCAAGACAAAAAAGACTCTTTAGAAATCTTTCGCACTGGATCCATGAAATAAATAAAAATAGGTACGAACGTGGTGAGTTTTATCATTTTCTACCTCAGCTACGACAAGATTAATAAAAATTTTTGACGGTACTTTACAATGACTTCTAGTACCTTCGATTATATTTTAATTTAATTATTAAACCATCTAAATTTATTTTTTTGGAAATATACTGCCTTAATCTGGCAACCAAATCTCGGTTGTGGTAATTCCAATGTTTTTGATCTCACAATGCTTGGCGTAAATAAATTTCATTTATTAACCCTTTGCGCTTATAAGACATGTACAGCATGACAAGGTGGTTTGTCCATTAACTCTACCATATTTAAAGGTGTTTTGTCTGTTGGATCATAAGACATGTACCACATGACACACTGAATGTTGAACTGTAATGACTGCTCATACTTCACATTACATGATTATTTTATTTAATAACTGCAAACACATTCATTTATTAGAAAAATTGTAAATAAAATAATGCAAAACCACGTTGAATTATCTTTTTAAAATTAAAAACTAATAAAAACAGCATTGAGGACGTATTTAGCGCATTTAGTATTCAACTTTGGGGAAACAAGGTTAGAACGTCAAAAGAATCCGTCAAAAAAAGAACGTCGGTCGTTGTCATGTGCTACATGTCTTACCAGGCTATTTACAACTCACTTTCTTTTTGCTTGAGTGCAAAGAGTTAATAATTCGATGTCCATTTTTATCTTATTATTATTATACGTTTCATATGTTTTAAATAATACAAAAGAAATATTATAAATATGTACATATTACGATGCAGCAACAATGGATAAAAACGATAAAAACGACAAAACACACAACAGAAAGCACAACAAACGAAATCAGCTTCAAAACGCTTGAAAAATATCAAACTTGTTTGACATTAGCAAATCGCATCGCTCGGCAACGGTTTGAATCGTCCATGTGTCTGAACATGTACACTAAAATGTATGTGTTTAAAAAAATAGCATGTACTCGCTCGGCATCGCTCTGCTGTTACTCGCTTTCTGTGTGCACGTACACTAAGTGTGTGATAGCGCGCGAGTGGAAGCGCCGTATAGCGCCACATATACTCGTATACATAGTACGTATAGTATTGTTTGAAATTATTTATGCATAACGTGTCCACTATGGTATAATTTATATTAATAATACGATTTATGTTATTTTAATGTTTTCTCTATGTCTACATACATATTAATAAACATATACTTGCACATATACATTGTTGGCTTGCAAGTCTAAAATGCTTCTAGGTTTTTATTTTATTTACATATATTTACTCGTCTGTTGTCTTCTATCTCGCAAGATTTTTACTTTCCCATCCATTGAGATTATATTATATCGAAATTATGGAGCTATAAGAAGGGAATATATGGTAATCAGACCAATTTGATCATATGACATTTTCTCAGAATCTATTTTAGGGCCTAATGAATTCTTTTTTTTTTTTTTTTTGATGTTCCGGATCTTGTATATGAAAATCGGTAAAACTACACTGAGAAAAAAAATATCGTTGGCCATATATGACTAAATAATTTAGTTCGGTTAGCTTATATGTAGGTTATTTTGACTATACCTTTTTCTCAGTGTAGGATGGTAATAAAGGAGACAATTTTTTTTTGCAGATTACGCAACTTAAGAGAGTTTAAAATTTTTACTTTTTTTAAAGAACACCTTTGACTTTTTTACCAAAATTGAAAAATTTTTAAGAGAGCAAAATAGGAGTCGTGGGTGTAACTTGAAATTTTCCACTTGGGGCTACATTTTTATTTTTTAGTTTGTGAACAGAACGGTGTTTTTTGATGCGCTTCTTTTGTTATTATTCATAAATCTATAGTCCGTGGTTTTGATTTAACTGTGTGAAAAAATTATTTTGATATCTCGTGTTGATGTTCGACAAACAGCGCATATAATTAGCATTAAGGTCCACAGTAGAGATGTCAATTCTCCAAAAAAACGATCGATTTTTGGATCGATTTAAATCGAAATCAAAAAAATCGATTAAAAAAAAATCGGCTAAAAAAATATCGATTCTGTGAGATCGATCTAAAAACTCGAAATTCTGAAAAGCTTAATAAAATTAGCTGATAATTTTTGTTAAGGGACTTACTTGATAGTACATAGGTAATATCGGTAATATCGTGTAAAAACGCTTTACATTATATTTGTAAAGGCGATGAGTTAACTTTTCAATTATAATTATAAAAAATAACGCAATTGAATATGTAGGACGAATACCACGAAATGAACCAAGTTTATTCAAACATTTCAAACAAATTGACAAAAAATTTTTTCTAAATAAGTCGCTTTTGTGGGAAAGGGATCGTTGTTTGCACAGATAGGTGGTCTCTTCCTTCCTTTTGTATTAATAGTCTGACTTATATAGAGCCATAGGAGAGGTTTGTTGGTATAACGAGTAAAAAGTGACAATTAACAATAAAGTTTTTGGTGTTTCATTTTAACACATGTTTCTTTGTAGAATTATTAATAAAATCGTAAATTAATCTCTTACTTTTAATAATCGATTCATGAATAGATTCAAATGAAAAAAATCGAAAAAAGAATCGATTTTTTAAGCTTCGATTAATCGATTTAAAATCGACATCTCTAGTCCACAGTGAGTTTTTTAGGTATGCATTCATTATAGCTTGTGGAATGCAGAGATATAAGTTACAAAAATTGCAAAGCTCTTGAAATTTCTATAAAAATTTTAAATGCAAAATCTCCGGATTTGGATAAATGCATATTAATGCAATTAAATGGATTCTAGAGCCACGTCTCCTGATAAGTGTGCGGGTGTTGAGCTGGAGATAAAAATTTGTAATTTTGGCAAACAAACACGATCGATCTCGTTTCTATTCTCTTTTTTGTGATTTATAACAATGACAAACTCAATGCTTACGAAAAATTATTTTCGCTAGTTTTTATTAGATTATTACATTATAAAATTTTTTTGTAGGTATTGCATTTTCAAGTCCCCTATCTATTTCAAATTTTCATTTCTACCTCTACGTTGGGTAGGAATGTATGACGCAGTGTTTTCTCACTGTAGGCGAGTGTTTAATTTATATACCTATTTAAAAAACTAAATTACGCTAACAGAAAAAATGAACAGCAAATATCGGTATTAAATATAGAGCCACTTGGAAGTTTTCCAAGTTTCAGGCAACCATTCATTGTTGATAATATCAAAAATCGACGATACACATATGAGTTTGGAAGAGATGGCAGAAATAGAAAACTGATTTTCAAATTATTAAAATTTCATTAAAAAATTTACAAAATAATTTGAACAGACAGCACTAATATGAAAAAATGAAAAATTTTAACATAATTATCAGTGTTGTGCTTATACCTAAACAATGAAGTCTGAAATTTTACTGAATCAATATTTTGCTACAAAAATTGTAACTGTTGTCACAGACACGAAGTTTGAAGGTGCTAGAAAGTTTTGGTATTATTGACATTAAATAAAATTTAGAAGTATGAGACGAACATAAATTTAAATTTTAGTGTACGTATAAATGATATTCTTACATTTTGAGAACAGGAATCAAAAACTCACTCCTAAATTACTAAAATTCCATCAATAAATTTATACGAACTCACCTAAATAACGAGTATTAAAAAAAGTATACAATTTTACCCTGATACCGTCAAACCAATTTAGGTAGTCAACTATGTGACTCGAAAAAATTTCACATATCAACCACAGTTACAGTAATCTGAAATTTGGAGTTATATATTTACAGTATTTACTACCGTTCGTATAATTTCTATAAAATTGAAAATTTAATACCCACTGGCTTTATTGAGCGTACAAAAATATTCAGTTCTTCAAGTTTTTCAGTTTTTTAGTATTCCCGAAAATGTAAAATGAATATTACCTCGTCTGTTATGAGAATTTGTGTTTGTCAATTCAAAATCAATTCTCTTAAGTAACATCTTAAAAATAAAACCATTCCTTGCAACAGTCAGTATTTTCACAAAAATCTGACTTTTTATATTTTAAATAATTTATGGTTGTTTTCCTGATGCATTTGGTATTATTTTACATAATATTGAAACACAATATTATGATAATCATCTTCCTCATTGAATATTTATATTAAAGGCAACCAAGTAAGGAATTGGATTGGAACGTAGAAAAAAAAACAACATATCAAATAGCTAGAAAATATGTTGAAATAAAATGAAGATTTCAAATTTCATGTCAAGTACTTCGTACGAACGTTTCAGTAATATTTAAAATTTTTATTTTATCATTTTAGGTAAAAAAAACAATGAATAATTTATATTTACTATCTCAAAATTAAAACTGAAGTAGTATTTGTGAACCAACACTGACAATTGAACGAAGTTATTCATAAATTATCTGTAAGTATTTGTTCCAAACAATGTTTCATACTGTTGACTGCTGCCTAAAAATCGCTGTAGTAATAATAAAACAAAAAAGCAAAAAAATACTCCTTTCGTAGCATCTGCATAACATAGCGAATTTCCAAAATTTGAATAGGTACTGACGGATCTCATATACCATCCTATACCCATCTAAGATAACTTAGCTCTCTAACGGTGAACAAATTTTCAAAATCGGTGATGACGCGTTCTTAAAAAGTTAGTTAATTTTTACTTTAAAAAATGAAATAAATATAAATATTGTTGTTGTAATGACAAAAACAATGAAACATTCATCGTAAAGAAAAACAGCAATTTTTTTAATTTTTTTCAAAAAGTAGTTCACTTAGAACAATGTTTTAAAAGTTTATCCTATCTAATTTTTTACGCTTTTTTTATGGTGTAAAAAAAATTAATAAATTTTTTTTAAATCTGGTTAATTTTTGCAGAAAACCACTAAAAATGGCAAAAATTTTGATTTCCAAAAATGAAACGTACTTATCTGGCTGACAAAGTCATCCAAGTTTTTGGAACGTTTGACCTTCTCACAAAATTTCGTAAAAATTGGAGGGTTCGTTCAAATTTTAGTAAAGGTCATTTCCGGTCTCTCGAAGCCTAAAAACAAATTTCTCTCATAGTCCCGGGCTCAGGTCTTTTCATGACATCTACTGTAATAGCTTTTTCAAAATGGAAATTCGCTAAAAGATAAAAAATTATTCCATTTATTTATTAACTTAGTGTTGAATCGAAGTATTTTTGAAATAAAAACATTTTGCTTATGCTTTTTTCTTATATTTAAGATATTGTGGCGAATATCGATACATGAAGCTATTTAAATATTTTTGACATAATTTTGAATATACCTACTCGTATATTTTTTCAGTAAATGCAAAAAACGAAAAATCAAATTTTTAACCAGTTACGGTGGTGTTTCTCCTTAACTTAATCCGATAATATAATATTAAACATACAATCAGGAAAAAAAATAACAAAGTTTTAAGAACCCACAGGCGATTGCTATAGTTAGATCAGTGACATATAAATTACACTATTCTCTCGACGAGTACATACATATTTATAAACTTTTAATATTATAATAAAAACAATCTTTCCAACAACCACTAAGTATGAGCACTACTTCAGTCTATGCCACCATTACCAGATAAATAAAACTACCATCTTCGGTACACGTAGGGTTGCCAACTCTCCCGATTAAATCGGGATGTCCCGATTTTAGGCCTATGTGTCCCGCGTCCCGACAACAGTAGTGGCGAGACGCTAATTTCCCGATTTTTAACATCTACAATTTTTTTAAATTTTTAGTCTCCCGAGTCTCGCTATTATTGTTTCCGAATTATCGCGCTTGTATGTCATGACGGCCAAGGAAGTAAGTATATTTGCTGTACCTACTGATAAAGTGTGCTCTGTCTACTGATTTATAACAGTGTTGCCAGATTAACTCATTAAAATCCCTCCAAAAAATGGGAGAAATTATTTGACGTGCATGAATTACGTCAATGCCAAAGACGGTCAACTTTATGAAAAATGCTTTTCTCCAAAAATAAAACAGCTGATAAGCAAAAAAAAAATTAAATCTATTAAAAAACTTACAATAATATTTCTTTATTTAATTTAATAAAATAAAATAAAGAAATATTATTGTAATATTATCTTCAGGAAATTGTTTAAAGGTTTGTAAAATCATGGTTTAAATATGTAGCTGTTACTTGTTAGTAACAAATAATAAAAATAAAAGGAATATCTTTCCTACTGGCTGATTAACAACGTTTGTTTTTTTTTTTTTTTTTTTTTTTAACAGTCCCGATTTTACTTGTCTCGTCCCAATTTTTTTCCCATTAAATCCCGAAATATTCATTGGTAGAGTTGGCAACCCTAGGTACACGTTACCTACTTTACTATTAGATCGTGATAAATATCGTGCTGGTAATTTACGTTGGCTGCCGGTGCATTAACTTTTTTCCATAGCTAGGAAGGTACCACGGAAGTCACAATACAAAATAATATGAAATGAAACAACATTTTCTTTGCATCGTATCCAGCCGTCGCATCGTAACAGAGATAAATTGAGTGTTTTGTTGTGCATCATCTACTTAGAAACTTATTCACTCACTAGTATTAATCCACGACCATCGCACAATTTCCTGGTAGTTTTCCAAGGCAAACATTTACCAGAAGCGAATATTTTACTGGAGGTAGTATTGGAGTAAGTATACATATATTATGAAAGAATATATTGTGCAATTCAATGAATAAAATGTAAATTGTAAATTTCATTTTTAGTTCTTGTAGCAAAAATGATGGTTGAATAGAATAGGTACATATGTATTTTGGGTATATACCAGGTGTCCCATTTGGATGTATACATACGATTTACATGTTAATTGTTAACACTGGATTCCCATAAAGAAAAAGTTATGTCACAAGAGTGCTTTGAACAAACTAATAATACTAATTTAATATTATAACTACTGCTACTATAGCTTTAACAATAATAATGAAGTAAAATAAAGAAATGAATGTCGCAATTTTCAAGCAATTCACATTTTTACATAATAAATATTTGTGTCATCTGCAGTAAATTCAAAAAGGCATTTTTTTATTTTCTTCAATAGAAATATTAAAATAATAAAAATACCAAACAAATATTCTGTTGAAGAAATAGTGCAGACAATTTGATGGAAAAAAATTATTTTATGAAAGAAAGTTACCAAAAATAGGAGTATGTTTATCCAAAGCACTCTTGTGACATAACTTTTTCTTTATGGGAATCCAATGTTAAAAATTAAGATGTAAATTATATGTATACAACCGGCCGGGACATCCAGTATATAGTGGAGCAGTGTGTAGCCGACAGCAGTTATATTTATTGATCATATAATAGAATTGGTTCGATAACAATCGTTGCGGATCTGTTTTCGTAAGTAAAAAGACGTGTTTAGGTGATAATTTATGGTTTATTTGTACATTCGCATTATGAAATTAAATTACGTATAAAATTTATATTATGTCCTCGTTGGTGTTACATACAGCAATATTGTTAATTCTATAATTTTCCAGAAATACTCTTATATTGTGATATTTTCACTGATTAGACACGGAGAGAAAATTCATAGAAAAATTACTGTGCTCAGCACTACAATCGACGTGTAAAAGGCGAATATATTCAATTTTGTACGGTAAAAATATAAAAATTATAATTAATCATAGCAAATTTAAGTAAGTAAGTAAGTGGTGTGACGACCAACTTGGTCGAACCAAGCACCTTAATTCATTAGACTGTCTTACAAGCAGCAAGCAGTATTCATTACACTGTCTTACAGGACGGACGGATCATAAAGAATCGAAGGTCGGAAAAGATCGGGCATCTTCGAAGTTTTTCGAAGCAGGTTTGAATACGTATATTCTTCCTCAGTGCGTACAGCACAACCAACATAAGGTTGCGGGTCAGATGCGCAAATGACAGAGTACGACAACTAGAATTAAACTATAACATATATGTATAAGAGTGTGATAAAAGTTGTGTTAGCACATTAAATTTTACCATGCTAGCACAACAATTTTTATAAAGCCATAACTAATACGTTTTACGTTTCAATTTAATAACATTTACATGATCGTAAAATATTTTTCACTTTGGTCGTCGATCGCGCACGCATTATAAGAGAGCATGGTAATTTTTCTGAAATTTTATCTACAAAAATTATATGATTTTTCTCTCCGTGTATATAGGTATTTCTGTAAAGCTTAATCTACTCAAAAAAAAAAAAAAAAAATGTTTTGATACTGCCCAAGGCCGGATTTACTCTAAGTGCTGCTCTGACCACCATGAAAAATGTCACCCTTGGAAGAACATTGTATCGACTTTTCATTAAAAAAAGTGATGAGATGAAAAAAAGCTAAATTCTCACATTGTGCTCCAAGTTTTGCCGCTCTGGGCACTAGCCCCGCATGCCCCTAGTGTAAATCCAGCAGTGAGAATACGCCAAAAAATTATATAAACAATTGACAAATAAGTTACAACAGTTAACTTTAAGAAACTTCTTGTGAATGAAAATGTTTTTATTCTGAATAGCAATTGAATCAAATGCTTTCAGCTTGAATAAATGCGCCCTTCCAAAAAGTACACCTTAGGCAATTGCCTAATTTTCCTATAGATAAATCCGGAACTGATCCTGTCTACATCTACTGCGTACGTCAAAAAAAAAAAGAATTTGACCCTGAATTGACCTTGAGCTCACGATCAAGGTAATATTCAAATGCATAATTTTCCACTCTTTCCATTTTCGGGGTCGAAAGAGTGGGTTGCCATTTAAAAACAAACTGGACCTTGATATGGGCTTGAATTTTGACCTTGATTTCAAGATCAAGATCACCATCGGATGTGTCGTACAAAGTGCTGAAACTATTGTCATCACCATTGATCCCAAAAATACTTTTCCGCTGAGAATTTTGCCTGTTAAGTTTAACTTGGTCTACTGACTGCTCACTGTGCGGAACCCTAACTGTGCAGGTGCGACTCGCTTTTGGGCGTTTTTTGCATGACTTGCGGACAAATTCGCAAATACTTAACAAACAATCAGTACAAACGAGAGAAAACTTTTATATAAAACAACAAAATATAAAGTTTTTACATTTCGTATTTTGTTTTCTGATTAACTAGAAAACGAATTAAATGGAATGAAAAACTAGAACCGTTTCTACTTTTTTATTTGGTAGCCTTTTTGGGTAATTGGTAAATTATATTGCAACGACTTAACTGTTTAAATGTTAGTTTGCATTTGGGATGCAAATTGAACAAAACTACTTATTATCATTAGTATTCCAAACAACTAAACATGTCGAATACATAATGTATGCATGTGTACCTAATAATATGTAGTGCTGTGCACTTTGTTGACTAAACAGATACGTAAAAAGTTTCATTTGAGATAATCGTTTTCAAGTGCATATGCTCTTCGGCTGTTCAGACACAGACAAAACAACGGACTAACTATATAGAGATATTATTTAATTTAAAAACTTTTCTAATCTAACCGATTCAGGAATTTAAATCAATCTATATACAATATTAGACAGTGATGTACTAAGTACATACTACATACTCGAAGAACAATATTGATAGATATAGGTATAAAATATTGTTAGTAGTAATTACATATGTAAATACTTTATTTGATATATTTAGATTTCACATATTATTTGAAATGAACAAATATTCAGCATTTGATTTTATTGAAATTGTACGGATATACTGTAAACACGGGTTACTTGAGCCCAGATTTGCAAATCATTTAATAAATTTTAAAATTTAGCGTAACTGTTATATTTAGATATTTGGGATAGGGGGCGGACGAGCAAGACGGAGAGGTTGGGCAAAAAGAATAATAGCGTAATTGAGCTAGTTAGATGTATGATTGACTCAGATCCAATGTCATCTGCTTCTTCACTTTGCACTTAATGGGATCATTTGTCAAAAGGATGAGACACTGAAGTTTATTTGCGTGTTTAGTGACCGAAAAACTGTTTTGACGAGAAAAAAAATCAATAAATAGATATAAGTAATTTACAAATTATTTCTTTGTGTATTGCAGTTATTTATTTTTAATGATTTCTGTAATTTTTATGATCATTACGAGCAATAAATTCGTGCTCGTATTTAATTTGAATCTATTAGTTGGTAATTGTAGGTCAAGTTAGTTAAAAATGTGATTGGCGGGCAAAATGGAGTCAGGCAAAATGAATAATAAAATGAGGCTTCTCTAGTCAAAAGGAAAATTGTTTTAATTAATCCCGGACCTTCCAATGAAAAAGAAAAGAAAATTCATTTAAAAAAGATAGAGTCAATCAAAGAAAATCAAAAAGATAATTATTTTTGTACTGTCTGTCAAGAAAAATACATATATCCGCAACAGAAGACAGGATGCAATATAATTTTTGCCAGGAATGGACCAATGAAGCGTATTCTTTATACATAGGTCGATCGTCCTTTTGCGATCGTCGTCGTCGTCTTTTTGCAATAATTGCGACGATTAATTTATTTATTTTCATTAGTATTAGTTTTGCCCGTCCAAGATCATTCATTTTATCCGCCCTAGTGGGGCAAAAAGAATAATTGCAACTTTTCTTTCAAGTGATTTTTAATGTGGTAAGGTATAAGAATTTTTTTTAAATTTCTGTTTGCTTTATTAATCTTAAGTAACTGAAGACTTGTTATCTTGAGATAAATAAATAATTTTTCTTGTAATCTCATACTTTTTTTAGAGATCAAATTAGCATATCCTTCTTGCCCGTCCGTCCCCTAGAGAATTCCGCATATTAATCTGTATATATGTATAGTATATATGACTACGGTTAGTTTAATATATATGGATTTTTCTGATGGTTCATAAATTTTATACATCTTTAGATTTTAGTTCAAGTTAACCTCAAGATCGGGTTACTTGAGCCCAAACCTAAATTTCCAAGCGATTTCCATTTGAAAACAGTTTGAGACCATGCAGGATGTTGGTTACTAACTAAAACACATTGTACAAACATGTATTTATTCAAAAAACATGAATAGGTACCAAAACTGAATAAAAATTTTCAAACAAAAATTGTTATGGATAACAAATTATTTTTATGAGTTAAAGTGTGCCTTTTAGTCTACCTAAAGAGAATAATCCTTTTTTGATTAGTGTAAGTGGAGGTATTTTCTTAACTATATCTTCCCATTTATAGTACAATACATCCTTGTTCATAGACCACTTCCATGCCTTTTTAATTGGATCCATGTACCATTTTATACCAAAGTTATAATGGGCTCAAATTACCCTAATCTGAAGGTTATGTTAACTGGTTTATCAAAACTTTAAATTAAGAAACTAAGAAAATAGCTGGCATATGAATGTGTCTGAATTTGCTTTAGTAACGAAGCAAATATGAAAATTATGCACTTACCTTACTTTGTGAGCTATCGAAATATTTTTTACAGTTGAAAGTTAGCAACATAACAAAAACAACAACTTCAAATAGAGGAAAACAACACTCGCCTGAGACCTAGTGTCAATTTTCAGAACTACCTAAACCTAAACACAGTGAACCTAGTGCTGTTACCTATCAGATAAAGCTGTAACTTACTTTTACTACTGGCTACACTAAGCACAAAATAAAAAATAATACTTTTTCCATTTTGGGCTCAAGTTACACCTTAGGGCTCAGGTAACTTGTGTTTACGTTAATAATAGCTGAACAGTACACAAATATTTGTACAGTACCCAGAAGAGAGGTAAACAAATTGAGTTGCAGCCGATCCAGTCTGACAATTTTTCAAACACTATGTGAATTTTAATTAACATGATGAATTGGTTATACATGCCAAAGTAAATCAAGTGTTCAAGTATCAGCTAAAGTTGGACATTGAGTGAACTTATGAATATTGGTGTATGTACAAATACGAACAAAAGTTCGCCATACATTAATAATGTTTCACAGGCACTCGATAACATTTGAAATTTAAAAAAAAATATTCTAAAGTCAAACAAAACTCATCAGCCAGCGAGATTTTCTAGTGCAGATTCGAATGCTGTGAACTAGCTTAAAACATCTTTTGCTTTCCCCCTTTTTGAAAAACTAATTGCCAGATTTTAATCCCTAATAGTCACCTTTGTTGAAATATTATAATTTAAATAAATTACACATCAGTTGAATAGCCTTTTGTTCTACCTCTTACTGTTTTCGAGATATCTGAAATAGACAAGGCGGTCGTAATAATGAAAAACGGTCGCATTTGAATTTGCAACACGTCGATACAAAAACTGATTTTCAGGTGATTGAAAAATAAAAAAAATTAATCTCAAATTTTCCAGGATGTATGTAACAATACGACCGGTTTATTCAAATAATTGATGTTTCATGTGCCAATACTAACTACTACAGAATGCCACACGTAGAAAAAATCACAATATTACGTTTTCGTATATCCAGAAACATTCAGCCATGCAGCTCGTGAAAACAATCCAATTAAATTAGATTTACCCAATTTTTTCAATCTCTTATTTTCCTTTTTTGTTTATTTAGTTTGTACCAGTTCTATCAGTTAGTTCATTGTACATATTATATATAGTATACATATATAACATACATGTTATACGGTGTGTACCTATAAAATGTGTTTTTTGATTAAAATTCAAGTAATTCTATAAAATATTAAAACTCAACAAAGCCTTACTTAGATATCTTTGTATTATTATCAATGTTACATAAGGTAGCAGAGAAGTTTCTTTTTGAAGTGAGAGTGTAATGAAATATGTAATGATCGACAATAAAAATAGCAATGCTTTGGTTGTAATGAAATTTGCAAAGGTTGAAAGGTGAAGCAATTTTTAATGGTTAGTTGATAATTGCTAAGTGATTAATATTTTATATTTTCAAATCATTTAATTTATCCACCTAACCCTGGATTTAACCCTATATGTATAAATTCCCGGCATATCGAGACGACGAGACATCTCATATTTAATGAAATTTTTCTCTAATAATAAAAATAAATATATATTTATTCTTGCGATGAAATTAATATTCCTATTCACTAAAAAATTACTTGAATTATTATTACCTATCAATTAACGCCTTTAGTACCGATATATATTTCAATATTTTAGATAAAAAAATTTAATATCACTATAAGTATAATTGCATGTTTGGTACATTTCTCTTAATTTATTTACAATATGACCGCTTTACTATACAGGCTCCAGTTACCTATCTATATAAGACAATGCATATTCGACAGTTGAAATTTTTCTAAAAATTAGTATGACGAGTTGAGCTCGTCATTAGTCCTAAAGGGGTTAATTTCTGTGCTATTTTAGATTACTACCACAGAGTACAGAGGTAACACTGCCATCTCTATTCTACTGAAACTAGTGTAACCAAAAAAGGATCGAAAATACCTCATCAATATGTTATATATGTGAACTAGGTTTAGTTTGTATTTGTGTGATCTATGTTGTGTGTGTGTGTGTGTGTGTGTGTGTGTGTGTGAGTGAGGTGATCTATCTTGCATACGTATATATAATACTACATACGTATGTATGTGGTATGTATGCCGCTTGATACGGCGGTGTTAACAATGACCATAACAGTCAAAACAGTTGATCTACGCTCATCCACTGCCACCGAACGAGTGAATACTAAGTGGCCTAACTGGCTCAGAACTGCACACTGCTGATTACACGACAGGGATAGTTGTGCAGGTTCTGTATTCTGTGATTACTACAATTCAACAAATTTATCGAGACCAAAATAAAATATATTTTAAAATTAAAACAATTTAAAACGCATTCAATATCCATTTGATTGATGTAAAATATTTATATTTAGGTACATTAACGGGAGATTTACTTGAGCGTCGTTAAAAAAAAATCTTTTTTTTGCCGAAATTGATAGCAAATTATGTGTAGAATATGTTCCCAAAGTGATTTTGCTGAAAATAATTTTAAAAAAAGATTGTTACACATTAACCGAATCCAGCTTTCTATAAAAAAAAAACTCGAAAACGTAGTTCACGCAATAATGAGTATTAAATATAAAATTTGGAAAATAAGTTTCTTTATATACATATATTTTATAATATCTCGGAACCACATTTTTTGAACTGGTTGACACGATAACTCAAAAACTATTCGATGGATCCTTTCTTTTAATTTTTTATTTTAAACATAATTCAATTCTCCGGCACCTATACCTAAGTCCGATACACTTTCAATATTTTTTATTTTTTTTTTATTTTACTTTAAAGAGCAAAAAATAAAACAAAAATCGTTATCAAAAGTTCACACATCCGCCATTTTTTTTCTTTCAGCAATTTATTGATATTATAGGTATAGGTGTATATGTTCATATATTTCATAATTTTTTTTATTTTTGGATTTCAGTGGTTTATTACCGGCGCTATGATGTCAACCAACAGGGGATCGGATTTTCGGATCGTCACACTGCACTATCTATAAAATGGACAATTTTTTATATTTTTCCTTGAAACATTTTTTTAAATAGTTTAATACTTAATAAATATGTGTACTAAATTTGAAATTGATATTTACTTCCGTTCTTGAGAAAAAAATTCGAGAAAAGTACATAATTTTTAAGGACTCTCAAGTAAACCTCCCCTTAATTCAAAACCGACCTTCTTATATCAAATTTTTTTATGGTAAATAAACAATATTTTAGTTATGGATTCCGGTTTTAACTTGATGGCATTTAGACTTATTGCTCAATAAAGCTACACCCTGTAGATAGCAAGTAATAGTTTACTATAGTGAAATAAAAACTGCAGTCAGATTTAGTAAGGGCATTCAGTTATGCGGTTATACCGAAAGTAAACAGTTACAAACAACTCCATCCAACTATACCCATGCATACTTATCTAGTCTATGTACATATACTCTTTATGTGTTTGTACTGTATTTTACGATATCAGAGTATAAGATTAAAATAAACTGAAATGTGAAAAAAAAATTGTTTTGGTACTTTGTAATAATGGATTTAGTAGCAAATTGGATTTAAAAAAAAAACTTTAATCCTTTATTTTACCATAATTACACGTATATGGATTTAGATAAATTCAGCAAAAAAAATTCCTAAAGTAATTGCATTATCTAAAAACTTTTATTAATTTTTCATTTAAAATTTTTCATACGATTTACTTGTTTTATGCAAACGAGCTCTACTTCAATTAAGTAAAGTGATTTTTTTTGTTCAATTTTATTTTATATTATTAAATTATTCTCTACAACAATTTATAAGAACATTAAAAACTACAAGCTTCGGCAGAACTTTTTTTGTTTAGTACTATGATATATGCCAGATAACAACAAATGTATTACACCAATAAATAAGGTTTAACCTAACATGTATCTTTGGTCTTACAATTAACTGAAACCGAGGCATGACTGAATATAAAAAATAAAAAAATATTGGGAAAAACATACAAAAATTTATTAAATTATCAACCGAAGACGATCCTACGAATAGTCTTACGATATTAAATAGTTACTACCTAAGTGAACAATTTTTGAAATGTATTTCACCTATGACGATGGCGTAAAAACCGAAAGTCGACTCCTACATATCTTGTAAAAAGTGACAAAGTGACGATCTCCTAAATTGCTAAAATGGATTTTCACAAAGTGAGCCTTTCTAGTGTTAATTGTTTATACCTAATACATAAATCTACTTAATAAATTTGTAACACTGACTGACTGACAGACAACGCACAGCCTAAACCGTTGGGTTTAGAAGAATGAAATTTTGCATAGGAGTTCCCTATGTAACGTAGATGAGCACTAACAAAGGATTTTTGAAAATTCGTCCCCTAAGTGGGTTTAATAGGGGATGAAAATTTGTATGTTCTACTTAATAAATTTGTAACACTGACGGACTGACAGACAACGCACAGCCTAAACCGTTGGGTTTAGAAGAATGAAATTTTGCATAGGAGTTCCCTATGTAACGTAGATGAGCACTAAGAAAGGATTTTTGAAAATTCGTCCCCTAAGTGGGTTTAATAGGGGATGAAAATTTGTATGTAAATTTGTTATTTTTGAAGTTAGGGCTATATAAAAATATGTTACTATGACTATTAAAATTATTAATATATTATTTAATAAATCTTTAACATTGACTGACAGACAACCACAACCTAAACTGTTGGCTTTAGAAGGACGAAATTAAGCACAGGAGTTATGAAAATTGGCGTTTAGGCTTCCATTTATAAATAAAAGTCAGTTGTGTAAACGTTTCTGGAAATTTATTCCCTAAGGAGTTAAAACAGAAAATTAAAGTTTGTATGGGAAGTTCGTCATTTTTGAAGTTAGAAACATGGATATTGATTTGGGCTTTTGAGAAACATTAAAAGTGAGCAGAAAGTGAGTACATAATAAAAAGATGTTGTTGATGGGAAATCCCATCGGGCATGCGGCTAGTATAATTATAATTTTTATTAATATTGCAAATTACCGAAATTTTGACTATATTTTTAAAATTAAATAACGTAAGTTTTTCATGTCTTATTTATATTGTGATATCTTTTTCTTCACCGGAAATTATCTGAAAGTCATTGCACAAAACGCCAACAAAAGATTTTCCTTACCAATTTGAATAGTATAAGCGTTTCAGAACCTATTTGTACGACCGTGATTCGAGAGGAAGTTTTTTTTTTTAAATTTTTTCTTGAACATAGAAGTCCATAATCTAGAGGTAAAAATATTCATTTTCATATAAAGTAAGGGGTGCAAGGCACAAGAAAAAAACACTGAAAGAATTTGAGGATAAGCCAAAAATCGGCCTGACAACCCTACTCCTTTCAGTCCTTTTTTCACTGAATTACATACTTTATGTATTTTCTTATTGTTAGACCTTCCTCATGTACTGATAATCATGCGTAGCTGCTTTACAAGATCAATTCCTTAACAGCTCCAGAAAAAAATAATAGTTAAATGGGAAATAGTGAATTCAAAGACAAGTCAGTAAACGCTTAACAAAAAAAAATATATACATATAACACATTCAAAAGTAAGTAAACAAAACATACATCTTTTTACATCCCTGTATAAAACCAGCGGATAAATAATATATATTTCAGCAACCAGAATGAATCTAGTATTATGGTAATAGTAATAATAGTAGTTGAATATCTATTCGTTCATCGCACATATGGAAAGTCAGTTGAAAGGAAAGTTGAACATTTCCCAATTTCCCAAGAGATAATTGAAATCACCTCGAACCAACTTTACTTCGGCTGCTTCTCATATATTTATGTATAACATATAAACACTCTTGAAAGTCCAACGAAAATAAACATACATTGAGAGTATTTACTTATATAAACCCAACCACTTTCCACGTGACGTTTATCCTCACTCGTTTTCCGCACCATAACCAATAACACTTTATATTTGGTTCCACTTTTTCTTCTTTTTAGTTAATTTTGTACTGCAACGATCTTGCACATATTTACTTTTAATCTATACCGAAATTCAATTTCGTTTTAAAAATAAATATAAATAGGAATAAAAAAAATTATACGACTTATGGTACGAGTCGACTTGATACAATTGTAGCGCTACAAATCGTTGAAATGGTGTGTACACTTAAAGACATGTTTCGCGCTACATTTGTATCTGCAACATGGTATCGAGGATTCGTGATACAATCTGTTGCAATGTGTTGCACCAAGTGTGTATACTAGCTGCAACATTTGTATCTCGATACATTCATTTATTTTGCTTCCGAGACTACTAAAGTAGCGGAAGCATTGTGATCACTTTTGAAAAATAAAAATTTTTTCTCTTCAAAATCAAATTTTTTACGCACATTTTACGTTTTAGAGCTTCCTGAACAATTTTGGTTTGGGCCGTCCGTCTGTCTGTCCGTCTGTGTGTCTCCAATTTTGCACCAAGTGGCATAACTTCCGAACTATTCGATTGCTTTTAATGAAATTTTCAGAAATTATGCAGTTTGGCTCCGCGAGGGTCCCCTATGAATTTAATCAAAATCGGAGTAACGGTAGCAACGCCGCTACCATGTCATTCCAAAATTGCACCAAGTGGCATAACTTCTGAACTACTCAATTCTTTTTTATGAAATTTTCAGAAATTATATAGTTTGGTTCCTATATGGTTCCCTATGAATTTAATCGAAATCGGAGTAACGGTAGCTACGCCGCTACCATGAAATCCCATTAAATGTCAATATCTTATTTACTGCTAGTCCTATCTCGCTCAAATTTTTAGGGTATATTGGGGGTTAGTTTCTAAAATATTTTTGCTATTATTTTATAATTTAGCCTTTAAGTCTTTTGAGTCACAACAGTTTTTTATAAACTTCAAGGCGAAAATATAATTTCACGGTATATAATATGTATATTTGGTAGCATACTGTTTTAAAGCCTTTTACGACTACGAGGAAGCTGTGTGCCCACCCTATTGGCAGCGTATTTTCTACTTTGGTTAGTTTTGTGTTGATATTTTATGTGTGTTGATCAGTGACAAAAATGTTAAAAATAAAATTGCGGTTGCTTTCGTTGTTGCCACGAATTTAATAAGACAATATGCCAATCAAAAACGTAAAAAAAAAAATTAGTACGATATTGGATCGCGAAAAGTAAAATCAACAAGGGGCTTTTATAATCAATTGATGACTGAATTATGAAATGGACCTCCTGATTTATATGAAAATTTTTTACGCATGTCCGCAGCAGATTTCAATTATGTATTTATTTATATGTTAATTTCAGGCTAATTTCGAAAAAGATAAAAAATAGGATACAAAAATGAGGGAAGCATACATATTTTTGAAAAATTTTATTACCCTTTTTTTAATCAGTTGGTCGAAATAACGGCATTTACTTTAAAATTTTGTCACCTAAAATACTTGAACTTTTTAATAAAAAAACTTCTTGGAAATATTTGTTTGAATGTGCCATATATTTTTAAGTACAATTTATAGTTACTGAATCACTATTCAAACTGACCATATGGACCACGAGGGACCACAACCCCGCTTGTTTAATTTCAAAAAAGATGAAAAAATAAATGTATTGTATTCTATGCAATATATGTGTATGTATATATACGTATTGTATATACTGTTGTTTCGTACGATACATGCCTTGCAACACAGATAAACCCGTGTACACTGAACGTTGTATCGCATCGACGTTTGTATCAGCGCAACATGATACCTTTGTTGCACGACATGTTTCATGGCTGTCTCCACAGGAAACATGTGTTGCAAGCATGTTGCGCTACAGTGTAGCGCTACTATTGTATCAAGTCGACTCGTACCTTTACACATTATTAAAAACCGCTGTCACAGCAACCAGCATAATATGAGGGGTGCCAAACCATAACGTTGTAAGTGCCACACGAACTCGAATACGTTTTATTGCAGTAAAGCCTTGTATATGCGGGTGTTTACCTGCACCCTTAAAGTTCCGACCGTCCAGACTCTGTGACGGCTCCCACCGTCAATATTGTTAAAAAGCAAGTCATAACGTTGTATGTGCCTGTGATCGTAATTTTTCAATTATTAAGAAAACAAAAAAAGTATGCAAAGCCACTTATTGCAAGAGACCTCATTGAGCTTGTTGCGAATGCTGTTAAAGAAATATTATTCTCAATAGTGGAGACTACAACGTTTTTTGATTGGATGAATCTGGCTAAAACGATAATTAACATTAAAAAACTACAGATATCTTCGGCTACTATGAACTTATACAAAGAAAAGTAACAGCGACTTTGTCCAATGGATAACAATTTCATTGTTGAAACCGGAAGTCAGAAAAACGAATTTTGAGGACTTGGAAATTGAGATGAAGGGAGCACCTGTACCTTTAGCTGCTAAGAATAACAAGGACATTCATGCCATGTTGCCGTAATTATCAGGAGAAGATAAATTGCTTTATGAAAACTTCGTAAAACAAATATCTTAAAAGTTTAAGTTTAATTTGATAAGTGCAAGTAAAGATACACTTACAACGTTATGTCGTTTTCAGTTTTTTAAAATTAATATCAAAATTATTTCTGTTTTTCGGAATATTACAAATTTGTATGTTAATTATGTGTAATAAATGAAAGTTTAATAATAAATATTGTATGCATTAATTCGTTTGTTATTTCTCAATTAAAACGGTTTTTTGTCTCTACTGAAAACTTATTTTTTTGGCACTTACAACATTATGGTTTGGCACCCCTCATATAGAAAATTTCTAAAGACTTATATTTATAACGATAAAATTTTGCAAAATACATACTATACGACTTAAGAAAATTAATAATAATGAGGTTTATATTAGTATTTATATTTTAGACTTCTGTCTAATAAAGACACGTCATCCACACCATTTATTTTTTAAACTTTAAATTGATTTTTCGCCAAAACTGCAATAGATGCAAAAAAATGTTTCGTTCAAAAGTTGTAGATCTTAACATTCTCTACAACTTTTAATTGAGACATTTCTTTATATCCATAATAGTTTACGCGAAAAATGTGAAAAAATGGCTTTTGGAACAATTTCACTCCTTTTTCACCCTGACACTGGGTTCGCAACCCCCTAAAAACTATCCCTAGGAAAATCTTAGTATGCCTAGGAATATTTCAGCCAAGTTTGACCCAGGTTAAAAAATTGCCATTTCAGGTCTTACTTGACTATGGACTAAAAAGCTTTGTAGTGAATAATGTCAATTTAATAGTGGCGGACTTACTCCTTTGGAGGCTCGAAGCGGCCATAGTCTTCGATGAAAGAAATACTGTTATACATAATTCAACAAAACAATTTCAGCCCTTAATTAATAGATCCAGGCCCCTTGGTCTGGAGTGACCTGCAACGGATCGCCCGTGTCGCCCTCCTCCGTTCACCATTGCACTTTCGCGTGATTACTATACTAGTGTGTATTCGGGTAACTGTTATTGAACAAGCGCATAATCAACTTTCTAGTTCATTTAACGAATACTGATTAAAAAATAATAATACCAAAATGCAAATTTGGGAAATAAGTGTTATACAATGATGATCGATAAGGAAAGAATGTAAATTTAAAAAAAAATGCTCATTTTGTCCTGATATTAGAACTTAAAGGACTATTTAGTATTGTTGAAGAAAACAGTGTAAAAAACCACAAGATTACAAATTTGTCTTGATATATATATGAATAGATATGAATATTTAAATGTCCTCATCAATTCATAACATAATAATTATATGTAGTCGTTACCATCCTTAAATACATAATAATATATTACGTAGATATAATATGTCACATTACAAAATAATGAATAACTAACAATGGAGTAGTATTATCCATAAATTGTCAAACAATGATTTATTGATAGCACATTATGGGTGTTAACGTCACTTTCTTTTCAGTGTGAATAAGGCGTACATCGTATGTAGTTAATGGGGATTAAATGGCACTTATGATTATTCACATCGATTTATGTAAATTTACTTACATAATCATATTAACTTGTGTAGCTAATAGCTGCCTACTCAATTATTTCGATGAGTACGTCCTCTTCATGCTTTGTTATCGGATTAAGAGAATTATCAACCAATTTTCAAATTAACTGTAAAAATTATTAGTTATTGGATAAATAAAATTACTAAAATTAATATTGATTATAATATCGCTGTCGCAGCATTCTGCACAATATACTGCGTATCCCGGCCGGATGTATACATACGATTTACATATTAATTTTTAACATTGGATGCCCATAAGGAAAAAGTTATGTCACAAGAGTGCTTTGGATAAACATATTCTTAATTTTAGTAATTTTCTTTTATAAAATAATTTTTTCCACCAAATTATCTGCACTATTTCTTCAAAAGAAAATTTTTTTGGTATTTTTGTTATTTTAATATTAATTTTCAAGAAATTAAAAAAACCTTTTTGAATTTATAGCAGATGACACAAATATTTATTATGTAAAAATGTGAATTGCTTGAAAATTGCGACATTCATTTCTTTATTTTACTGCATTATTACTGTTAAAGCTATTAGGCCAGGAACTTACCCTTAAAAATATGCTTAGAAATTGAAAAAAGTGATCACTAGCGTTCTAGTAGCTGGTTTCTTTTTAATCGATGCAGAATTTAAAATAACATATAAAATTCAAATACTATTTTTCGATTAAACCACGGCTTCAATCCTAAAAATTGATAAAAATAAATAATTTGATAAGCATTCTTACACGGAGAGAAAATTCCTATAAAAATTACTGTGCTCATACTACAATCGACGTGCAACAGGCGAACATATCCAATTTTACCGTACGAAAATTGGATTCACCTGTTACACGTCGATTGTAGTATGAGCGTAGTAATTTTTATAGGAATTTTCTCTCCGTGTATAAATGTTTCATTTTAGTCTACGTATTCATTCTAAAATATCATATTTGTCAATAGTTTTTTCTCTCTTTAAAAAAATGTTATAATTTTTTTTTATATATCAATTGTGCTTACAGAATACTACAAATACAAAATTTATACATGTATCTTACCTATTACTTTCATTAATTTCAATTTTTCACAGTAACGCCGGCATTTGGTAAAAAAATAGTAATGGAATTTTTTATTCCTTTTTAAAAGAAAAATCAGCCACTAGAATGCTCATGGTCGCTTTTTGTTAAAAATTAGGGTTAAGTTGCTACTCTATATAGTAACAGCAGTTATAATATTAAATTAATATTATTAGCTTGTTCAAAGCACTCTTGTGACATAACTTTTTCCTTGTGGAAATCCAATGTTAAAAATTAACATGCAAATCGTATGTATACGTCCAAATGGGACAGCTGGTACTTATGGTGAATTTCGCAGGACTTATTTTTCAGGGTCTTGTGTTTTTTTTAATATTGTTATTTTGGACAGGGAAAACGTAACAATACTAAAATTTGAAGAGTATACGGCTTTAATTTTACTTTTTGTGTTGGTGTTGTGGTCACCTCAAAACTTTTTGTGATGGTTTTAAGCCCTTTTTATGGTGCTTAGCATTGGATTTACACTAGGGGTACTAGGAGCTAGTAGGAACTGAGAACGTTGAGAGGGCCTGTAGCTATCGGTAAAAGGTCCGAAAAAAGTAAAAATGGTGTTTTACTCGTTATTTATTTTTTATGGGAGAAGTATTTAAAAAATATGAATTTCTCCTAAGGAGCCGCCATCTTTTCCCACAACCCTACTCTTAGTGATGGGGCGGTACTTAGGGTAAATCCGGCCCTGACGGTACCTGTAGCATGTAAGTATATCTAAACTATTCAGGTTCAGACAAGTTAGATTTTAAATAAATTTCAATCAATTTTTTCAGAATTAATCAAATTGATTATTTTAAAAAATGATTTCATTGTATTTCGCCAAAAAATTAAATTAATTCGATTTGTCTGGACGTCTGAGATTTCCGAAAAATAAAAGCGTCCAAAAAATTTTTTTTTGACGTTTTAATAGATTTAAGAGTTAAATTATAGCAAATTTCACCGACCAAATTAAAACTGGAAAAAATAGCTTGCATTTTTTTTTATGACCAGGGAAGAAAATTATTAAAAAAAAAAAAAAATTCGTATGCAAATATTATATACAAAATACTTCTCTTTATATTTAAATCTGGATTTACAATGAAATTCGACAATAACGACAATAGAGAATTTACTACAATATCTTCCTAAAAATAAGGTTTTGGATTCATAATAAGTAATAATTTAATAAATCGACACCATATCTGCTAAGTCTTTGTATCTACATTAAGCGTACTTTTTGTGCTTAGGCAGATTAAACAATGATAATTTTGAATTTGAATCTGGTGGAATAATAATGGTAATTGGTATGGGTTTGCTTCAGGGAAAATAAGATATTGAGCTGACGTCTCAAATATGCCTACAAATTTAGGAACGAAAATTTAGAAAACCGCCAACTCGAGCAATCCTAAGAAAATACTGGAATAACCGACTACCTTGGACTATCTGAAATTGTACGAAAATCGGTTTATTAATGCTAATTTTGCTACGTTCTGTTCGAAAACGAAAACGAAAAAGATCAATAAAAATTTTGTAGTTGTATTGGCTTTTACGCTATATCTGCAAGAACTTTTCAATAAATTCATAATAATTATGTATATGTATAAGATTGTTAATATTGTTATATACCTCAGAAAATAATATTATACGTCACCTTGCAACCAATCGAACTGATTTACCACATTTGCATGGCATTCATATTATACACTGGAAAAGCATATAGTCTTTGTGTCGCTATAGCCGGAAGACCATTATAAATTAAATTCACAGTACTTAATTCATTTAATCTGTTAAAATCCCAGAAGCTATAATAATATCAGCTATGTGATTAAAAGAACTATATTAAAAGAAGACAAAAAAAGTTAATAAAGAATGATCCTAGTTTAATGCCAACGTTCTGTGCTGTCCTTTTCCAATGGCTAAAATAGGTATATATGTACTGACTAGAACGAATGAAGTTTTAAGCTGATCGGAAGAAAGTTATGTTGCCGATACAAAAATAAAAATTCAAGAAAATTTTTCAATTTAAAAAGTTTTAGCATGTGATATGTGTACGAGGAGCTTGTGAGCTAGGCATGAGTGTATATTATGTGTGTATATTATAACATTTATATAGTGTGTGTATCTTACATGTATGTATATGTTATATATGTAGTATATGTACATTTACATAAAAACGCTATGCCACCAATAAATCAATTTAAAAGCAATTTATACTTTTCATATATCAGATCCACATATACATGTATATAACATATACATATACCGGATGTATCATCAAAAAAAAAAAAAAAAAAACTGATGAAAAGTTTGGTTTCTACACCTAATTTTCTAAGCTACTACATTTATCTCGCTAATACACAAAGAAAGAAGAAAATACCCCTGTTGCAGCATCGAAATACTGGCGGATCTCACCTAGAATTTTTATCCATCTAAAAAAATTTAGCTCTCTAATAGTCAAAAAAATTTCAAAATCGGTTGAGTAATTAATTTTTGATGCCAGAGACCCGAGCGGAATTCATATAGGGGAGAGGGGGGGAGGCTTGTTGTAACAATTTTCAGAAAAACTGATCTAATTTAATATCTGGTAGCTTTTTTAGCATTAAAAAAGTATTTGCCGATAGTTTAACTATCCCTCTATCATATCCAAAAGAAATAAGATCAAAATTATTAATATGTGCTTCGCGCCAGCCATTTTCTTAAAAAAGGTGCGTTGGTATAACTTGCCCCGTGTTTGGGGCTAGATGTAACAGCCATGGGGTAGGTAGTAACAATAAAAGTAAAGTCATTTTTGATAGGTATTTGAGCTATAATTTGTCATTTTCCAAACTCTAACATACATTATTAATATTTATCAACAATGAAACTGAAAAATTATTCTACAAAAAAATCAACAATAGTTAACATTTTTTAGTTAGATAAATCATATTTATAATCAACATGACACTTTGAATCACATTCATTTACTTAAAAAACTATATAATTGTCTAAAAAAATAATCAGCTTTCGAAAAAGAGATGTTATATATATAACTGAGAGAGAGAGAGAGAGAAACATCTGCCAGGTAACAACAAAAATGCCTATAATTTCGTCAATTTTGCCCCAATCAACTTGAAATTTTGAGACAGTATTCTTAAGATATTATACATTCAGTTAATAAGAAAAATGAAAAAATGAAAAAAAAATTATTTTAATACCTTACCCTGCCCTTAATGCTGCTGTTAGTTTTCTAATATTCTATTTGGGTCAGTTTACCCACCTTATCTCGAAGGGTTCTTTCAAAGGAAAAGAATGTCTAAAAGTTATTATAGAAACTAAAGTGCAGAAAATAACTAACGGATTTATCGGAGAAAATACATACATATAACTTGTTTGGTATTATACTTTTGGTATTTTACGTAGCTACATATATAATATTTAAGGTACATGCTGTAAAAAAACGTGATCGTATACTGATCGAATACCCGTATAATTTTGTTTTAAACTAAATATAAATAAAGTGTTATTTAGTAATGTATGTACATACATATACATAACATAATATACAATCCCTCAAAAAATTATTATTATATTTGACGACATGATTTATTTTAAATGAAATAGGTAATTAATTGCAATTGTGAATAACAAAATGGCGAACGTTGTCTCCATCAAAATTTTATTTCATATTTTCTTGGATTATTTAGCATCAATCTCCAATAACCAAAGAAATATTTAAATATTTAGATTATTTAACTAAACAAAAAAAGTACAAAGAGATGGAGCTACCCCGTTTTGCTCCATAAAAAATAAAACTATAAGATCACTACTTTTTTAATTATTTCAACTATCTTTGATAGTCAGCTTTCCAAATTAAATCAAAAAAAGAACATACATTTAAAGTGAATAAATAACAATAAATGTGAGTAAATAACAATAAATTAAAAACAATAAAATATGAATACAAAAATAAATTTCCCTATCTTGCCCCTTAAACGGAATTCTCTGTACCAAAAACACATCTTTTTAGTAATAAATAATAATAATTAAGTAAACAAAATATTAAAAAATAATCAATTTAAATGCAGTCACGTTGATAGGTTTCAATCTAGGGTTCAATCACAACGTATGAACATGACTTGAGACTGGTACACTGACACTAATTGTAAGTACCTAGTAGGTTATTGTGATGTATTAGAACAAATGCTATTATTACCAAAATTTTTTAGACTTTATAGGCATTTCAAGAATTACGTATCTGTACATTATTTTTTACAGTGCAGATAATTACCCTAATATAGATGACATCAATTGTAGAAAGAATTCTTGAAATTTTTGAAATTTCTATAATTTTTAAGTAAAAGATCCTAGTAAAGACACACTGTACTGCCTACGTTTATTGTTTATGCATTAAACAGGATTGATCATCACCAAAACATACGAATGACGTTTATGCCTAATGAAATTAATATGACTAGTATTAAATACAGTAATTTTACCAATATTTAGGTCACTGAGATTTTAAACACTGCGGAAAGTTTGTATAATATAAATAAAGAGTAAAAATTATTGTATCGATTTCTGTTATTGATACTGAAATCCAAAAAACAGAAATTAAACACATTATTACTTACTTAACATAGACTCAAGGAATTCTTAAAAACGTACTGAAAAGCTGAAAATTACCTTTCTAAAATATAAATTCAATTTCAATTAAGATAACAATTATATACAGCTGAACTCTTTTTTATGCGGTTTTTTTGTGCAATCTTTTTTATGCGGTTTGTAAAAAATGGCCATTACAATGCATAATGTGAATCAAAATCACGAGACAATAAGAAACTTAAACAATTACTATAATAACTTTCTTTAATAAAAATATTTAATCAATACATTGCATAAGAACATAAGTTATTGCATCATTTAATTTTGTTACAGATGTATTTTCAAATATTATAAAATTGAAATAAAATGCTTCTACGTGTAAATTAATGTTTTATTAATGTGTGTAAATCAATGCTTAGAAGCAACTTCTAAGGAAATTTCTTAGTTGTGAGTGATGTTTTTTCGATGAAATGTTTTTATGCGGTCCCGACCAATCGCATAAAAAAGTTTTTTGTACAATCTGGATCGAACTATACTTGTCTTTTTATAGCTATTTATGATATTTTTGAATATATTTTTTTGTGTGATTTTTTTTATGCGGTCCCCTCCACCGCACAAAAAAAGGATCAACTGTATATTGTATGTATTTATACTTTCGTAAATTACTATAATTACTATATGATGTATATAAATCGAATTACACAGAATAAAAGTTTTATATAATAATGTTTACGTATGTTGGGATATGGTTGTAATTTGTATTCAAAAAACGTCAGTTAAGAATTGACAAAAAAAACTGTAAACTTGGTTTATTTTTTGTTGGAGGGCTTCTACCCAGTTTTTTTGTTACTAAAAATGAAAAAAAATGTCTTTTATGGTAATTATGTTGTTTTCTTTTTTTTTGTAATTTGGTTTCAAATTTCATATTTTCTTACCTTCTCGAGATTATACCTACTGCTTGTTAACATCTGAATTAAAAATATAATTTATGGACTAACATTACAGTCAAAACGATCAAAACTGACCTATTTACCTATGAATTTATATTTTGTTATGTAAATATCTAAATATAGGTAAGTATATAATATTTTAAATATCTACACTACAAATTAAGTAAGCAACTAGACAATTAAAATGGAATTACAAATTGACGTTTCATATACTAAAATAAAACAGATCACTTAAAAAAAGATAAACTGGGAAAAATGATATTAGGTGTACAACTACACGGAGAGAAAATTCCTATAAAAATTACTGTGCTCATACTACAATCGACTTGTAACAGGCGAACATATCCAATTTTTGTACGGTAAAATTATAAAAATTGCAATAATATAACTATAATTTTTATAATTTTGCCGTACAAAATTGAATATGTTCGCCTGTTACACACGTCGATTGTAGTATGAGCACAGTAATTTTTATAGGAATTTTCCCTCCGTGTAAGTTCTACCAGTTTTCAAAAGATGGCGTTATCTCACAGCCGGTTATAGGTTAATTATTAATACGCATATATACATACACAGCTGTTTTTACTCTGTAAATTCATCACGCTCTTAATATACCTATTAATCTTCAATATATATATTTTTTTATTGAGTTGAAAATGCAAGTAAATAGTGTGCATATACACCACTGTCTTCTATACGAACTTCATCAAAGAAAAAGTGCTGCTGAAGATCAAAGAATAATCTGTGCAGCTTATGATGACAGAGCTATTGATGACAGTACCTGTCGATACAAGAATAAGCTCATGGACCGAGTGCGAATAAAAAAATTATTTTATCAACCAAAAAACTGTTGAATAAATTTATTTGTATTTTAATAAATATGAATAGAGGCCCCCTATAAGCAATTTCGTCCGCGTAGAGAAATTACTTTACTAACTGATGATAAGCGATTACTTACCACTCACGTGCCCAAAAATTAAATACATATATTTCTGATTTGTTATTTTTATATAAATATATACCGGAAAACAGAATGGTAAGTGTAACATGTCTAGTTACCAGTGATATAAACCGAAACTTACGATTATGGTTGAAAAAAAATACTATTAAATTTCACTATTTACGAACTGTTCACAAAATACAAAACTTTTTCATATACTTGATAACTGCACTTTATGAACAAGAGTGTATTAAATAAGCAAATTCTTAATCAAATTCCTATTTAAACGATGTCATTATACATATATTTTGGTAATAAGTGTGAGGTAAGGAGGAATTTGAAACAAAGAGAAACAAAATATTTGAAGACTGTAATATTTTGTGTATGTTTCAAAGTTGTCTACCTGGTTTTTAATGCAAACCACACCAGTTTGTTAAGCGATAGATATTTAATTTTATAAAGCAACTTTTATGTTGAAATAATTCCTTAAACACATAAGTTATTGTATATCTATATGTGTTTACTTTTACACATATACATAACTTTCTTTCATCACCAAGAAACTTTTATTATTTTACATCAGATCTATACGATAAAATTATCTTACCTTTGTAGTACTTTTCTCTTTGATAAATAATGTCACGTCATGGCAAGTATGACACGTATATACTTAATTTCAAATATTTCGCATATATAACGAATTAGTTATTTTTGAATTCTGCCCAAACGTAATGCATGTTCATGCCTTATTAAACTATCACTTTTGTATACATAGTATTCTGTGCAAAAACTAAATTCAGTTAAGCTCTAAAAAATTTTTTCTGTTTCTAAAGATTCACGTTAACAATACAGTCGACTTTTGGAGATTGTTTAATCGCAAATTGTTCATATTACAGTGATAGAAATTTAAACGTCGTATGTTTATGTCACACGAGGATTGCACTCACAAAAATTGTGTGTTTGCAATGTTCTTGTAACTGTAGACAATTATACTGGAATGTAGACAATTTGCGATTGGACAATCTCCGAAAGTCAACTGTATTTGTAATGTTTTACACATGCATAAGTACGGCCTTACCCCCCCCCCCCCCAAAAAAAAAGAAAATAAATTCATTCAAAAATTCACTAATGAAAAGTTGGTTGACTATAAAAATGTTTGTGTACAACAAGATTTATTTCATTATACGTAAAAAGAAGTGCGGTATTGTTTTCTTATCTGTTCGCTTTCCTCTGTGTTTCTCTATTCTAAATTTATTTTTGTGTTATTTGGAAAGTGTTTGCCAGGTACTTTGCAACAACCAGCAACGAACAAAATATTTATTTTTCTCCGTAAGCGCATTAAATGGAAAATTATTGCATGATAAAATTTGTTTGTTTTAATTACTTTAAAAACAACTGAAAGAGGAATAAATGATCTGTTGGAGCAGGTGTAGGTTGAACTAGCGTGGTCAAAATTATTTGTCTGCAATTTGTTTATGTAATATTTTTCTATACATAGTACAAAATTCATGTTGTCACCCAAAAATCTGGTAAAATTTTGTTTAAACCAAAATTTTTATATATGAATGAAAAAAAGTAACACATTTGCAACCTTAAGATTTTTTCCATATCCTTTGATACAATATCAACGATTAAATTTTTTTTCACTTTTTGCTTATGAAATTGTTGTTTCCGAAGCTGTACATGTTTTAACTACGATTTTCCTTGATTTTGGATCGCCATAAGTAAAACAAGCAAAATCGTAGTAATTTTAACTCAAAAACATGTAGGTATAATTCTGAAAATATCAGTTGTATGGTAAAAAGAGCAGATACCTAAACTGTTGGTATTGTATTAAAGAATATGAAAAAAATTAAAAAATACAAATATATTACCCATTCTTTTCATTCGTATAAACGGTATAAACAGTTTCAGTTTACATAAAATCTGGCCAGGTTGCAAAGTAGCAATATAAACTGAGTATAAGTACCATGTATAGAAAAAAATTTTGTAAACAAATTCCAGGTGAATAATTTTGACCACTCAAGTTCAGCCTAAACCTAGTCTACGTAGACGAAGCTAAATATAAATGCAGTTGGAATAAAATATGCTGGTAAAGAATCTAATAAGGGAAAGATAATAGCATTTTTTTGGAGAATTAAAAATTTGTACATCTTTATTGTCTTAAATATAAGTAGTAATTATTATGAGGTTTGTAACACAGTCATTCACCCACCGACAGGTAAAACACCTGTCTGAAGGTCATGACCCTGTGTTACAAACCTCATACACTTTTTTAGGAAAGATGACTAGCCTAATACCTTGAGGAAGGTCAGTCACGCGACAATTTCAATTAAACTATTGAGGTAATTCAGCTAAAATATTTTTGTTTAATCTAAGTTCCTAAATTATTTTGTAAACACCTGTCTGGGTGGACGAATGACTGTGTTCTCTCCACCGTATACTATTTTAGGAAAAATTACTAACCTAATACTTTGAGGAAGGTCAGTAACGCCATAATTTCACCTGGGTTATTTAAAAAATTCCAGATAAAAAATTATTTTCAAAAAATGTTTGTAGTTTGTGAATTTTTAAATCATATAATAAGATTAAAAGTTTTTATCAATTTGTTAATTGACCTTTTAACCCATTCTTTTATACAGATTATTATTTATTCAAAAGATGAATATTTTAAATTACAACAAAATTACATTCAAGACTATCTCTCTTTGGACTGACCTTTAAACTTTTTTGGTTAAAATTAGAAATTTTATATCGTAAGATGAACATATTGGTATGTCTAATACACTAACAAATTTCATGTATTTTAATTAGTAATTTTGGTGTTTTTTAAAGTTTTTTCAAATAATCTTAATTTGAATAATAGTTTTTTCAAATAATCTTAAATAAAATATGAAAGTTAGAAATTATTGTTACCTGAGGAAAACTACACACACAACTTACAGAATACTGATTTAATATATTGACAATTATTTTACATATAAATTTATCAATTTGACTTTTAACCTTTACACGCGTTTATATATTTCAAGGAAAATTTTAAATATACACGCATATTTTTTTGGCTAAAAAAATTATTTGATATCATTTATTTTGATAACTGGAAAAAATAATTTTAATTAGTTTTTTTTAGAAAAAAATAACTGATTAAATGAATTTGCGTATTTAAAAATTAAGAAAAATATATTTATAATTAAGTGCTTAGATATTAGTTTTTTGAAACATTAATTTTGTTATCTCATTTTTTGATATTAAAATACACTGTGCTTAAAAATTATTAATCTTACAAAGTGTTTAAAAATTTTTTTCAGTTAAAATATTGTTTGTAAATTAAAGCTTCTCTCAGCGCACATTTATTTGAGTTTTCGGTATGAAATAGGCATGTATAGGACGAAGAATGTTCTAGTGAATGAACTGATGTTTCAGGTCGAATGTTTTCGATATAAACTGAATCAATGTTAAAATGTAACTTTAGCAATTTACGTTTTTGCTTGCCCATCACAAAAATTTCGCTGCAATATTGTAAATAATTTTTTATTTCCTCTTTTCCATTATAATAATCTGTTGATCCCTCAAACCACGTCAGGTTATGTACAAATTTAGTTAGTTATTCGTTAATTCGTTGATATTTTTTCGGTAAGTTGTTCCATTCATATGGTGGTTTTAAAATCCAGTATCCAATTTTATTGTTTTGAATGATTGCAACTTCTTTGGAAATAAAATCACCAATAACACCGCGCATACCATATATTTGAACAATAGTGAACATTTTTTTGGAAACACTTGAAGCAACAAAAATCAACTGTTCACCAAAAAACTTATTTTTAAACTAAATTGTGTTGATGTATTAATGAAAGTATTTATACATTTTCCCTTCTTACAATTTTCTAAAACTCCTTCAGTTGTTGTCTCTAATGTCTCTAATCTTATTATTTCCTTATTGATGTTTGAAATATTTTCATCAATATTATTTTGTATATCATTTTTTGCTTTAATAATTTCGTTTCTAGTATAATTAATTATTCTTCTTTCATACTCCTCAATTCGAAATGTGGTTTCGAGTTGAAGTATTGATATTTTATCTTCAAAAAGCTTAAACTTATTCTCAAATATATCATTTATTTCAAAATCTTTTCTTTTCTCATACTCTCTTAAACTGTTGCTAATGTGTGAATTAATCAGCCTTTCAAAATAACTTCTTTTTTCTCGAATTTTCTCATTAACAAATTTTTTAACACTATTTTCATCCATTTTTTTTATAATTATTTTTTTAAAATGTTTTCACCGATTTTCATATGTGAAATGATAAATATTGTAATTTTCTTTTATAATTATATACCTGGTGAAAAACAACTGGTGGTGGGGTATTCGCGAATATTTCGTACATTGCGAAAAAAACTCTCTTGAAATACCTAATTCGTAGAGGTCTTAGTGTACTTGTTTATAACTTTAGAAAAATATGTTTTTTAATGTAAGCGATGGCCTTTAACACTTCTTAAAAAAATTGCTGTTTGTTGAAAAATTAAATAGTATTTAAGGCAAAATTTCGATCTCTTAATTTTCATTTACAGTTTTTTCAAATTCAAAAAAAGAGAAATGGCTAACTAAAACACCAAAAATTTTTGTTATTACTTTTTAATATATGCATAATTTAATTTTTATTACAGCTACACGAGAACAAAGAATAATTAGAAGAGTGAGAACGTACCTGCCACCCGAGCTAAGAGTGAGTTAGTAGAAAGTAAATTACTATTTGTTTTATTGCAAAATTTTTTTTTTTTTTTTTTTAGTACATTCCAACAATAGTGATGTTCTCGGTGAAGGCGGTTACGCCTTTCGAACCGCCTCCATGGATGAGGAGAATACAAATCGGTCAAACAATTGTTCTCTATTTGGATGTATGGGGGTAAGTACAAACCTTGGAAATAAGATACACTGAAGTTTTTTGAATCTCAAATTCGTAAAACTTGCCTTGAATTGGTTTATTTTCATAATCAATCAATGAGTAAGTGACTGGATCCGTCTTATGTACCTTATTAATTTTAAAAATTTCAGGTGTCCAGTTAAAAGTATAATCCTTTTCAAAAGTGGTTTTAAACTTACTAATTCGAACATGATCATTTTTCTTATATCGAGGCTTTTTCGTATTTTGAAACTGATTATAATTATAAACTGTATGACGTAATTTCTCTTCAATTATTTTTGAATTAACTTCACTTGGCGTAATTTTGATTGTAGAATGTATTGTGTTATATTTTTTTACCAAATCATCAAGTATTTGAATCCACTTATGAGAGGACTGAATACTAAATTGTTCCCAAATTAAATTTTTCAAAGTTCTATTAAATCTTTCGACGATACTCGCCTTTAAAGACGAATAAGTTGTAAAATGTTTAATGCCATATTTCTCCATTAGCTGTTTAAAATAAGGGTTGAAAAACTAGTGCCATTATCAGTTTGTAATAGCAATGGTTTTCGACCAAGTTTAAAAATTGATTCCATAGCTTTGACACTTCTTCACCCCTTTTGCTTTTAAGTGGCACCAATGCAAATTTTGAAAAGATATCGATAACAGTTAAAATATACTTATATTGTTTGTTATCTTTTGCAAATTGTTGCATATCACAAAGATCAGCTTACCATTGTTCATCAATACCAACTATTCTAACTTTACGTCGATTAAATTTTCTTCTTACACCTTTATGTAATTGACTGACGACTTGTTGTTTGCTCATTGTGTAAATTTTTAATTTCTTGTCTTAAATAATTAATATTTGAGCGTAGTAAATTTATAATATGCCTTCTTTCTTCGTCAATTTTTAAATTTAGATGTCTTGTATTATTGTGAATTAATTCTACTAAATAATTTGCCTTTTCATTAACATGTTTCATTGTAAAATTTGTAAAATTCTGAATTTTAGTTTCCATGAAAAGCATTTTAGATATGACGTAATCAACATTGTCATTTTGAAAGGTTTTTAATAAAAATAAAACAGTTTGATTGAAATTACTTTCAATTTGTTTTAAAAAGAAAGTCTCATTTATAGTTTTATTAATTTTTAACTCACATAATGACTCTTGACATTCCCAGTTCATTAAACACACACTTATTAGAGAAAGCAAAATTACACCACTTACAACAATAATAAACACTTTTCCTTTATTAGCTTTGTATTCTTTGCAATCCATTCTTAATAAAATATATTTTTCAAAATAACAACAGAATTTATTCAATTACACTCAATTTTTTTAATTGTTGTACAATCTCAACAATTTGGTTCGAAACTCCGGTGTTCCCTTGGCTTTGTGCTGCAACCAATAAACGCAATAAATAGAGATCATTAACATTGTCATAATAAATGAAGTCAATCCATCAATACCAATACCTAAATCAATACCATCTCCCTCTTTTTCTGTAGAAAATAGTTTTTTATATATGTTTTTATATTTATACGTTCTTGTATTCAAATTGCCTGTTGCCTTTGTATCTTGAAGAATTTGTTTGTAATTTTTTAGATCATCTTGAGAGTATTTCCTAGGCACTTTCTTAAATAGTAGTGCATATAAACCCGGTGTTCCTTCATATACTTTCAAAACTCATATCAGAAAAAGCATGATCTCTATAACCATTAAAAGTGTTTCGATAATCAGATTTAAATAATATTATAACATTTGCATTATCTTGCAAAAGGTGTTTGGCAGCTGCTGAATAGCTTTGACAAACATAAATAACATCTGTTAGAAAATGGCGGGAATAAGAAAAAATAGTCTCACATTACTTTGATCAGAACACGAAATATCGTGTTCTGATCAAAATCACGAATGAGGGAAAAAGCTTAAAAAAAATATTTCTGCCTTGTTTTTGGTGATTTTGATGTGGAATCACCTGAAGTAATATATTCCTATATGGAGGTTGTAAAGAAAGTTACAGTTAGTTGTTATAAATTTATTATTTTTGTCTTTTTTCAATTTTTTTTTTACTTATATGTTATTATTATTGTTAAGTTCTATATGATTAAGAAAGTTTATATTAAGAAATAATAACAGTATTTAAATACATAATGTACTTATCCGCTTTGCCCAAAGGGGGTTACCGCTTTAGGATACCTATACGGGCAAAGCGAGTTTTTGCAGAGGTTTTGTATTTTCTTTATTATAAATAAATATCGTATAAACATTTCTTAAGCGAAGTTTCATTTTAAAGTTCGATAACTAGTCTATCTGATAATATAAAAAAAATCTGCTTATCGAGGTCAAAAGTCACTTTTTTGGGCGTTTAATCTTAGCTTACCCGCTTTGAGCGACCTTCCCCTAAAAATTTATTAAGTTGACAATAACTTTGAAACTATTCCATCGTTTTGATACAATAGTTTCATCTATTGCAGAAATATCCACTCCGAATTTCATCACAATCGGAGTAATGGTAGCCCCGACACAACCATGAAATCATACTACTTAAATGTCAATATCAAAATTACTATAGGCCCCTTTTCGCTCAAATTTTGAAAGTATTTGGGGGTATGGTCGCCTATAAGCTTCTTACTGTGCATATGCAAACCTAAAATATGTTAACGATGAGTACATGGAATGAACTTCTTGTACCACATTTCTCACAGAAGGGTTAATTATTACACAAATTTTTTTAATTTTAAAATAATCCTCAATTGCTACGGTAGAGTTACCGTTTTCGTTAGCCGATTAGCTGAAGAAAACAGACATTTTCGTTGGCGAAATACTCAGTATCCATTATCTTATTATAAGTTAAACCGGGAAAAGAGAATAAAACGGTACTGGTAGGTAAAAACTGATATGCAATTTATTTGTATTTCATATACTTTTATAGAACAACAGGCTGTATCGTGTACAAGAATTCCCTTTGGAATAAACCTAGTAAATAAAACTCTTTTGAGTATACCATTGTTTGAATTATATCCTTTTATGACGGTTACCATTCAAATCAATAGTAGAATTCATTTGCCGAAACAGAACGTAAAGCAAGATTCGTTTTTATTTATACGAAAAAAGAGAAAAATATTTTCCGAATAAAAGAAAAAGCAAACAAACATTATAAATACATTTGTGTTCACGAAAATTCTCAAATTCTCAGACGTGCAATTAGAATTCAAAAGAAATAAATATGTATGTGTGTATTGCATTCGCACAGTATATGAAATGAAACGATTTGAATCAGATGGTTTTCAATTCCCTGGTTCGAAATTAAAGAAAATAGACCAAACAGTAACACATAAAAGTGTCTGTGGCTGTACAAGTGTATTTGAGATATCAACGAAGAAATATTTATCTGTGGCGATGTGATTCTATTTGGTGGTTCAGTTTCTTAAACAAAATCTTCAAGTACTAGTTTCAATTTTCCTTTTTTCTTTCTTTATAAAGAAAAAATTCTAAACTATGTCACAAGTTATTGTGGAGGAAATATCAAACAACATATTTTTGTCAAACTGAATTTAATTTAATTAAGGCGACGTTTTCACAAAACTCAACCAACAAAAAAATCTTTGGATTGATTTTTTTGAAAGCTGGTGATTTGTAAAATAGGTTACTAAAGTAGTTTTATTGAAATAAGCAAGTTATAGGAAAATTACGGTTCCTGCCTTACCACGGAATAGAAATTATTATATGCCCTAAAAATATTAGATATCACGCGGTAAAAATGTACAGATTAATTTGTTAATAAAACTGATCTAATGCATTATTACCAATTGAAAATATAAATGAAAAGAAAAAAATGTTACCTCACTTTAATTTTTTTATTTTATCATTTTTGCGGTAAAAATATTTTATCTGTATTAATTTAAACCAATCAACCCAATGAAGTGACAAGATGGGCAGCAACAATTCGAACTCCCAAGATCGAATTTAAAACCTTTATTTATTTATCCAAATATATTTTGGAATTTTTATGCCTTTCTAAAATTTTTCTTTGGAATTTTCTGATATTTGAACTTATGCTGATAGTACACCAAAAATACTTGTCATTATTGTTAAGATATTTATTCTTGGCTTATCTTGACTCAGGACATTCTTAGGCCAAACTGAAGTACAACCTTTATATATTTAACACTGAGATATTTTAATTATTTTTCGATCTGATGACAACCTTAGTCTTTAACTTTCGGTAGAATTTTAGGCCTCTAAATATATACATTTTTCCCCTAGACGCACACTATGGAAAATATTAAAAGTTTATGTTTAATCGTAATTATTTTATAAAATTATCGTTGCCCCGTACCGTAAAATTAGTTATTTGATCTTTCATTGAATCATTTTTATGGCAATTCGAAACTAACTTTATTAAAAATTTTACGTTAGTGGCATTCGACTTCCATAATATGTATAATATACAAGCAAAAAAATAAATCTAGCAGTAAATTAAGTTACAACTTTCACTGATTCTGAAATAAACTTAAGATTAAATTATATTCTTTTCGAAGAAAAAGATATAACTTTTATTATTATGTCGGCTATTTCTGTATTGAACAGTCACCAAACCATGAATTTATATATATTTTTTCACACATTTTATATTCATATATTATAACGAACGAATGATAAATTTTTTTTTTATATCGACGTAAAAATTTCGGGATAACTAAAGGCATAAAACGTATAAGTAGGTGACGATCAACATCGACACCAACCACGTCGCAGTGTTCGCGTAAGCGACTATCTAATTTAAATGATCGCAGTCGCTCTCGACATAAAAAATTTTAATGAAGTCATTTAAAAAAGTTAAATCTAATGATATAAATAAAAAAAATTTATATGCATGTGTGGCGCTTTTCCGCTCGTAAATTTTATTTTTATGACATCTAGTTGGATTATTTACATGTTATTGGATTTCGATCAATTTATATTAAAATTTTAGTCGAATTTTCTTCTTTCATCGAGAAATGTAGAACTGTATTGAAAGTCATCGGATCAAAGTGGGAATGGTTTCATAGAACATAATTCTGTAGATTTCAACGCTTAATTTCGACAGATGTAGCGACCCCGTATGGACGAAATGAGCTGAATTTCGTTAGATGGTATTGTTTTCTAGGTACCATAATACCATAATTAAAATTAGTTAGTACAATTAGTAAAATAATATAAGTTAGTTAGAAAATGCTTCATTATAGTGATGGTAATACTTTTCCAGCAAGTATTTTTTAAATTTTTTCTTGAAATTACTTGTCGATGCTTCTTTATTGAGGATTTTTAATTCATCCGGAAGAGTATTGTATATTTTTGATCCCATATATATATAGGACCCTTTTCAAATAATGTTACGCGATGGTAATCCAAGCAAATACTTGAGTCACCTCTAGTATCATAATTACGGAAAGAGTTATTTGTTTTAATTAAATGTAAGTTGTCTATAACTGTTAGTACGCACTCATATATATAAAGTTTAGCATTTGTAATAATACGAACAATTTTTTTCTGTAATAAAAAGATATCATTTGCATATGGGAAAGATCCCCAAAAAATTATTCCATATTTAAGCCTAGAAAATACTTGAGCATAATAAAAACTTAATAAGAGTGCATCTAGGGTGACATGATATTTTAGAACTCTAATTTGGTAGCATACACTATTTAATTTGTTTTTTAAAATATAGCAGTTTTGTTTCCAGGTAAAATTATCCTCTAGATATAGACCTAAAAATTTTGTGTCATTAACCTGTTTAATTTGCTCACTGTTAAGTTTTATATTAAATAACAGTTTCTCTTTGCACTGATTTGTATGGAAAATCATATAATTTGTTTTATCAATATCTAATAATAATTTGTTTTCACAAAACCATTTAAATAATTTATCCACTGACATTTGAATATTTTCAGACAAACTGTCTATGCTGTTACTGCTTACAATTACATTTATATCATTTGCATACATGATCATTTCTAATCCTGTAGCTTTTGGCAGATCATTCACAAATATCAAAAATAAAAGTGGTCCTAAAATACTGCCTTGTGGGACTCCTATGTTAGTTAGTACACTGAAAATCGGAGACCACAGTTTTATCTTTTTGTCTTATTCGAATACATTGTTTTCTATTAGAAAGGTAGGATGTCAATATTTCTAATATTCTACCCCTAAAACCATACCTATCAAGTTTCTGAAATAAAATATCGTGACTAACACAATCAAACGCCTCACTTAGGTCACAGAAAAGACTAGCAGTATGGGATTTTATGGAATATTTGCAGGTAGTCGTATTTGTCTCCATTTTAAGTCCATAGAAGATAAAAGTGTTTTAGTGCTGTATATGTGTAGGAAAAGTTTACATTTTAATACTTTCATTACAAAGTCCACAAAAAAAAGAATAAAGATTAGATCAGAACGCTATTGGTTAATTCATTCTATAAGAGTACAAAAGAAACTAAAAATAATTATCATTAGAAGATTTAAAAAATGGATGTAAACACACATATATGTATGTGTACATAATCGTACGTAGACTTACAATCGTACAATCGGGGTATTACTTACCCCGATTGTACGAAAGAAAAAGTTTTTAGCGAAAGAAAACCAAACGAACGAAAAAACAGAACGATCTGAAACGAAACTATTTATCGTATCGTGTGCTTTATCGTAAATATCTATATTTCTTTCATTCTCCATACACAAACATCAGCAGATGGCAACACAAAAAATGAAACGTTGTTAAGAAAAATGAACTTATTATTTTTTTTTGTTCGTCGCAGTGTTGTTTATGGCAAACTTTTCCCACGTGATCATAATAAGATGATAAAGTTAATGGGGATTTTTCGAAGGATTATTATTATTGTTATTTTGTATTCTTTTGACGACAGATATTGGAACGGAAAAGTATATTTATGATTTTTATAATAATGAATCCTTTCAATAAATGACCCTTTTCTTTCTCCAAATATTTCTATTGCTTCTATTTCGTATGTATACAACTAGAAAGGACGATATAATATTTTTAATTAGCTTCAAGATTTTTGTAATATGTTACATTAAATTTAAAAGAAAAAACTCGAATTAATATTCGTTTAAAATCAAGTCTTGAAAATTAAATTAAAAACTCCTGTAAAGTTTAAATCCTTCCTCTAAAATAATATGGAAACATATTGTTTGTCTTTCCGTAAGTTCAAATAAATAAAACTTAATTTGTTATTCAAATTTAATTTATATACATTATTAGTCGATTTGTTAATAAGACTGCACTCATCGAGAGTACAAATTATCTGACTCTGAGATGAGAGCCTGGTTGGCCTAATTTTTTAAGGTATTTGGCTGATTATCAAAAGGTCCTGGGTTCGACTCTTAGCCGATACAGTTTGATGTATCGTAGCAATGTGGGCTTTTACCTTCCACAAATTTATTATGTACTTACTGCCCTTAACACAATATATCAATGGCAGACATGATGACATAATTTAAGGGAGCTTTTTTTTTCTCCAAATTTTCAAAATTCATTTTCAAGAAGTCAGCACCATCTGAACTCCACTCTAATTTGTTCTTATTCGCAAATTAATCAGGTAAATATAAATTAACAAACTAATTATAAATAGGTATAAAATATACAGGTATATGGTATACAGAATTAATTTGCAAAAATAATTAGATTTATTAGGTAAATATTGATGCGAAATTCAACATATTTGGCAAATAAAATAAGTAAATAAGATTATCAAACATCGCTAAGTGAAAATAAAATTACTGCTAATAATGGTAATAATTGAAATATTAATATCTATCAAAATTATGGTTGTTATAGCTACATTATATAAATCATCTTTTCCAGTAATTTCTATTATATTCTTCCGCATTAGTTGTAAACGTTTATTAAACAAATATGTGATAATGTTTACCTAAATATTAGCAAGATTAATGTCTAAATAAATTATATGTACTTACATCGATGACTAATGAGTATATATTATGACTGGTTGTATAAATAGTTTCTGACGTAAAACTTTATAAGCATTTGATTGATTTTTATCGTGAAATTTACTCGTATTTCCAAAAGACTTATAATCAGTAACTGTTGCAAGTATGAATTATTAAGAAAAATGTAAACTTGTGTCAGTGGTATCCAACAGAATTTTTTGGAGGACTTGAGTATCCCAATGTCATAATGAGGAGCATCCCCAAAATTCGATATGCTGCAGTGGCTTTATTTTCTCAAAGTATTATCAAACTTTACAGTAAATTTTATTTTGCATTTTAAGTAGCAACAGAGAATAGTAGATATTCTAGACTCTAGATTTTCAATTCCTAATAAAACAAATTTTCAACAATTTTCTTCTTAAAATGCACTATTTTTAAAATATTGAGATCAAGATTTGACACTAGCAAAGTAAAATCGGTTCGCATTTCAAGCTTATTTTTATTATACTGATGTTTCATATAACACAAGATGGAGAATACTTGTTCACATCGATATGTAATTATGGTAATTATGAAGCCAAAACGATGAAGCATCATAAAGAAGCCCAGACGATGAACCGCCAACGCGATGAAGCTTTTCCAAACCTATCTAATGTCTCAGTCAGTTATCTACAACATACCCTAAGTTTAGCTTCTTATGACGATTTGGAGAAAGCAGGGAGGGGTAAAAGCGTTTTTGAAACGTCTGACTGCCCACAGTATCACAGAATATACTTAGGGAACTGAAATTTTGGGCACTGATTAAGCTAATACGAAAGAGGTGCCTTTTGGGGATTTCATTTTTTAACTTTCCCATCGTGTTTTTTGGTGGGGTTTGAGTTTTGACACACTTAGAAATTCCCAAATAAATCTAAAGGGCTGAAATTTTGTATATATGTAACAAAATACCCCTGTCACAGTATCTACATAACATAGCAAATTTCCAAATATTGGGCACTGGCGGATTTCATCTAAGACCTGTATCCATTTAAAATAGTTTAGCTTTCTAACAGTGGAAAAATGTTGAAAATTAGTTCAGTAGTTAATTTTTGGCGCTTTTGGGTCCTCGGGATCCTAACGGATCTTATATGGTGCAGCATATATCCTTTTAACAATATATTATTACATTACATAACTATAGTTTTCGATTTTTTTCTAGGTATGCAAATATATATAGATTATCTTTTCTCTCTAAAGGAGGACATCATACAATAATTTCCTTTCCATAACGTACTCTTAAAAAAATTTGGCTATTTTTAATTTAAAAAGGTGAGAAAGAGCTATTGTTATTATAACACATACATACATATTGAATAACTAACTAGAACTTATCTAGAAAAGAATTCTAAAACAATGAAGCCAATGAACTACTAGAAACCAACTAATATCAGAAAAGTGTAGCTTCCTTGGAGCTCTTTGTAGGCCTGTCACAGCTTAGGTGGTTCAGTCGTCCGCACACCTTGGTTCGGTTCGGACATTGATTGTTGCAACAATGTAATACATGAATACGTAACGCTTAGAGTACATAAATATTACACCAGACCCATTGTCGAGATTTTATGTATGATGTATGCGGAGGTATGATGGATATACGTATCATCTCCCTCCAGCTACCGAGCTCACACACACGAACATGAACTATACCACACATACAGACACAAACTCTACATATGTATATAACCATAGAAGCTCCTCCCATTTTTTTGACGTAAAATTTTGGCGACAAGCGGGATATTAACTATTATACAGTAGTTTGGCTCCTTGAATGAAGCATTTATTGTAAAAAAATTCAACAAAATTCGTAATTTATCTCAAAAGCTAGTTAACTTAGAACAATGTTTTAAAAGCTTGTCTTATGTAATTTTTTACGCTTTTTTAGATGGTGTAAAAAAATAAAAAAAATTTTTGAATTCAGGCCAAATTTTATTAAAAAGTACTAAAAATGGCGAAAAATGATATATAAATTTTAGTGAAGTAGATTTTCGAGTTCTAAGCTCTAAAACAAATTTCTCTACCATAGTCCCGGACTTAGGTCTTACCATAAGAGCTGCTGTAATAGCTGAATCTCCAGGATGGAAATTCGCTAAAAAGTACAGAGTATGTTCAACTGTGCATAAACAGAGCAAATTGTTCAAAATATTATGTTGCTTGATGGGCCCCACAAAATCTTGAAACGGACCGCGTGTTGCCGACCCTTCACCTACAGTATTATTATGAAAAACCTCTATTTGTGTATCTAAAAATTAGGGTGGAAATGATGGCAAAATTTCAACACAAGCAAAACTGAAAACAAATTTGTACCTAAATTTTATTTGAAGATTACAGTTTTTAAAATAAATGAGATGTTTCTACGTTCTTACATACAAAATCATGATTATTAATATTGCCAAAAGTTATTAAATATATAATCTACTTAAATTCACTCTCATTTTCGCACATATTTGAATTAATTCATGTGTACATTTGCTCTTCTTCGTACATAAGTACCTACATATGTGTAATTCTGATAAAATTATTATCATAAAATTACAAATTTCATCATATAGTAAAGTTTTCACATCGAATATTTTCATAAAATAATTTTAAACCAACTAAAACCACACATTAGTGATTAGTGTAATAATGATTACAATAAAGAAAATAGATAGAGATAGAAAGAGACCGAACATACCAACATTTATGTTTGTATGTACTGCAATCTGCTGGCATGAATGGAATATGGTGATGATGTTTACAGGAGACGGAACTTTAAAGTTCAATCGATCTAACTAACAACAGTTAAACGCCATAATAGTTAATTACATGACCTAACAACTTGATTATAATTACAGTGCCCTGATATAATGGTAATATAATAGCTCGAAACTTTATAGTTCCATACTATGAACACAGAATGGTTACAGTATGATAGATTTGTACAAATATAGACGAGGCGAATAAGTACAAGGATGTCTCAAAATATTTGAATTATAATCAATACTTCCGCCGCATAAGACAGTACCCATCTTTTTGTATCGAGGTGTTATTTCTGCTGATTAATAATTCTTGTCATGTGACAGGACAACAAAACAATATTAAAATTTAAAACGGCTCCATTTGAAATTTTTACGTCATGACACTAGAAACTGGTTTCATTTTGTTTAAAGAAAATGTCGAGTCATTACCGCCATTTTAGCGTAACCGACAAATATCAAATTTTACAGGAGAAGGATTTTTTAAAAAATTGCATGGCGCTTGGGATATTTTTGCTGTCTTAATTTTATTACGCCTGAGCGTATTATTCCTATTATTTTATTAACCTTACGATAAAGATGGTTATTGTCGGTTACGCTAAAATGTGAAAATGTGTTGTATTAACGATAAACTAAGCAGTTGCTTGCTATAACTAGTTAATTAACGAATTTTGAAAAAAAAAACGTTAACACTGCTTGGTCCGTTACAGTTTAAAATGTTGCTTGCAATAAAAATCTCAATTTCGATAAAAGTGTCGCTTACGATAAATCGGCGGTAATAGCTCAATCTAATAACACGAAAAAAATATGCTGCTAATGGGGTGTGACACACAGTTTCCTGGTACTCTAAAAAGCACCTTGGTAATTTAATGCCCAATATATCTTTGTATAATTTAATATATAGGTATATAAATTAATAAAAATAAATAAACAAAATGATTCATAAAAAATTGAGCGAAGTGGGACTAGCAGTAAATAAGATATTGACATTTAATGGGATTTCATGGTGGTGCCGTGGATACTATTACTCCCAATGTAATGAAATTTGTAGGGGACCATCTAGGAACCAATCCGCAAAATTTTGACAATTTCATAAAAAAGAATCAAATAGCTCAGAAGTTATGCCACTTGGTGCAATTTAGTATGTTAATGGAATGACATGATAGCGGCGTAGCTACCGTTACTCCGATTTCGATTAAATTCATAGGGGACCATCTAGGAACCAAACTGCATAATTTCAAAAAATTTCATTACAAACAATAGTTCAGAAATTACACAGACACACAGATGGACGGACGGATGGACACCAAACCAATATTGCTCAGGAAGCTCTAAAACGTAAAATGTGCGTAAAAATTTTATTTTGGCGGGAAAAAATTTTTTATTTTTCAAAAGTAATCACAATGCTTCCGCTATTTTAGTAGTCTCGGAAGCAATACGTGAAAATTTAATAACATAAGTACTACAAAGTACAAGCTCAAGCGAAAACAAATATGAAAAATGGTCAATTTCTTTTTATTTTGTAGAGTTGAAATCAAATTAAGGTAATTGTGGGTAATAAAGGCTACAGCTAAAGAAGATCTTAAATAAAATAAAAAATACTGCAGACAACAAACTTTCTTGTTAAAAAATCCACTCCCAAAGTGTCAATCAACCAAAAGAAAATCAAACTGGAAATTAAAATGTTGGATTAGAAAATTTTTAACAGTCTTAAAATTCACAAATTGTGTTTAGAAAAATTTGCCACATCCTCCCCCGAAAAAAATAAATTATTATTCTATCAAAAAAAAAACTACTTTAGAATTTTAAATCAGTTTTCTTAGTAAAGAAATAATTTTGGGACCATATATCAAAATAAAGAATACCCCTGTCGCAGCATCTGCATAACATAGCGAATTTCCAAATATTGGGCACTGGCGGATCTCATCTAAGACCTGTACCCATCTAAAATAGTTTAGCTTTCTAACAGTGAAAACAATTTTCAAAATCACTTTAGTAGTTAATTTTTGGCACATTTGGAACTTCAGGACCCTAACGGATCTCATATAATGTAGGGATCTCATATAATGTAACGGATCTCATATGTTATTACATTACATAACTACAGTATTCGATTTTTTTTTCTAGGTATGAAAATATATATAAATTATATTTTCTCTCTAAAGGAGGACATCATACAAAATTTTCCTTTCCATAACGTACTTATAAAAAATTTGGCTAATTTTGATGAGACAGAGCTATTGTTATTATAACACATACATACATATTGAATAACTAACTAGCACTTGTTTTATTTAGAAAAGAATTGCTTAAACGATAAAGCATTTATTGTAAAAGAATTCAGCAATTTTCTTAGTTTTTCTCAAAAGCTAGTTCACTTAGAATAATGTTTTAAAAGCTTATTTTATGCAATTTTTTACGCTGTTTCCGACGATGTGAAAAAAGATTAGAAATTTTTTTAATTCTGGCCAAATTTTGCAAAAAAAAGCACTAAAAATTGCGAAAAATTGCCAAAAAACCTACTTCTGGGCATCCGACGTGTCTGGCTACGAACTTAGCCGAGCCAATCCGGATTCCAGCTCCCACACTAAATTTCATAAGCATTACACGTTTCGTTCGAGAGTTATCGTACGCACACACATAAATACACACACACACACACACACACACATATATATATATATATATATATATATATATATATATATATATATATATATATATAAATTTTGGTGAAGTAGATTTTCGAGTTCTAGCGGCTCCAAAACAAATTTCTACCATAGTCCCGGACTTAGGTCTTACCATAAGAGCTGCTGTAATAGCTGAATTTCCAGACTGAAAATTCGCTAAAGTTATAAGTTAAGGACATTATTTTTTTTTTATATCTTCGAAGTGAACGTTTCACAACAGTTTTATTTAAAATGAAAAACACTTAGATTTTATATACTAACCAATGTGTATGCAAAGGTAACATTTTTTAACAGTAAAGAGAACGTCGCAATGCATAAAGCTTTTGATTTTTAAATTTATTATGAATATATATTTATCAAGACAAATTCAAGATTGTAAATATCAAAAATAAAAGGAATCTTAAAAAAAAATGTATACATATAAGAACAGAAAATATGTAAAATAATTTTATGAGCATTAATTTGCAAATCTTTTATATTTTCATGTTTATACATATTTTTCTTTGCAAAATCACCTCGTCTACATATAGCCTCCCGTATATTCTAACTTTATGTGTATATTGCAAAGAATATAGTGAATTATATTTACATTCAGTTTCCTTACATATTCGTGAGTCTGTTATTACATCAAATTGTATACGTACCATCGGGGAACTGGGAGGTGTCGTACCCGAAAAAAATAATAGCCTAATTTTTTATATTTTCGCGTACATAGATGAAATAGAATAGAACGTACACATATATATATATATATATATATATATATATATATATATATATATATATATATATATATATATATATATATATATATATATATATATATATATATATATATATATATATATATATATATATATATATGTAGAAATATAAATTTGTTTTATACTAAAGTTGTTAAGATGAAAAATTATCAAAATTTTGTGTAAACAAGAAAATAAGGCGCAAGCAAAAGGTTTGAGTAATTTATAATTTTTTTGTTTTGTTTTTTAACAAGGCAGAAATATAATCAGGGAAAAAAGAAAATATTTATTCAATAAATCTCGCCCTAAAACAAAAAAGAGATTGTCTATAACAATACAGATAAATCAGTTTTATTAAGATTTCAAATTTCGGATTTTCCAATATACAAATCTAGTGTAAAATTGTCGAAAATTTATAATTTTTTTTCTTTATTGGTTAGATGTATTTGGAGATATTACTGAGTTTGTTGTATTCATATATAACTTTTCCTAAAAGCTAATAATAATAAATAAAATATTATTCCAAATTACCTGTGTGATATTTTCAAATTGAGTCACGAGTCAACGATACCTATAACAAAAGAAAAATGAATATTATTTAATGGAGTATTTTTATTCCCAGTAAATAAAAATAAATAAAGAAAAAAGAAATATAAAAACAATTGAAAAAAGAAATATTTTAAAAAACAATTTTTATAAGAGCTTTTTGAAACAGAAAATTATTGAAAACCGTCAATAAAATAAAATCGTCAATAGATAGCAATATTTTTTAAAAAAAAAAGAAGAAATGAAAATTCATTTTATTTTTTCTTCTATATATATACATCCAGGGCCGAGTCAAGGTAGGTGCAAACGGGGCGCTGCACTTGACCCTGTGCTTCCGAAGGCCTCGCGCCATATCAATGAATTTGTTATAAAACACAAATAAATAAACCAAAATCACATTATCGTAACCATTGGAAGTTATTGTAATGGGTCCGATTTTACGAATCGCTAATTTGGACATATCTTCACGTTTCAAGGTCACTAGAATCCGAATCCATCGTTTTTAGCGTGATGTCTGTGTGTGCGTTCGTTTGTTCGTTCGTTCGTTCGTTCGTAGAAGGTTTTGGTAGTTCCAATATGTTCGGAATACTCACAACTTGCTTCGCTTAAGCCTTCAAAAATTTCGTTATATTTTCGCTACGACGCACCGTATACGAGATATTTACGATCAAAAGTTTAGGTTTACGAAAAGTATCGAAAACTAATTTTTTCGAAAATATTGTATTGGTGACCAAATCAAAGGGACTAAGAGAGCTTAAATTAAACAATTATAACCAATTTATGATAAGTAGTTGGTTATCGATAATTTTCGATAACGAAAAGTAGGTTTTGACAGTCCCAATATGTTTGGAATACCCACAACTTGCTTCGCTTAAGCCCTCAAAAATTTTGTTATTTTTGAGCTTCGGTGCACCGTTTACGAGATATTTACCATCTAAGTGTTCAATAAATTTTTATGATAGACCGACTTTAGAGCTAACGATTGCTCAATTCCATTCTATTTTAATCCGAAATAAATACGTATTACATCAGTGTATGTAAGTATATAATTCAAATTTCGTTGTGTTATTTCTTCTAAACTTTTTTTATATTTTTTTATTTTCACACATGTAATAGAAAATGACTATCTTTTGTGGTATCGAACAACACGGTTTCAAAGAACACGGAACCAATTAATCTTGTTCTTCGGGGGATTACTGTATTAATGTTTAAAAAAAAATGTCTTTTAAGTTTGTTGTTATTGAAATTTTTTATTATTCTTGATTCGTTAATTAATTAATAATTATTTTGATTTTCTGGTTGCAAAAGAATTTGGTCATAATATCCTGAACATTTTAAAGAAAAAATATCTAAAATCAGTGAAAGTGGCACAGTGGTTCGCTTCACTTACACCATCCTATAAGCAAAAAAAGTATTATAATTATTTAATTTGATTTTACACAAGATTCTTACGTTTCCGGAACAGTGTTCTTGCCATCACCAATACAGTCAGAGCTGCTCATTCGTTGTTGTTATACCTACTAAACAATTTTACACAATTATTACTGTTAGTATTATCCTTGTAACGATAAGACTAAAGTGAAATTTTTGTTATCATGTCGCAGTGATATAAATCACCGTATACGGAAATGTTGTTCATATTACCATCAAGTTGTCAGTTTCGTTGACGTAAAAAGAAAATCTGCGAACATTCAGATAAATAACGGAGTGAAGTGCGAGTTGTTGATGCTATTTAATCAACTTAAGTAAGTTACACACGAGACTACTTTATTTTATGTAGATGTATGTATATCCATTACTGCCTGTTTAATACTGTTTACTGCTGGATGGATATATTCCTATTCACATTCGTACTGCCGTTACTTTTTCACTTTCTCCAGTGCTGGAAAGCAATTAATTAACTCACTAATATAAATATCTAAGTAAGTGAAGTGACGCAGAAGGAAAAAAAAACAACAGTAATTTACTCCGGGAAATAAATGGGAATGTCCTTAGCGCAGAATATATATCATCGCCGTTTACATATTTCGATTTTTTATATACCCCGTCCGTCTCTTACAAGGGTATTTATTTGCACGTACATCATTTAAATTTCCTCATTTTATTCTACTTAAATAAAATTTTTTTTTAATTAAAATTGTTTATTTTAATTAACGATTTGCTAAAATCAGTGTATCCCCTGCTTGTTAAATGAAACATTTTTTATAGCATTTAATTTTTTCACTGAAAAAATTAAGTACAATTATTGTTTGATTTTGTTGAAGTAGCCAGAAAAGGGGAAAAATTGATAAAAAAACGAATAAAAGAAAAATTTACTTACAGCTAGTTAAATCAAAAAATATTTTTTAATTAAAATAGTCTCTTTATTTATTTAATTTACATGCGGAAGCATTGTGATCTTGTGTCAGGGTCACGGTAGTCTCCGGGTCAAATAAACGAACAGGGCACAGCTGTGTCTTTTCGCGAAGCGATTCCGCCTATTTTGAACGCTCATGACTTCGGTCTGGATAATACTTAATTACATACCGTCATCTGGGGTGAAATTGATCATCGGGGGTGAGATTGTTCACTAAATCATATTTTTTTAAACTGAATATAGCGCCAGAACTATAGTTTAGAATGCGATTTTACCGATCGGTAATGTAAGAAATAAGATGGCTGAAAATACCCTACGCATGCGAAGTTCAGCTACAGGTCCGTATCTTTAAAAAAATAGTGTATTAAAAGAAATCGTATTTTTGGGTGAAAGCGAACTTTTAAAACTTTATCTGATAAGTCAAAATCTAAACATAGATTTTATATTTTAATAAAATACACCTAGTCGTTGATGCTTTGTAACCATCACGTGCTTAGCTGTACATAATCAGTCCAGTATTTTTTGTCATATTGGACATATTATTGCGTAGGGTGAGATTAAGCATATAAATGGGGTAAGATTTTTTTAAAGATACGGAACTGCAGCTGAACTTGACGTGTATAGGGTATTTTCAGCCATTTTATTTCTTCCATTGCCGGTCGGTAAAATCGCATTCTAAACTATAGTTCTGGGCGCTATGTTCAATTTAAAAAAAATATAAATTAGTGCACAATCTCACCCCCGATGATCAATTTCACCCCAGATGACGGTACATATCTTTGTGAAAAGACCCCCGCTGAAACTCGAATAACACTCAAATGGTAAGAAAATGATGCTGTCTGTGTTGAGCTAGTGAAAGCAGAGCTATAACTTTCACATTAGCAGTGGCTGGTAGCAATAAAAAATATGTACAAGAAAACAAATAAATAAATATATCACAATACTTATTTTAATTTTTGCGTTGGATTGGCCTGATTTTATTTTGTTCAAAGGTGGAAACCACAGAGTTCAGAGGGAACACTGCTATCCCTATACTACTGAAACCAGTGTAACCAAAAAAGGATAGAAAATATGTTATATATGTGCACTGGGTTTAGTTTGTATTTGTGTGATCTGTTTTGTGTGTGTAAGTGATCTGAGGTGTCTTGCATGGTGTCGCTTACGTATATATAATACTACGTGCTGTGGTGGTAACAATGACCACAACAATCAAAACGTGATGAAAACAATTGATCTATGCCCATCCACTGCCACCGAACGAGTGAATGCTAAGTAGCCTAACGTGCTCAGAAGTGCATACTGCTGATTACACAAAAGAGATAGTAGTGTTCCTTCTGTGATGGAAACCCTGCTTAGTATATTATATAATTTTTATTATAACAGGAAAAATATAAACTGTAAAAAGCATTTTATGTCAAAGGATTTTAATAATAGCAATAAACTCTTGTCTTCTGAATATAATTTATAAGACAGGAACTAATACGTATTCCATTTAATGAGTATTGTACTCGTGGTTGTTAGTTATGCCTTCAGCGAAGGCAATGTGTAACGGATACATAGCGAAGATGATCTGTTGATCGGTTCATTATGTATTATTAGAAGCTGGCAGCTAGTTTTTGATAATAATTTTGTATCTATCTTATTTAAATAATTATCGTGATAAGATGCACATTAGTTCTGTTTCAATAATTCTGTAGTATCTAAACTGATTGATAAATAATATGACAGATATCGAATATTCAACAACCTACTATCATTATATGTATATTTTTTCTCACTAATTTATATCTAAAATACGAAATAATAAAATAAACAGCAGTAATAAAAAATTTTATGATCTTTGTTTCTTTTTTTGAACAAATTTTGAAATATAAAAAGTTTTAAAACAAAAGAATTTTTATTAATTATACACAAGTTTGCTGCTCCGTTGGAGAATAGAGCAAAACTAACCAACGGATGAAGCTCAAACTTTCTTTTTTAACATTTTTCTTTCCTATTTATTGTTGACTGTAAATATATTTCATATAAATTGTGTTCTATGATTTCTCTTTCTCATAATAATTTTTTTATCTTCCGAACTTTTATGAATGGTGTTAATAAAGTTGAAGAACTTTTCCCTTAAAAAGTTATAGTTGGTGTAATTCATTATAACACTGATATGAATATTGAGGTTGATTTTGTTTCCCCTAGAGATAAAAATAAAATATATTTCAGTAAATGTTTGACTTTTTTTTTAAAAAAATGATATAGAAAGAAAGAACGTAGAGAACTATTACAATTTTTTACTTAACATTTAGAAAAAAAAATTAATGTTTTTCATTGTTTTAATGTCTATACTTCATTGCTTTTATTCCAAAATAAGTATTTACACCTACATCACTTAGCTGTTAAAATAGGTAAAACAGAAATATAAAATGCATAGGTATTATCTAACATGGAGATGCACCTAGAGTGAAATTTGCAATTTTGATAAAAATTTACTGATTGTGTGTAGCAAAGGCAAAAATAATGAAGGGGTCTCCACATGAGTGCCCAGGTGTCTCCACAAAAGTAAATCCAGCCGTGATATTTAGCCTAACGAATGTGATAAATAAAACACTTCGTGTTCCAGTATTTAATACTGAGTTTGGTACTTACCAGCAAATCATGAACTTATCCTAAACAAAAGTACATGAATTTTCTTATGCGGAAGTGTCAAATGTAAATGCTACATCGTTACTAATTTAACACGTTCACGGTTATAGACGCCGTACGGCGTCAAGTGAAAACTGGCGAACTCCGACACTACGCTGTACCACGTCAATCTTGTAGCTCCGTGATAAAGTGTACTAATTTCCAAAATAGTATACCAGTTGAGCGTTTCATGATACTATATTAGGGCCGTCAGCGTGTTAACAACAGAAAAAGTAAGATCGATAATTTAAGACTGGTAAAAGGAATCACATCCAAACAAAAATTTAATAACATATTACTAAATTTCTTTCGTATTTCATATGACCTGAAAAAATGACCTTACCAGGAATACTGTTTATAACGATTTCAACGTTAACATCTGTTTTTTATTTTTATGGGCATGGAGGTAATTATACGTGAAATTACCCAGAGTAGAAATTACACAATTAAAGAAATAGAATATCGTAAAAGGTAAGTGAATATATTCGTTTGGTTCAATGCTGAATGATTTAGTCAATTTAATTACATAATTAAAGTACAGATTTGAGGAGGAATTCTAACATGTAAAGTTGAACTATTTTAATTGATTCAACTCTACAATTAACTGATGATTATCTTCTAAAAATTTCTTCTCAAATTATATCATATCATCAAAAATCCTTTCTAGTTAAAACATAGTTGTAAGTAAAGTGAACCGAGCTATAATAATCATTAGCTAATGATGTAATATTGTTCTGTGTGTGAATATCCTATTTAAAAAATATTTAATTTCTACCATTTAAATTAACGAGTTGCTCTGAGATAGTCAGGTACAAAAGTATATCTCAGCAAAAAAATTTTCTTTTATCAAAAATTAAATTATGTATTAATATTATCCAGTTATTATATTTGTATACCACTTGGTTTTTTGAATTTCCGCGCGCTTATGTTGTATAGCAGTTTAAAAGAATTGTTGAAAAATGTTGTAAAATGATGTTTTTAAATTATATTTCAAAAACGGGGTGGTGAATAATTTTTATTTCTTATTAAATATGGTTTGTAACATTATATTAAATAACATATTAAATTTTTATCAAATTTCTTTGGCAAGTTTCCATTTTATTCAAGAGAATAGAGTTTTCCCATAAGCGCCCGTGTTAAAATTGCAAAACTTTGAAACCGTTTTTCTGAAAATTGGGATGGTCAATTTTTTTTTTTCGGTAAGGGCTCCTATTATTGGTATTGGATTAAATAAATATCTAGAGAAGTTTCGTTAAAATCCTTTGAATAAATCGTTTTATAACCAACTATCTTAATCACATAATATTACTTACACGTAATACAGATATATTAATTTTTTCTTTTAAAAATATTTTTAAAAAAAGTGTTGCTTTTTTAATAAGGTTTTAACGTTATTATTCAATTATACAATTGCAAAATACACAGATTTTACCTTTTCTTTGCATGACAATTGTACATAACATAATTATACGAAAATTAAAATGTAAAAAAGAAGAAATAAACGCGATACCGAACAGACTCTTCAGAATATGATGAAATTTCTACATCATAATATTTATGAATATATACCTATATTATTTTTCCACTTTTTATACATTAAAAATTTTATTAATTTTTACTCAGAGTATTCTTTTGCCTCATACAAAACGGAAAAAAGGGAAAAGAATATTGTACAGAATAAAATAATATTAAAAGCAAATTGATTTGAACTGTAAAATCACGTTGAAACCCAGGTAGCATCTGTACGGAAAATGAGAAAACATAGGTAGGCATAGAAATATTATATGAAAAATATAATAAAGAAATTTTCCAAATGAATGCTCAAATTTTCTCATAATTAATTAAAAATTTTCTTCCACTGGTTTAAATATAGCACCTAATTTTGAAGTTTTCCAGTTAATTAAACTCTCACTGAGAAAATATGAAATTTTGTATTTTTCTGTGAACATTTAAAAATATCAACAACAAGGAAATCCATGTGCAATCATTTAAGCGAAAAATATTGGACCATTAAAAAAAAGTTTCGGTGCAAAAATAACAGATGTTGTAACAATTAACTGTCATTTCACCTGAGGTAATTTTTTTTTTAATTATATTAATTTTATCATTAATATTTCGTATACAATTAATCATATTAATCCATTCAAGTATAGAAAAGAGAACTAAAGATAACAGAACCATCTAGAACAGGGCTTCTTAAACTTTTTTCATTCGTGACCCCAAATAGAGATATACCTATAAGTATTTTGTAAGGATTTATTGAATAGGTATAACAATATATATAGGTACATATAAAAAATTTTTCGTTATGACCCCAAGATTTCGCTAAGCAACCCCAAATGGAGTCGCGACTAATAGTTTAAGAAGCCCTGATTTAGAACTATACTATAACTGAAATACGAGTATTTATAGTTGATATTATAATTATTTTTTCGGGGTTATATTGTAACCAGTAACTAAGTAAGCAACCAAAGATACATATGGTTAAATTACCAAAAATACTGAAAAATATATGAATCATCGGAAAGTAAAAATTTACATTTTAATGACGAAATAAACACAAAAATAAAAAAATACAGAAGGTATTACTGCAATCGACAATAATGTAATATAATCTACCCTATTTTTTTCCTTATGTGTTTTAAATACCACATATATTTCGGAAAACCGCTAAAACCTGTATTCCTAAATTTTTGATGCTCTTGATTTTGATTTATGATGGTAAAATTTTGATATATTGAACTACTCAAGCTGGACAAGAATATTTACGCCAATTTTAATCCCTCCAGCCCCTATTGTGAACCCGACCCTACACGAGTCCCTTTTTCGTCATCTTAGTTTTCTTCTATCTTTTATAGTTTTCGAGATATCTTAAGAAATACGATTTAGACCCCCAACTTTAGGGGGTTCTACTATTCTACATACCAGTGAAGTTTCATCAAAATTGCGAATTTCACACTAGGTGCATCTCCTTGTAAATGATACTTACTATGATCTTGACTGTACACATTTTAACACGTACAAATAAGGCCCGATTTACATTAACGATTCGCTCTCGGTACGATATCACTCTGCTCCAGGTACGATAAAATATTCTTACATAATAAACAATGAGTGTATTCACATCATCGCTCCTGATTGATATCGGACCGATATCGGAGCGATGGTGTGAATACACTCATTGTTTATTGTGTAAGAATATTTTATCGAACCGGAAGCGTAGCGACATCGTACCGAGAGCGGAGCGTTAATGTAAATCGGGCCTAATACGCAACCTAGCAATAAAAAGGCAATATCATAATATAGGCCAATAAAAACAATTGATATAAAAACCTCTCAATTCGATTGCAAAATATCATTGTCTTTCATTTTTATAATTTTGTAAAAGTAAGAAATTATTTTGGCTGCACATAAAGGAAACCTTCATCGTTATCTCGACAATTAGATTTAATGAAATATATCGAATATTTTCCAATGTAATTTCGTTAATATTGCAAATAATCTGTACGCATACAGAGGTACTTAAGTAAAAAGAAAATATAAACATAAAAGCAAATGCAATCAACTCGAACAAAATATTCCCCATTCTTTTTTACTATAATAAGCCACATGTATGAAAATAAAATACATATATTGTATACTCCATTTGTCTCTCTTTTTCTCTTTGTCTCTCTATATATATCACCAATGTATAATGTTAAAATTATACGAAAAGTAAAGCTAAAGGAATATTAAAAGGAATGTAGAAAAAAAGTATCTCTTTTGATAAATTACTCATCATTTTGTAGCAGTCATCTTGCCTTTTTATCTAATTCACAAAATGAATTTTACTTTAGCATGTCACAAAAATATTATTATGACATCTTTTCAAACATGTGTGCATATATGTACATTATTGAACATAAGAAATCGTACTACTACTACATTTACTAATGAAATTTTCATTATTTTATATTTCCATACAGAGTGATATATTATCGTTGTCCATATCAAAATTACACAATTTAAAAAATTTGTATTTCTGTAATGAATTGTAATGAAAAGGTGTGCCTTTAAGTATTTTATTGATTAACATATTTTGTAGTCATTATATAAAAAAAGCTTTAAATCAAGTTCTGGCTTGAAACGTCGAAATTCCTTCGATACGATGGTCAGAAATAGAGAACAGTACTCAGGTTTTTATGTCTTGAAGGTCTCAATTTCACCGAAGCCAGTAGCAGTTATGAGTTCTAATACCCTTAGCAAGGTTGAGAAATATTAAAAGGTAAATTGGGATTGTACGCACGTACAGAGTTAAAAAAATAATATAAATTTCTTGAAAGATTTTTAGTGATGACAGGGTACGTATCGATATATGAGCTGTAGTGTATTTAAATTTATCAGTATCACGAAAATAATAAATAACAATATCAATATTTTGCATAATATATTTATATCGTAGTATGTGTGAATCAAATTAAACACTTTGATCGGTAAATTTTGAAATGGTAAAAAAAAATTCTTATAAAAAGTTAGGTAAACTCAAAGAAACGTTGGTTTGTGACTCCGTATTAATGGTCATTAATTTATCGTTAAGCAAAAAAACTTGTAAATTGTCGGCCTGAAATCATACATTTTATTCTATTTTTGCCGCCTAGCATTTTGATAAATAATAATTATTAATTTTGTACACGACAATCTATGCGTACACTGATACTGGTTCACAATTAGCAACAATAATAAATACACATGATTACTGGAAGACGTAAAATTATTTTCTTTGCAACTTTTTACCACTGAAAAATTTAAAACTTGTATATTTGTACACCCTGTTAAAATTTAAATTATTACATAGTGATTTATACAATTATGAATCGATTTTCGTGTTCCATCTAGAAACGTAACTACAAATTTTTTGGGCCCTGGAGCGACTTTAACCAAGCACCCCCGTTCGTAAGCGTCTATCATTTTCCCGAAAATTTAGAGTAGCGAGTAAAAAATAAACAACTTCGGCAACCTCTCTTTGCCCTTTTCCATTTGTTACGCTCTATTCCTTTTCCCTATTGGATCCCTTTTTATCATGCACCTTGGAGCTGCTCTTTCACCTGCTCATCGACAACATAGTCATCACATTTATTTTCATGGTATGAAATTTTTCAAAACAATCCCCTGGGTGTAGTGAAGGATTATCAGGACATGTTGAGCAAGATGTCATAGTTTGTTTACGTCCTCCAACTTGTTTGCTATTGGAACATACCCAGCAATCTTTTTTGTTTCTTTTTTTGGAACTTTTTTACTAAAAAATAAATATACGTATATTTTTTATACAGTACACTAGAGCTTTATGTTCGTAAAATTTAAATATTATGCGAATGAAAATGAAATCAAAAGTTTTGAAATGAAATCAACAGAACTTATTTATCTGAACTACGGCGCACAACTGGATAAACACACAATGCACCGTATATTCCATCAGGGCCGCGCCAAGGGACATTTGCGCTGGGGTGCAAGACAAAAATTGTCGCCCCTAAAACGCCAAACTTATTTGTAATACATTTTTGATAATAAAATATATGCCTCCCGGCTACCAGTTTACTTACTATATATACTTACTTTAATGAAATGCAAGATTGATAAATGTTTTATGTGTAGAATTCAACGACGGTTTTTATAAAATTAAAGCATGCAAGAGCATGTTCGATCCCGATCCCGTTTGATCTCGCCGATTACCGCGCAAATGATTGTTGTCGCTGGTCAACAATCGGAATAATCGGATTACCGACGGGTCACAACAATCATAATAGACAAGTATTTAAGCAAAATGCGGGTAACATTTAAGTGTCATCAAAATTACCACATAAAAATAGTAATAATTTATATTTTATTTGCCGCCCCCGAAGCCTGCCGCCGGGGTACTAGGCACCCCTAACACCCCCGCTTGGCGCGGCCCTGTATTCCATACACGTTGCTGTTTATTTGAAATAACAGAATGTCCCTTCAGTGGAGCCTTTCGATTTTTATAACACTAATACATGTCCCCTCAGCGGAGCCTTTCGATTTTTATAACACTAATACATGTCCCCTCAGCAGAGCCCTTCGAGTGTTAAGGGTTAAAATAAACAGACGATGGTTTTGCTTAAAACAACCAAAAATTTGTTGCTATTGACTTTTAATTTTAATTTTAATTACTTTAATTCATCATTTTGTCAATATCATTTCACTTTACGTTAAATAATCAAGTCAAAAACAAAATAAAGCAGTTTTGATCACAAAAAATTTTACCGATGTTAACATTTATGTTCCTAGTTGCCTGAAACACGCTATCTATATATACCGGGTGAGTTTTTTGAGAGTTGCAATTTTGATTACAACCAAACCGTTGATTTAATCGAAAAATTGTTCAAATAAGAGTTGTAGATACTGATGGGGGCAACCGATTGCTACAGTCCAGGAGCTTTATAGCTCTTATGGTTTTCGAGCTATGATACAAACTTATAGATTTTTAAATGAGACTATATATTAATTTTTCGATAAAACTGATCTAATACATTAATTAACAACATAAATGAGCCAAATAAATTTTTTTTACCCAAGTTAAATTTTTGAATTTTTCTTTAATTTATCAATTGGGTGGTAAAAATATGTATATGTAAATGTGGCTACTTCAATCGATAGTGTTCTGGTTGCTTACATTTCTATTACATTCAAGAGAAGAACCTTTCCCGGTACCATTTCTATCATACAAATTTGGCTGCAACTCTCAAAAAACTCACATGGTATATATATATATATATATATATATATATATATATATATATATATATATATATATATATATATATATATATATATGTACTATGCAGATTAGTTGAATATAATTATTTGTAGATTTTATAAATTATTATTATTATTATTATTTTATGAAAATTGTACGTATATATAAACATGTACACTTATACATACTTACATACGTATATAAACATTCACGTACAAAAATAAGTAAGTCAACAACATTCGCCATTAAGGCTCTTAAGTTGGTAAAACTTTACCAATTTGTATTCTAATTACGTAGTGTACTGGTTATTACTATTACACAAGTTATAATATGATGGTAGGCAACCTTTAGATAATATTTTTAAAAGAATAAAACAACACACAACTTGGTATGTAATAAAAAATTAAATACAAACTAAATTTGCATAATACTCAACCGCTATCGCCACTACCGTTACGCCAAAGTCGAGTAACGAAAATTATTTTTAAATAACACGAATATAATAATTACATAATAGTTTGTAAACTTCACACTACCACGTTCTATATAGGCGTCACACCCATTTGTTGCTACATACTTCTTATATTCTTGTTAACAGCCAGGAAGTCGAAGAAATTTTTCATGAGTAAAATTTATGCACGCATGCATATACTTAACAGAGTGGTAGTGAATAGGATGTACAACCAGCAAATATTATGGTTTTTACAAACGGGTGGACCACATTGTCACAACCACTAATTTTTGTTACTTTTGAGTTGTGCCAGATGAAGGGTTTTTTGTCGCTATTTGTCATAGCTTGGCAGACATTAATGAAACAAAGACCAAAATTTACAGCCAAATATTACGGGCTAATTGAATTGCAATTTAAAGAAGTGACCGGCTAATATCGATATAAAAAAAACCGATAGAATCATAGATGATAAGAGAAACTTAATACCGTTGATTCAGCTAACGTAAAAATACAAAGACTGACTTTAATTGACAAATTGTTAATAGGAACAGTAATATATTTACTACTACCACTACCTATTGCTTCAGTTGATCAGAGGTCCTAGACCCTAGTAGATGGTACCAGACGTCAAAGACTGCGATAAAGTTTCGATTTTGCATGATTATTTCAACAAGGGTAAGAAGAAAACACTTTTTCTAACATACCGTAAAACCGTCTAGACCCGGACACTTTTTACATTTTTTGGTATAATTTTATGTTTATATACATGTTTCCTTCATAGATATCACCAATAAAAGTATTACCATTAGAAAGAGCGTATATTATTTGTTATATCCCTGACCCATTTGTTTCATTATAAGTAAAAATAAAAAAAAAAAATAAAAAATAATTAGTAAGTGTCCGGGTCTACACCCCAAATCGCTCTTGACCCGGACACTTACTTAAATAATGTAATAACATGCAAAATAACCTCTCCCGTCGGGGTTAGGACAGTGTTTTATATCGTCTGATGTCTCTGAACCTGTCAAAGGCTTCAAAACATTTTGTGGGAAGGGAAAGGGATCAATACATAGTATGCCTCTCTATGAAGTAAACATGCGATATGACGCTAGAAGGAGGCATAAACCGCGTAATTCTGGCGGGAATCTAACGTATGGATAGTGGAAGTTACAGTCAGTGCGAATCGCGGCCATAGTGTAATAAACTGATGTGTCCGGGTCTAAACGGATATATGTATATAGCATATATTTTTTTATATATACATCGAATATAACTTCAAACACCATTAAATGATGCCCGATAAAATTCTGAACACATACATATCAAAATTAAAAGAATATGACAATTATGATGAAAATTACATGTCTAAGTTAGACACACATTTTATTTCTTTGAAAAACTGGAGAATAGTAATCCTGTAAAATGAGATAGTAAAAGTTGAAATCCGTAGTTTTTATTGGTACAGCTGTTTAGAGGATTTTTTCTCTCTCTAATGACGTCAAGAACAAATGTTTATTGTAGTAGGTTAATGTAGAAACTATTTACTTTGAAGATTGGTGCAAAGTGTCCGGGTCTAGACCCCCTGTCCGGGTCTAGACGGTTTTACGATAACTAATTAATAAACATAACATTTTTTAACATAACTAACATAATAAATTAATTACTTTTAAAAGCCGGGCGATAAAGCTAAGGTTGTGTTTACTGGTGGAGCTGATCAAAAACCAAAAAGGGTCGATTAACCGGTTTGATGGCAGTACAAAAAGTTGCTTCTCTTCTTTTACCACCAACATTAAATGTTTTCATGTGTACACAGATCATATCTGGAAAATATTTTTACTAGATTTGTTTTAGCATTGGTAACGTAAAAACCCCTGTACTCGAACGTGATCCAACACTCGAACAGTATTGATCTTTATCGGTTATTCTTTCAGAAATAACTTCATTAATATACAAAATATCAAAACTGTTCAAGTATTGCATGCGTTCGAGTATTGGGGCTTTCACCCTAACTGAAGATAATAAAATTCATAAAACAATCTAATTTTATTTGCTTTTAATGAAGTTGAATTTTTCATGAAGTTGAATTTTTTTAATTGTAAAAAATATAAGTGAGTGACGAGTTCTAGTTTAAACAAATATACCTAATATCATTTTAAATATTACTTTTAAAATTTACTAAAATATTTATTAGTTGAACACTCACAGTTTTAAATGTATTTAGAAAATAATTCACACGTTTTGTCTTTTTAGCGATCCAAACAGCACTAAATTTCTTGTTATTAAACAAATCAAAATAGGTTTTTTTTTAAGATAAAACTGGTCTTTTATAAAATACATTTAGATCATTAACATTATCCAATAAACAATAAAAAATACAAATCTCTTGTGAAATAATAAGCCAGAATATTGTTTCCTCTTTAGTTAAAAAAAAAAGTAACGAAATATTATAATTAAAATTAGAAGATATATATGTCTATTAGAAACGATTTTGTGCTGGCTAATAAAATTAATTAAATAAAATGTTTAACAGATATTAATTATGAAAGTTTTAATAATATTAAGTTAAATATAAACTTTTCTGATATAAATTTTCTTAAAGACTGAATAAAATTCATTATTATTCCCCATGTATTTGGCGTCTAGTTGTTTATATTGTTTGTCAGTTGGTTCCCCGCTGGTGCCATGTTGCTCTTATTTCTCTACAGTAGGTACAATATTATATATTTACTACTTTACTGGCTCTAATAGCTTTTCCTTTAGTTAGCATCAACTGTACAGTGCTACCGAGAAAGTGTATAAAATATGAGGTCCGCATTTTATCAGTTTATATACATGTTCAGAAACAGAGCTAAGATTAATATTTTTGATCCAATATTTTTTGGAGCCAGTCAATTTTTTGTTTAAGTTTGTTAGTTCCTAATTAAAAAAGGAAATTTGAAGTATGCAATGGAAACAAAAATACTCGAATAAATTACTTCTTTTTGGGGGGTTCTTACGGCCTATGAGAACAAAATTTTGCATATACATGTACAAGCTTCGATTAATATGAGACAAAATAATTTATTTTAAAGATCTTTAATTAAGTCTAAGCAATAAAAATTGTTCTCTGTACGATACAAAATTTTAAATATAATTTCTGCTCAACAAATTAAAATGTTACCGTCCCCATTCTGTGACATATGGCGTACGAAGAACGTAGGTACATAGTAAATATTAAAATTATCTAATATATTCTATCTGTCGAAAAAAGAGGCTTTTTTCTGCTCTATATTTTATTATACGCGGATAAGACGATATTTAAATAGAGCGGAAATTAAGCTTAAAAATAATTCAACTGTTAATACACAAATGATCTTCTTCTAGAAACGAAGAGATGAATTTAATACAGACATTTACTTTTCAAGTGCTTACTCATATACTCGCATAGATTACACTGTGAGTGGATTATTTTTTTTTTATTCCTGCAAGCAGCCAGTTTACCACGTAATAGAAAATGTACGGATATAAATGAACGTTTTATACATAGCAATGCTTGTTAAGTAATTAGTATTTTTTTATGACATGCATTTTCGATATCTTTTCTGATAACATTTAAGGCAATTATTTTTCAAATATTAATTATACATATTAGGTTGGTGTTTTAAATCTTTTTCTATTTAATTAATTAAATTATTCATAACGTCAATTAATTAGTGTTAGAAGCGGCACTCCACGGTTATAATGAAATTTCAATTAAGAATAAGCAGTTCATTAGTGGGAATTAGGTTAATATAGTTTTATTAGAGTTCTTAACCAAAACAAAAAAACAAATTGGAACACTAAAGAGCCATCTACATGATCGCGGTTTTTTGTCAATTAAGTGACAATTAATTGAAGTAGGTATCTATAGATATGATCTAAATTAATAAAAAATTTTAGCTCCTTCATTTTTACGTATAGTACATGCATACATACATACATGCATTTTGTGTACTTAAATAGTTTGTGTATTTTTGTATATTATGTATCGCACTGTAATATCAATTTCTGTTTATTTTAGGGCTTCGAAGAAAAATCTCGAAACTCTTACAGCTTCATGAAATTTTATATGTACACTAGGGTCTGTAATATCGTTAAACAGGTTTATCAGTAAATCGCAAAAGACGCCCTAAAATTTTTATCAGTAATTCGTTGATTTTTTACTGGTAGCTGGATTAAGTTCATTTTATTTCGCTGAGGAATGATTTAGGTATTGAACGTAAATATGCACAATCAGATTACCTCTTATTGTTTACCCATAATAAAAATTCTATGATCAAAAAAATTCGCACAATACTTAAAATTCGGAAATTTTAACACAATAATCTTGTGTTGTACATTTTTACAACCAATTTTGAAAAAAAAAACAATCCTAACAAAATACCCCTCTCTTCTAAATTTCTTATATTTTAGATGTATACAATAGATATTATAAATGGTAAAACTCGAAACTATACCGGGATAATTGATACAATCTGGGAAAAATACGTATTACCTAAATTTTTTTGTCTAAACGATTCTCTATTCTACTTGAATTTTATTATTATGAATCAAGTAGGTATTATTGTAATATTCTAATTGAATCAAGTATTATTGTTTTCAGGGCTGGGAACTATTTAAAATGATTTCATCTTAAATATGTACTTAAAATACAAAATGGCATTTCGCATTTTCTATTTTAAATAAGTTCGTTCAAACCATTTTCCATTTTGTATTTAAAATGAAAATTTGAATTCATTTTACATTTAAAATGAAAATGCTTGTATACTTAAATTTATGTTTATAGATATGACACTTATGACGCATATTAATCATAGAACTAGAGTTGAACGCAGTCTAACTAATTGTAAGTTAAATGTAAGTTGATTCAATTAACTCAAATTTTTTATAACTCAAGTTGCAATGTCACTTGAGTTAAATTTATTACTAGAGCTGGAGTTCTCTCAAGTCAAACTTTACTGACTCAAGTTTTGTGTTATTATCTTTAAGACACATCGATAAGAAATGTTTTGGTATTTCGAGTAGTTGATTTTTATATGTAATTTAGAAGTCGCAGTTGTAACGTACTGAAGGTTTGAATATGTTAAAGCTGAATTAAATTTTACAATATTTTTGAGTAACAACATTTCAAGAGTTAAATTTCGTTTTCATATCATGTAAACTTTATAAAATTTTTTCAAACGACTGCCTTTATTTGATTTCAGTACGTTTGACATTTTCTTAACTGTTTTATTAAAATAAATCAAGATAACAAATTTATAGAATAAATTTAAAGTAAAAAAGCATTTTGCATTTTATAATCCATTTTAAATAACTATTTTCCATTTTCAATTTTAAATATGTTTAGCAAAACCATTTACCATTTTGTATTTTAAATGCATTTGTGGAAACCATTTCCCATTTTCTATTTTAAATGGTTTCTATGAACCATTTTTCCCAGCCCTGATTGTTTTATTACCCATAGACCTCTTGTACATACATATATAGGCCTGTATCAGTTGCAACCATGGTATTATAAAACAATGTCCGATAAACATGACAATAATGGAAGTCAATGCGTAAGACAAGATTTATCGATTATTCAATCATCCTATAATCACAAATTCTTTTGCACTCATAAAAAAAGATCAATTTCTACATAAAATTTTGATAGAATTTCAACTTTAAATTCAAAAGTTAAATATAGCAGGTGAAAACAAACCGACATTACATTTTCTCCAGTTTCTTGACGACACTTTTTATGTTTAAAATTTTTTATAGCATAACAAATGTTTTGTGAACCAAGCAGAACAAATAATACCTACTATAGCTTCGCTCTTAGTGAAAATTGGACTTTTGTTCAATAAGTTTGAGTGTTGTTGCGCGCTGAATGACAGCCATTCGAAGCAATTCAATTAAAATAAAAATGTTAGTGTACTACAATTATTGTTATTATTGTTCTACATCTCTTTCATTCTTATTCTCTCCTTGGTACGTATCTAAGAAAATATTTGTGCCGTACACTTTTTCCATCATCGAAATTATTTTTTTTAAGTAATTTTTTTATTATGGTTTTTATGGATATACCAACATAATTTCTTTAATAAAAAACATTACTTATTTATTCAACAAACTGTTTCTATTCAAGTTCAGTCATCACTATTTCCATAAATTATAAAAATATTTTCGGAAATTAAAAGAGGTATCTATACTACACACTGTGATTAATAAAATCAAAAATTAAATTACACTGTAATCACAGGCTACTTCATTAGCCCAAAGCAAGGAAAAAACAAAACGTTTTTCATTTGCGCCTATGAATTACTTTTCAACCTAGTTTCAGTAGTTTCAGTTAGGCTGCAGCATAAGGTTGATAATAATGTATACTAACAATAAGTGGTTCATTAATTATCCACCAAAAGCAGCACTTTATGTTTACAAGTTGCTTTATTTAATATTTTATTTATTATACAAAAAAAAATTTAATATTTTACCTTTAAATTAGACAGAGCAAATTAAGAGTAATTTATTGGTGTGAAGAAATAATTATAAATATAAGAAAATATCATTTGTAAATATAAGAAAACATTATTTTGTACGATTTTGACGACTGAAGTATTAAAAAAAAAAAGTTTGTTCATAAATAGCTAATTACTTAAAGAAGAATTTCTGTTGGAGAAATTGCTGATTTCAATAGAACAATTTAAGAGCAATTTAGGCATATAAAAAATAAAAACGTTTTGAATCAAACTTCCGGTGTCAACATCTTTCCGATATAATTGAGTAACCTTTCCAAATATGGAATTTTCATTCTGATTATGCTCCAACTTTCAGTCTAACAGACAATATTCTTTTTAGCGTCATGGTCAAGTAAATTTTTTTATCCACGAAAAATGTGTGTGTGTGTGGTAGCTGGTGCATTTATAGAAGTTACCTTTTCACTTTTTTTTTGTATAATATTTTATGAATAGAAATAAATTTGAAAAAATAATTCGAAAAGAGGCGAAAATAAGTTTTTACTGTTTTAATGTATTGAATTTAACAAGTTAGTTATGCATGTTAATATATACCGGTGTCCCGTCCGGATGTATACATACGATTTACATGTTAATGGATAACATGTGATTCCCATAAGGAAAAAGTTATGTCATAAGAATGCTTTGGATAAACATATTTAATATTTATGTTTTTGCTAATTTTCTTTCATAAAATAATTTTTTTTTACTTTATTTTATTATAAAAATAAATAAATAAAGTAAGAAACTGATAATTTATTTCAATAAAAATTTGAATATGAATGACAAGAATATATTAGTTTTTTCATTTTTCTTAAACTAATATCTTGGTTGTTTTCTACGACGCGGCGCGGCGGCTAGCACACTAATATTGTATTGTCAATTGATGCTCTAACTGAAGCAGATGTCTTTTTATGGTCATTATGTACACATTCATATTTTTTAAAATTTTCTAAAATGCATTAAATTGTCCTGAGGTACGGTAGCGGACGATTAGGATACTTACAACACTGAATGAATCTCTGCTACGACGCAGACTATTTCCTTCAATTCTCCACTATATTATCTACACTATTTATTTCTTCGACATAATATTCTTTCGGTATTTTTTATTATTTTAATGGCCGCTACACACGATCAGTTTTAACTGACAGTTTTCACTGAACAGTTCAAACAGACAAAGAAACCTGATCGTGTGTAGGCAAAAAATGACAGTTTTTTTAATATCAGTTAAAACTGATAAAATATTTCACCACATATTTTTTTAACTGAAATGATGGAACTGATCGGTTTAAACAGAACGTGTGTAGGTAAATTCTCATCAGTCGTATTACGATCTGAAGAAACACATATGCTAACCAACGCATACCTACTATAATATGCTGGCTGTAGTGATGGAAAATGACTGTTGGCTTTGTTGCGAGAACATTTGTATAGATTTCAAAGAGAGAACCTGCCCTATTTCCGTGCGTGTTTCTCTGTGATATTTAAAAATTTACTAATAATAAAATCGTATTTCCCACGTGAACACCTATTTACCATCCCTAATGGTAGACAAGAGTGGTGGTAAACGCATTACATCTTGTAAGGAAATGATGTGTCTTCAGCTTTAACTGACAGCTTTAATATGAACGTGTGTAGGCACAGCGACGTCAGTTTTAACTGTCAGTTTTAACTGACAATTTATAAACTGATCGTGTGTAGCAGCCTTAATATTTATTTGCAAAAAAATTAAAAAAAATGGCTTTTGAATTGACAAAAATGACACAAATATTTATATGAAAATACGAGTTGCATGAACATCGCGACATTCATTTTTTTCTTTTACTGACTTTTATGGCTGCTACACACGATCTGTTTTAACTGAACAGTTCAAACTGACAGAGAAAACCGATCGTGCGTAGGCAAAAAACTGGCAGTTTTTTTACTATCAGTTAAAACTGATAAAATATTTCAACACATATTTTTTTAACTGAACTGATGGAACTGATCAGTGTAGGTAAATTCTCATCAGTCGTATTGCGATCTGAAGAAACACATATGCTAACCAACGCATACCTACTATACCCGCATCACACAATGCAAGATTGTCTGCTAGAACCTAGAACTAGAGTTGACAACAGCGATGGGAGCCATGCTGGCTGTAGTGATGGAAGATGACTGTTGGCTCTATTGCGCGAACATTTGTAGATTTCAAAAATAGAACCTGCCCTATTTCGGTGAGTGTTTCTCTGTGGTATTTAAAAATCAACTAATAAAAAAATCGTATTTCTCACGTGAGTATTTACCATCCCTAATGGTAGATAAGAGTGGTGGTAAACGCATTAAATCTTGTAAGAAACTGATATGCCTTCAGTTTTAACTGATAGCTTTAATATGAACGTGTGTAGGCACAGCCACGTCAGTTTTAACTGAACGTTTTCACTGTCAGTTAAAACTGATCGTGTGTAGCGGCCATTATCCCTTATACTATTGTTAAAGCGATAGTAACATATTATTGAATATTGGTATTGGTATTATTACTTTGTTCAAATCACTCTTGTGACATAACTTCTTCCATCTGGGAATTCAATGTTATCAATTAACATCTAAACCGTATATATACATCCAAACGGGACATCTGATATAAAACAAATTTCTAGCCCTTGCTAGTTGACAACCCGCTACAGTGATAATATTTATCTAATTTATGGTAACACACAATTTATACTGTATATGCATATATATACTTCACAACCGTTACCCAATATTAAATATTCTATTATGGGCGCAAGCTCAAAAGACCTCCAGAAACCTAGGTGAGGGGAACACAAATTGTATTATTTTCATAGTTACCAACCAAAGCAAGTAATTATGTTTTTATATGAGTGAGTGAGTAAACTTCTATTTATTAATATGATAGACAAAGACAAATGCAGATGTAGATAAAAAAGTTCTCTTTAGCTTGCGCCCATAGTATATCCATATCAAACGAAAGCTGCTTGTTAAATTTATCTTATGTTATAATTAAATAAATATCTAACTTTATCTATCAATCTATATATCTATTATTTGTGTTTCCTTTTGTCATTTATGTAACCTGATGTAGTGATGTGAAAACCAACATCAATTTAGAAACAATTAGTTTTCGTGTTTATAATAGAAACCTACCCACTGTTCGTTAGTTGACTAGACAATCAAAATTTCCTTTGCTTGTACCGAACAGAACACAAATTGGTTATTTGCTAATGACACAAGAGACATATAAACAAATTAGCTATTTAAACGATCTTGTTGCAAACGGTACGGTAACTTATACATAAAGTATGTCACATGCATATAGCCATACACACATACATACCTATGTGATTGTACTGTGACTACGAAGAGTTTTCACAATATGCCAAACCATTTCCAAAAACATTTTTAATAAATATAACAATGTTGATGTATAATTTAAATTTACAATGTAAGCTTTATTCATGTCGTAGTTTTCTGGCGGTTAGAAGTGGAATTGGAATATAATTGTTTTTTTTCTTTTCAAAAATTCAAACTGATTCTAGAAGCGTTAATGGATATGGATCATAAACTCAAACATCAATGTACATCTATATATCAAACAGCATCAGAGTAATCACCAAAATCTAGGTAAGTAAGAAGAAGAGAATATTTGAAAAAAAAGATAAGGGCTGTCTCGAAAAGTTTTGCACAGTTTTGTCTCCTGTCCGAAATAAAAACAATGTAATCATTTTTTTTTAAATTTTTTTTATTTAAACGTTATACCTTAAACTTACAAAGTTTGTACTTAACCTGTTTTAATTAACTTTTTTCTACTAAATAATCGTACTTTACTTTTCACGGGTCTCATTAAATTTTGCATTGTCTCATCCGTAAATTTATTGCTTGCAGCTGCAGTCCATAATTTTTTTGAATTCTTCTAATGTATTTGCTTTTTGTCCACCTTGTCGTAATATGAATTTCACTATAGCCCAGTATCTTTCTATAGGTTGCAGTTCTTGGACATTTGATCGGCTCATGTCTTTTTGCACGAACTGTACATTATTGGCTTTATACCACTCCAAAGTCGCTTTTACGTATAAAGAAGTGACTAAGTATATCAAAAAATGTTTGAAAAACCGTTTACTGCCATTTATATGATCGCATGTAGGAGAAACATTGTTTTGGCTAGATCTAGCCACTTTTCATTACACAACAGCGACTTTATAAAGCCAATAATGTACAATTTCTGCAAAAAAACATGAGCCGACGAAACGTTACAGAACTGCGCTTTATAGAAAAATATTGGGCTATAGTGAAACGCATATTACGGCATGGTGGACAAACAGCAGAACCATTAAAATAATTCAGAAAATTATGGACTGCAGTGAAATAGTGCAAAATTTAATGAGACCGACACTTTTCGCGACAGTCCTTATTTTACCGATAACAACAAATTAATGCTTTGGCCCTCTTAATTAAAAACTAATGAAAGCTTGATGTGAATACATCTATGAGGTAGCCAGATAGTCAAGTATTTGATTAGGTAGCCAGGCCAAAAGTTTCAATATAACGATTTTACGTAAAATTTCCTGTCGCTATATCTCGGTTACCTACTAATATACCGACTGAATCCAAACAACTAAACTTAGATAGCTTCCACTTTTAAAGTTTAACTAATAAGGTTACAAAAACCAATGACTTAAGTCGTAGAGCTATCCATGTCTCTTACAAATATATGACACTAGAAAAGCTTAGAAAACTCTACACCAGAAAGCGTTAGAGACTCTACCTAGACTTCAAAAAATAATAATTCAAACAACGACTATTTAAGGTGAAAATATGCTCAGTATTGAAGGAAACGAGTATCGGAAGAAAATTAAAATTAACCAAAACACCAAAAGCCTAGCACCAGGAGATGAAAATAGTTACGGCAGCATTGAAGAAGATTAACGGTTTGGACATTGCTTCTTACATCACTGAAAATTGATGATATAAGAAAAATCATTAACAAATTCACTCATTAATTGGACTTGAATTATTTTACACCTTTCTTATCATAACTTTGCGTCAAGTTTCAATGAAATTACAGAAATGCACTTTTCAAAATTAGGTTTAACATATCGTTAAATATTATAATCCCACCAAAAACATAAATGTGAAAAATGGGCAGATTCTATTGTATTGTGTTAGCCTGAAAAAGAATTGAAATCAAAATAAACTGTAAAGTTCCAAACATATTTTTCGTGCAGAATCGGAATAAAATAAATTGTTTTAAGAAATACATATCAAGCTTTTTTAAAGTAAATAATAGAAATTTTTGATTAGAACTTGGCAAGTTTTTATTCATTTATCATGTATATTAAACTTGGTGTTAAAAACTGCTCAAGTTCTAATGAAACTCAGGAACTACGAAAGTTAGACCGATGAAATTTGAAATTGAAAGTGATTTCAAGTGTGTTATTGTGTATGCAATATTTTAATTCAATACAACAAATAGAACTAGAGTTTTTAGGGGGTCAAAAATTCCTTGAAATGGTTCGTGTAAATATAGCTTGGTGCATGTACGGCTGGTGAGAACATGCCGACGCACTACCGCGCTTATTGATATTGGTAGGTAAACGAATTTTACTGAAACTTACTGTAGTATAACATATATACAAATATTGTCGTTAATAGTTATGATAGCCTGTTATATAGTTTTGAAGTTAATACAAACATACGTATATATCCATACATATATAAATATATTATTATCTCCAAGAATTTATAAATAAGTAATAATATTTTAACGGTATTATAAGGTACCAACTTATATTAATTAAGTGTGTCTATATACATAAAGTTTATATTACTTACAATTAGTAAACGTAGTGAATACCTAATGACTAATGTTCGAAATCTTGGGGTGCTGACAGGACCGTACTTATATTTTCAAAACTTAAAACGTTAATAAATCGGCGTAAATACATTTAAAAAAAATTGTATCGATATATTCTCTATTAACCATCAGCTGTTAATAAAAATTAGTTTCAAGTTGCAAAAAAGCGTTATTTTAAAAAAGTACAAAAATTTTAACATTTTTTTAATTAAAATTGTTGACAATTTGACTGACTGACTGTAACTTAAACTTGTTAACAAAAAAACAACCTGTCATTTAAAAGAATATTTCTGCGAAAATAAAACAATGTGTTGTCTCTCTCACATTTTACTGGAAGAAAAAAGACAATTGATACACATAAATCATTTACTTGTAACATCAAAAATTGCCTCACACAATACATAAAATTAGAATCAGACAAGCAAGTTGTCACATGAAATTTATACACGCATATCTAAAGTATATTTAAAATATACCGACATAAAAGCGTATTTATCTGTATATAGGTATCCATAATTACCTATTGTTTATATCTAAAATCGCATCAAAATGTTTTATCTAAAAAAATAAACAATACCTTAAAAAAATAAAGACAATACTGTCAGCCCCTGAACCTCTTCGACTTTACTAATGACTGCTATTAACACTATGCCTAGGTAGGTGAAATACTGTGAATTAATTTAACATTATAAATTAACAAAAATTAACAGAATAGTGATGAACAAATGTCGGACCAAAATCAAGAACTGACACTCTGGCAGCTCTTGTCTTCATCTCATGTTTTCTGATTAAGACTCTTGGTTTGGGTTCTATTAGCACATGTATAATCTTGATGTTGCTCTTGGCCTTGTAGACGTCGATTTCGTCTCGATCTTGATCTTTGAAATGCACAAAAATACTGCAAGAAAATAAGACTAATCGATGTTCGATGTTCGATATTGAAATTGTGGTACGATGAAGATTTTTAAGAAATTTTCGAAAATTATTATAAATTATTCACTAACAAGTCATATTGGACATTATTCAAAAATTTTGATACTGACATCTGATAAGTCTCTAGAGTCACTTAGATTTTAACAAAGGTCTTGTATACTTCAATTTTGGTTTGCTCTTGTAACAATATTTATGTAGTACATTTTGCTTTGATGTAAAAATGACGGAAAGGAAATGTAAACCGAAAACTACGTAGTCTAATTTTACTTCCAAGTACTTATATTATACAGGCTCAACGAGAAGGCTTGTTATTTATTTTTTGGGGAAGTGTTAAAGTTTTCTTTATGTTTCTCATCTATATTTCTGAAAAAAAATTATTGAAAAATTTTGTATATCCCCATAGTCCGCTATCTCTCTTCACGGCTCTGATGCTATACTATCTAGCTGTATTGTAAATAAATCTATCATTATTCAATACATTTCTTTATTCGTTGCATATGAATTGGATTCGAAATGGTTTTTAGTTTATATACTATGGCATATAATACGTAAATACAATTTATTTCGTACTACCGTCAGTTGGGACGAATCTGGACTTTTGGCAATGAATTGTTTACAGTTTATCTAAAAAATTCTAAAAAAATGATTTAAATGTTTTAATATCACGAGCATATAGGGCAGTAATAAAAACATCAAAATTGGTACGGCAACATTTTTTTTTTTTTGGTTATATAGTGTCCAGATTCGCCCCTATGTGTGGGGCGAATCTGGACAGTGCTTTGTTTGCAATATAAATCACATTCAGTCATGCATATGGGTAAAATCGGGCATAAAAAGATAAAAATAGCTGAACTTCCAATCTAGATAATCTGAATTCGTTAAGATAAATATCTGCGCATCAGCGAATGACTTTCGCTGGGTGGAATAAAACATTTTGAATTTAAATGAAATTTATTTCGATTTGCCTTTGAGTCTTTCATGCAAGGTCGTTTTGGTAACATGGAAATATTCAGCAGTTTGTCTGAGCGATTTTCTTTTATTTTTAATATCGGAAAGCAGGGGCGCAACAACTACATATCTACAAGGGATCAAACAAAAATTTAAATAATTAAATTTTTTGATAAAGCAGTTCTCCGATAACAATGGAAAATGTTGTAATAAAATGTCGTCTCCGAAAATTTGATTTTCAAATAAAAAAAATTAGTAAACCACTAAAAATTTTACTTTTTAATATAAATAAAATAAAATGAAGGAAAATTTCCAGGTAATTTTAGAGGGTCCGGACCCCTTGGACCTCTCCGGTTGTTGCGCCTCTGTCGAAAAGTGGCGATTTTATGTTATCTAGACTACAGTTTATGTAGTTTATACCCACTTTCTTTTTATATTGACGCACCATGGTGTATAAATTCGCCTCACCTATAGAAAATTTATTAATCAATTTATAAAAAAAAATTACGCACAATACAGCTTTCATTTTTGGTACATATATTGTCAAAAAAACGCCAAACATTTTGTTGCCAGTCCCTACTTTATATATATAACTCTTTATTTTGTACAACAGTTTCTTTATTAGATTTCAAAACGCGCGTTATTTTTAAAAATTATAAACAATGCGCCTGTAAAATAACAAAATTCAAAGATGTCACGTTCACCGCTTTTCTTTGATGACTAACTCCTAACTGACAAAATTCAATAGTATAGGTTGATCTATGACCTTGTACGATTATAACACTGACGAAGAAATATCGAGAGGCAGCTCTGTCTAGATTCGCTCCTACTGTCCAGATTCGGCCCAACTGATGGTACTTACATAAAATATTTTATTTTCAAATTCTTTCTTTACATTAGGTAAATATATAAAACAAATTATTGACGTATGTAAGCGTTTCTTTAAATTTTTCCCTATCCATTTTATTTTATAAAGGTAAAAATAAAAGAAAAAACATAAAATAAATATGTGCCCCATTTTTATTTTATATGATTGTTTTAAAAATGATTGACGTCTGACGTCCTGATTCATCGTTCGATTGATTGATCGTAAAAGAATGAAAATAAAATATAAATGATAGCAGTTGTGATGAATTGTAATAAAAATTGTGACGTAAAATGTATTGCGGTCACACTGTCTCCAGTCCGCCTCATTCGTGTTTATGTATCTACATACATATGTGTAGGTATGTTTCTGTTTTTCTCAGTGCGACAGAAAAATTTTATTTTTCAATATATGTATGTGTATAAAGTTACATACATATGTGTGTACTAAAGTACTATGTAACCCAGATTAGTTTTACACTATGGGCTTTGGTTGATTGGTAGGACGGTATCCTAAGGATTAATGAATGGTTTCTGGATATGTCGGTCTTTCATGTATAATACACAAAACGTCAATTACTCGAACCAATTCTGAGGCACAGTTTGTTGAGTCTTATAGAAAAGAACCATTAGCAAGTATACCGTTTAGATTTCATAGAATACTTGACATTAAGATGTCGTTAATAAGAAAAACTTCTATTCTCAACCCTGCTTAACTTACTAAAAATATATTGTTACGATTACAAAAAAAAATTCAGATTTATTTTAAATTACTCGAAAACGGTGCTATCTACTGAGATGTAAAAAATGTACTTTTTTGCGTACAACAGTCTAAAGAATCATACAAGTCCTCAGCGTAAGTGTAGAAAATTGTAACTAATGGTGAGCCCAGAGTGTGCCCGACACGGCTTAAGACATGTAGTCAGTCAGTGTCCGTCGCCGAACACACAGTGCATTGTAATACATTGTTAGACATTGTAACTTGAATTGGACAGGTTGGTCTGTCCCATAATAGGTGGTTTGTAGTAGTATGTGTGAATACGCACACTACTACAAAACACAAAACCAACACCATTGCAAACAGTCTGTACGTACACAACATAGTGGGGAGATTTTACTTCACCTACTGGCGACAAGTGGAACAGTTTGATAGACATTCTAGTTTGGTCCTTTGGAATCATATTTTTAAGAGTTTCATTTAAAAATTTACAAATTAAGAAAAATAAAACGTGAAAAACGTACTACCCAAAATCACCCCTTAATTGTAAGTGATAGATTAATAAATTGTTAACATAAATTTAATTATCCGAATGCAATATACACACCCCTAAAATATCAATCGGTTATTCAAAAGCGTTTGGAAAATATTTAAGAAAAAAGGGTTTCCATTTCACCCTTTTACAGGATTGTATTTTCCTTATTAATGAGTTTTGGAAAAAAGTGTAGGTACGTGAAAAGGTACCATTGTTTTTGAACGTACTATCAGCTCTAGCAATTACGATATATAATTCTAGGTCATCCGGTATATAGGTGTATATTGTGGATACAACAAAATTCCTAAATAAGTTGTTTAATTTATATTGATTTCTGGTTTAAATAAAATTTCAATATTCCTATATATACAAAACAAATGTCAGTAATAACACAAATTCCATCCATCAACTGACGAGTGGATGACACTATTCGTTCTATGTACGACAATAATAGCGCATTGTGTTCGTATTTTGCTTAGTGGGTTTAAATATTTCTATCAAAATTGTGCCGAAACATTTTTATTAAATTGAAGAAAAAAGTTTTGCGTACATTTTCTCCCGAAATTACCCTAAAATAAAATGAAAAATTTTTAATAGTAGGTACCTATTTTAATATGCTTGAGCCGACTTTAAAGTCACATCACATTCGAAATACTTTTTCACTTCGATTTCACGCTGATATGTTGGCGTCAGTATGTTACCAACCAATTATTAGTTGCCGATGACAATAAATTGAGGACATGTAAGTAGGCACCGCACTGGTTCCACGTATTTTTATGTTCCCTTTTAGTGTGCTTTTATCTATATTTATGTATAAATCTGTAGACAGATACGTACAAAATTAAACTGAAACCACATATATAACTAGAACGGTAAGATTCAATTAATTTTGGGAACTATAGTTGCCATTTAATACTATATTACGTAGTTGAGGTTACTAGTTTCTATAATATTAGATAGGTACAGCGTAATTGTGTGAGTATGTAATATAACATACTAACTGAGTTACATACTATTCTTTATCTACGGCCAATATGAAATTCGCAAAAAATAATATAAGTAATGATACGAATACAATACATTAAAATTATATTACGTAAATTTAAAATTTATTAGAAACAGATACCGACTTTACGTAGTAGTTATTACGTAAAAATTGTAATGTATTGTACTGTATAAGAATCAATAAAAGTGTAGTGAGCTGTGTTTCTTTACACACCGCCATGTGTAAAGTACAATATTTTACACAGCTATATGTACACGAAGTATAGCTTACCTATTAGCAATTTAGTAGTAGTTATAAATTAAATAATATATACTACAATGAAACCGCTTAGCTACTGTACAATACACTATCTTAGAAAGCCATACACTAGCTTTACATACAGCTGTGCGAAACTTTGTACTTTATACACGACTGTGTGTAAGGAATTACAACTTGTATAACATTTAGTCGCAGATAAGGAATACATGGTACATAAAAAGTATAAAACAGGGTTGTAAGGCATATTATATACTCGTGCAATGGCTTTTCCTCTCGTATGTAATATGCAACTCACAACCTCAACTAAGTAATATATTATGGTCTATTTCACTTAAATTTAACCATGCTTCATCATTTATGAATTTAAATAATTTCCGTTTTCTTGGATTTATCTCTTTCACTACTGCATTTACGTAAATTTTAAATTTGCAGTTTGTTTTTAGAAAAGAAGATTGATTTGTTTCGAATATAAGAATTATTTAATTTTTTTAACGATGACTCATGATCAATTGTATTTGAAACAGGGTATATAAACTTACTATAAAAATTAAACTACATTTTTTCTAAATTACATTAAAAAAGGCTAAAAAGGCTGTAGATGTTCTATTACAATTTTGTAATAGAACATCTACAGAAAATTTATTTTTCTAATTTTTTGAAAAATATTTTAAGGTCTAAATAAATCAATTAAAAACTGATGAGGGTTCAGGGCCATTTGGTAGATCTGTTTGAAATAGCAATGTGGAAAATAATTTATTCGAGAAAAAAATAATTAATTAGTCCGAGAGAATTAACTAACTCGTGTCATTCTGAATGTCAGATCAACGTATACCTGAAAAGAATACTGACAGTGAAAAGAGTGTACGGCGCGGCGTACGCTATTGAACAATGAGAAAATTTTGTGTCATTATGTAATTAGTATATTTTTGAGCACCTAATCGCTACCCATTTTACTTCTTGAGTTACAAAAAATTAGAATTTATAAAAATTTACAAAATCTCCAACAAATTCCGACTTGGAGCAAGTGGAGTCAAATTACATGTTTATGTAGTTTCACTTATTATTTTCATATAATAAAAATATTATTATTTTTAATTTAATTTTAATTAATACTAAAGAGATGTTGAAAAAATTTTTTCAAGAAACCAAACAAAATTTTTTTCACTGTACATGATCGAAATCTATACTTGTACCCAAGGCCGTCTTAAGAAGATTGTAGGTCCTAGGCACTTTTGCATAAAAATTAAATTAAAAATAAATAAAATGAAAAAAATTATGTTTTCAAATTTTTTGTCTAACGGTTTTGTTTGTAGCCATATAGATACGTGCAAAACTTTTTGTTCAGATGCTGGAAGACGTAGAAATGCTAGGAGGTGTCGGATTAAATTAATGTAATTAAAAGGGTTCGTCAATTTTAAATTTTTAAGTTTATTTTATACATTTGTTAATAAATGTACGTATTTTATTACTAAATTAATTATAATTCAGTAAATTTGCTAAAAACAGTTATAAATAAATAGTAAATACAAATTTATAAATTATTTTTGTTGTTCATGAGAGCTTTTCTCATATTAGATAAAACATTATATAAAAGGTAAACTTTCAATCCGAGAAGTTGTCATTTGATAAAATAAAATTATTTTATTTTTACAATATTCTGTGATCTTTACTATTACCATTATAATTATACTCGTATTATTACTCGTATATAAAATATTTTCGTATATAAAGTTTTTCAAAAAAGGTACTATTTTCAGTAATTTTATTTTTTTAAACCTGAACGGTCGTGGTTACAAGAATTATGTCTAATTTGAAGATTTTTTTAAACCTGAACGGTTATATGATAAAATATTATGAGTTGTTTGATATATTTTTAAAAATTTTTAATAAAATCTTCAATAAATGTCGGAGATTTAAAAGCGTAATTTAGTTTAGTTTGTCAGGATGATTTTACAAATAGAAAACTGACGGATCTCATATAATATAGCCTATATCAGTTTAAAATAATTTAACTTTTTAACGGTGACAAAGTTTTTAAAATCGGTTGGGTAACTTATTTTTTGCCTTTTCGAATCGGCGCGGCGGACCCTGGCGGACCTCATATTACATAACTTATATCCATCTAAACCAGTGGTTCCCAAACTCTTTTGGCCCACGGACCCCTTTTCATAGTCAAAACTTGCTCACGGACCCCTTTTCATAGTCAAAACTTGCTCACGGACCCCTTTTCATAGTCAAAACTTGCTCACGGACCCCTTTTCATAGTCAAAACTTGCTCAGGGACCCTGGGTGAAAAACTATATAAATGCATAATAAAAGAAAAAAAACACGAATTTAACTTTGATGTCTTGAATAGTAAATGGTGGCGTAAGAATAAAATATAAATAAAACATTTTGTTAAAGAAGTGTTTATTGAAATTATAACTTTTTTTCAAAATACAAAAGAAAAATGACTTGGATAAACCTGATGGGATGTTATGTGTGTATTTATGTCCGGCTCAATGTTTGTGAGTAGCAACAGCAAATCCCCACGAGTACTAATTTCTGGTCGGTTTTCTTTGTGATGAGGCTTTTAACAGCACTGAATCCACGTTTTACCAAATAGGAAGACGGAAAAGTAATTAACAGCTTCTGTACAATAACCCATAATGATACATTACAAGATAAAAAGATACAAGATGAAATTACGTATTTTGTATCTTGTATTTGTATTTCAAATACTTGTATCTTAAATAAGCCTCATCTCTGATCATTAATAATATGTATATTCTTTAGAAACACACCTGTGTTAGAAAAACTTACAATCCCTTCTTCGGTTTTTAATAAAAAAAGAAATCTTTAATGAGTGTTAAGGGCTTACTGTATTGATAACTGTGATATATGTATAATTTTTTTAATCAACTTAAACAAGAGTATAATTTTTCTTTTATACTTTACTTAGGACGTAAAAATCGCTAATAATTTGTTCATTGTTATTTAGCTTCCATATTAATAAAAATTTGTCATAATGTTTTCATTTTATATCAAACCTTCACGGACCCCCTGACGTTGTTCAGGGACCCCCAAATCAATTTTAATTTTCCACGGACCCCCTGAATGATCTCGGGGACCCCTGGGGGTCCGTAAGGACCACTTTGGGAACCACTGATCTAAACTAATTTAACTCTCTAACAGTGAAAAAATTTTAAAACTGGTAACGACGCGTCTTTGAAAATTAAATTTCTATTTTTTAAAAATGAAACAGATATAAATATTCTTATTATATTGACAAAAACAACTGGCACATTTATCGACAAAAATTCTACAAATTTCTTAATTTTTCTCAAAAAATACTTCACTTAGAACAGTGGTTCAAACGCTGTTGTTATGTGATTTTTTACGATCTTTTCGATAGAAGGAAAAAAATTTTTGAATTATGACCAATTTTAATGAACCTCATTTTCGGTTTCTAGACGCCTAAAAACAAATTTCTATCAAAGTCCATAATGGAAATTCGCTAAAAATAAACAGTATACATGTACGTATCGTTTATTAATAAAACAGAGAATAGAATATTATATAATTCTAGTTTGCAGACAAAATCTTATGACTATTTAAACAAATCGACGCCCGTGTCTTCATTTTTCATTTAACCGCATGCACTTCATGCAATATTTGTAGCTAAGTAGTAAACATATATTGTCATATAAGTAGTAGACAATAAGTCTACCTATCCTATGAGTGTCAATAATCAATGCAGGTACCAATACTTACGGCACCAACATTCAATTTATTATTAAAGGAAAGCTAACATTATTTAAATATTCAAATCAATCGTTCGGTCGTCCATCCGTTCCATGTTTTACTATGTATTACTCGATTCTTATATGTATTAATGAATATTCATTATAACTTGTTTCATTTCCCTTTTTTTTCTTTTTCTCAGAATTATAATAAAATTTTCAGCTGTGTAAAAATTACGCTGCTATTTCCTTTATGATTTTCTAGGAAAATACAAATAAATTTTAATGAGGCAATTTAAATTCTTGTTTTGCATTCATTGTTAATTTGTGAAATGAGTTTACAGTTCATAAAAATTCCAAATGATAGACTATATGCACCAGATAACAGGCTTTTAAACATACCTACAGGTTCGAATAAACTGAATAAACTAAAATTACTGAAATTCTACGTAGTACATGAGTAATAATATGTAAGAAACCATAAAATTAAAATCCGAGTTGCGAGACCAAGCAGTCTTAATTTTTAAAACTGATAGCAGTATCTTTCGACCTGTAGCTAATTCAATTTAACTGACAACAAATGAGATCCCCATAGGTACTAGAATACCAACTTTAATGTATCTGAATTTCAGCTTCTGTGTCACAAATTACGAGAAATTCATTATGTCTGCACTTAAACTGATATCAAATTTTAAAGTAGCATCAATGCTGAAAATTGATTTCCTTTGTTTATTATATTAAAGTCGAGATTTTTTGAGTAATTTTTTTAAAATATCCATTGATGTATTTAATACCGCATTGTACTTTGTAAAACAGGAATTTTATTTAATTAATAATAACAAGTGTATATTACACATATTTGGTTCTTTTTTGTACAAATTTTTCCATTTCAGTTTTTTTTTTTTTTATTTTGTATGAAAAGAAAAAAAATTGTACATTTTTAAAACAGTTTTATTCGCCTAAAAATCAATTATTAATTACCGTTGTACCTTTTTTTCGTTTTTCCCTTTTATTTCTTATTTACATACGTACAATAAAAGGTTTCTCTCTTTTGATTATGACATTTTCAACGTAATATATCTATATAAATTTAATATGCGATACTCTTGACGCGGTAAATAATTGCAAAAAATTGTAATTTAATTTCACCTTATACCCTTGGAGATAAAAAGGGTTTTTGTCGGAGTCGAAACTATCTTCGATACTACTTCACAATTTGAAAAATTTACTCTCTACAGGCATCACTGAAGGGCAAAACAAGATTAAATTTGGATTCAATAATAAGATTTTAACAGTTAAATAAGTAGGTACATTTTATTTCTTCCGTTTATTACTAAAATATATTTACCTGTATGTACTGGAAATACTAATTAACAGTCCACATTAGCGCTTGATTTGAATACTTCCGAATTTTTGAATCAGAAGTTTAGATGATGTCAATTTCTGAAGGCAATATCGTGAAAAATATTGAACAAAATGTAAACAAGCATCTTACTAATATGTGTACCTACTGCTAGTGCAAATTAATTTCCGGATGATGCAAAATTTGTAAAAATATGTCTACGTGGGGATAATATTTCATATACACAGCCACACAGGTACCACTTGTAACACTATGGTAGAGTGTAGGGTATACATGCGGCATGAAAGCACCCTTTTATGAAAGATGTTGCGTCACCTGAACCCAACTCCACGTATTGCTCAAATGGCGATCGTTATTCTTGTTCAGTGATAGCATGTTAAGGAAACGGAGTTTGTATAAGAAAGAAACAGATTCAGATTAACTTTGGGTTATGGAAATTTGGGATTGGATAAAATGCACGACTCAGTCAATAACGGCACATTATATAGCATACGATTAGCACAACGATTTTGTTTGAAAAAATAAAATGCCGAGGCTAATTTGGTGGGTCATACTAATGGTCGATCAAATGGTCAAACCCTTTCATATAACATGACCTAATGTCATTCCAACTAACAGTGGAAATGATCCCAAACTAAATGAATTATATTTAAAACTAAAGAATTGCTTTTAAGCATTCTTTCTCTAATGCTTAAAAAAGATGATATTTCATATTACACGACTAAAATTCATGCCAACTAATGGCTGAAACGATTCCAGACTATAAGAATTCCATTTAAAATACAAGAATTATTTTTAAACATTTCTCTAATACTCAAAAAAGTGTCGATATATTGTCGAACACAAGAAAAATGATGCATCTCTCCTGAAATTACCCTATATAGGTATAGGTATTCGATATTGTGCAAACAAGAAAAAAAAGTTTGTTAAAATCTGGCTGACAATATTTATTATCATGTTGTGCGGGAACAGACACTGAGAAGACTGAGAAGCGATCCGGAGGAAAAAGGATATGTGTAGGATAAATATGTGTCCATTCAATAAATTTCGTAGCCTTTATCTCCGATCAATTGAGCGATAATTTTTTTCAATATCAAACCTCTGTCAATTGAATTGAAAAATATATATCATATTTTTTTGTTATATTTTATTTCAAGGGAAAGTTCAAAATAAAATTTGATCACAAAAAAGGATTTTTGTCCTTTGTAATTTTGTTTTGCTTCTATTCAATGGTTTGTTTTATTTAGTTTTTTCTTTTTTTAAATAAATTCAATTTTCCAACAAAATGAAAATATATTCTATTGAGAAAATACTTTTGAATTTTGATTTAAAACGCAATATTTATGTTTGATTACAAATCAAAGTATACTTTCTAGAAAGAAATCAACTTTGATGTATTTGTAGAACAATTTAACCACTAATTATGGTTCAATAAGGTTAAAATGTACATAATGGATTTTAAACAAACTAATATTACTGAAAATCAGCATAACGTAAATTAATTTTTTTTTTGTAAATGCTGATCTTACGAGGAAAAATTTATGTAAGTTCTAGACTCGAAAATTTTAGCAGTGATAGAATTTTATTTGCTTGACTTAGCCTATCTGTAAGACTTGAACTATAATTACAGGAAAGTAATTAGGTAATTGGAAAAAGGAACAATTCAAAACTATTAAATTCTTATAAATGTTATTTTGGGTCACACGGTTAATCAAGAATACGTATTTGTACTCACAAAAAAAAGTATCCAAATATATCTCTCAAAAATTTTTGAAACTTTGGTAGATTGTAGATTTTATAAAAACTAATCACGAGCCATATTTCGTTCGTGCCCATAAGCCGTTTAAGGGGGTGAAATATCTTGGAAATGGTAAGAGCTTTGGTAATATTTGTAAATGGTACTTTAAGATATTTATTATGCTACTACAATTAAAGTTATAAAATCATTGGCGTTTCATCCTCCACCACCAATCCCTAATTTTATCAGGTATTATTTGGTAAAATAGGAGACTGTTATGTGTAAATAAAAGAATTTTTAATTAATATATTTTATATCACGCCAGTTTATTTCTTCTTGCATAAATACACCCTTTGCTAATGTTAACTTGAGAAAAATTTTAACTTTTTGATTTAATAATGAGTAAAAATATGGTCAAAAAATCTCGTATTTTATTAATGAGTTGTTACGATATGCATTAAAACACCTACAGTAGAGCTTCAGTTAAGTTAACATACATTTTTAATACAACATATAACATATTCTATAAAAGCTATATGTGTAGTAAAAAAAAAACAACTACATAAGTATGATTTAAAGAAATTGGTTTGAATGTCATAAGAGTATTCAAATTTAAACTTTTCTCTATTGAATTTTAGAAAACATTTATGAACTTGAAGTTCATAAATGTTACTAATTATGTTTATTCCAGTGATATACATGGATGGCCAACTATGTACCTATTTTTGAAGCAAGTATGTTTTACACAACTGGGATCTATGACAACGAAAACCCCAATATAAACAATTGATAAAGGTTGGTGTATCTTTGTTTATTTCTGACTCAAAATTAGCATTTCTTTAACAAATGTATTTTGTCATTCATTAGATAAAGACAAAATATAGTTGAGAAATACAAATGACTGCTGTCATCTTTTTCTTTGATGACTATTTAACTTTTTAAACGATTTTTTAAGTTGTCTCTCTATGTATCTCTATGGTTTATTCAAAGTGAAAACTCAAACAATATTACAAAAACAAAGGGAAATAATATTAGTTACTTATTTTTCATGACATAACTAAGATTGGTTATGAGCTGAGCTACAAAGCCATAAATTATAAAGTCTTAAAACATAAAAACGTAAACAAATCAGTGGTGTTTCTCAATAAAAATATTTCTCTATGCAAAACAAATTTTTTAATGTTAAATTCTCGAATTTTTAAAATTTTTTTCAGACATATACAAAGCGAGTGATCTGATTGAAAGCTACTTACTCAATTCAGTTTAAATAAATTTAAATAATAAATACCAAAATACTTGAATAAACCATTTCGGAGAATTTGGTGAGTCCAAAGCAAATCGTAGCTGGTTATACAGATTGAAAAATAGATACGGTACTTGTTAATTGTCCGTTCAAAAGGAAAAAAAAACAATTTCTATAGCAGATATATCTATAATGAAGAACTTTCTATAATATAACAACAATATTTTTATTGAAAATTATACATTAGTATAAAATCCAATTAATCCACTGAAATCCAAAATATAAAATAGTTTGCTCTTGTACGTTACCTACGACTTAAATTATTATTTAGTCCCGATCATGTATTAAATGACCGCCACTGATCTCAGTTTGCTTCACTAAAGTTAAGTTTCACTAAAGTTTACCAAATTTTTCTTAACTTTAGTGAAGCTCCACTGTAATTTAGAAAGAAAAAATACACTGCACCCTCCATGTTTTACTGCTATCTATACAAATCTTATTTACTAATTTATCTATTTACTTACTTACAGTGGCCATCCAATGGTACGTACTCCGATTTTACGTAGTGACGTCAGCGATTTAGTGGGGTTCTCCTCTCACAGATATGTTGTTGTTTGTCTGTGTTGGTGAAAATTTATGTACCAAGCCCGAGTCAGGGCCGTAGGTAATATTGTCTGAGGGTTTCGTAGCCTTTAAAAATTTTAAAATTTAACTGAAGATATATATGCACATATTCTGTATACGTAATATGCAAAATGCAAATGTAAAATGAGTAACGTAAAATTCTAGAATATTCTAATCATCAACTAGCAGAGATATCAAAAAACAAACTTCATCGTTGAATTGGTCATTAAAAATGAGATTAAACAGAGTAGTCTGACAAAAATTCTAGAATGTTCTATTTGTCAACTAGCAAAGATATTAAAAAATCAATTGTACCGTTTAATTGTCCATTGAAAAAGAGATCAAATTACAAATTTTGACAAATGTTCTGGAATATTCTATTCGTCAACTAGCAAAGATATTCAAAAACAAACGTCGCCATTGAATTGAGTACCAAAAAAGAGACCAAATAACATATTTTGAGAAATGTTCTAGAATATTCTATTTGTCAACTAACAAAGATATTGGAAAATCTACTGCACCACTTAATTGTCCAACCGAAATTAAACTAATGTAAACCAAATGTCCGATTTTGACAAACAATTTTTGCTATCTAACGAATAGAATATTCTAGAACATTTATGAAAATGTGCTATTCCGTCTTTTATTCGATGACCAATTAAATGGTACAATCGATTTTTCGATATCTTTGTTAGTTGACGAATAGAACATTCTAGAATTTTTGTAAAAGTGCGCTGCTTATTCTAATTTTTAGTGCGCAATTAAATAGTGAAGTTTGTTTTTTGGTATCTTTACCAATTCACGAGCCGAATATTCTAGAATTTTTGTCAGCTTCCGCTATTTGGCGTCTTTTACGCTGATGAATGCGATAGTGAAGTTGATTTTTGGACAGTTTTCTAAAAGTTGTCACTCATATTCATTAGTATAACATTCGATTTCCTTTGTCTACACAACCGAATTTTAAGTGTAAATTGTCTCTTAAGATAATATTGTTTTAAATAAATTCAGATAAATAATATTTATCAACCCCCCAAAACAAAAGTTTACCGACGCCCCTGATCTTCCGATTTTACGTACTTCCCCTTAAATTTGCACCGACCACTACGTAAAATTGGATTTGTGGTGTATTTATTTTTATTTATTTATACAATTGTCAATATTTTAAGATTTGTAATCTACACAATAATTTTAGACTTTCGTACAGTGATTATTTATTTCTTTTGATAAATAAAATCAATATTAATTATAAATTTATTGTTAGTAAAATATAAGAAGCTTATCATTTTTTGCCATTATTTTAACATTAAATATTTTTTTTAATTTTTAAATTGTTTTCTCACATTTTTCACATTCAAAAGTAACATACAAATGTCGGATATTAAATATAATGCCACCATAGTGCGGTAAATACACACATATGAATAATACGTTTTAAGTATCAGCTATTTATACAGCACGCTAGAGGCATTATCTGATATACATTTGAACATATCAAACTTATTGCTCGCTTGCTGATCATATACCAACTGATTCAATTCCACTAAAACAACATACCTCCTACTGTAGATAGTCGTATATATGCAAACTTCAGTGTACTATTAACGTTTTCAAAATGCAATTACAAATTTATCCGGAGGCAATACGGCAACATTGTTGGTTATTAGAGTTTGTAGGGAACAATGAAAGAGTATGCAATAATTTATTTGTATCTACCGGTTCTATGTAATTTAAGACAGATTGCTACTGTGTACATATCTCGCCAGAGTAGGCTCCAGCACTCCGTTTGTGGGGGCTAAGCTTGTGATGAGAATCTCTGCCAAGAGAATTGAGTGTACGAGCGACATGATTCTCTTTGAGAAAATCTGTATCGGAGTTATCAAAAAACTTTATGATTTTATAAATAAATCCAGCTGGAACGTACACGGGAAAGTACCTGTGACTCAAAAGGAGACAACTTCGTAAAGATAAATTTTGTTTTTGAAAGCAATGGTTCATTTTTAAAACAAAACTGCACTGAAAAATAAATGTTTTTTCAGCAATTAACATTCGGCTGTACCCTTATCTATTATACACAGGTAGCAAGAGATGGTAGGCTTCGGAAATAAATCTTTTTTTTAAACACTCCTTCCAAAAAAAAAATAAATAAATAAGAAAGCTCTTTTTACTTTCTTCTAGGTCCCTTCCACAGTTACGAACCTCCTCTTCAAGCCCGGACTCCAGTACTGCAACCCTGGCTGGCACATATAGTCAAGCCTTTCGTTAGGCTTGACTATTATATGTGCCGTTTATTTTGAAAGTGGGGCAAGTCCATATTTTGTTAATGCGAGATATTTAAGAGTTTGCGTTTCAATAAATTTAAAAATATTGGTAAGTGTTAATAGACATATTTTTTGTATTTTGTGGTATTAGATAATGTAAGTTTATAATCCAATAGTGTTCATAGCGCTGAATAAAAAAAATAGTGGTTTTATTATAAACCAAATGGACTTGCCTCACTTTCAAAATTAATGAATTATTGTAATCGTTAATTTTAATGGATAATATTTGAGTTTTATCATTTAAAAATAAACATAATAAAAACTTTTTATACGACAGTTCAACTTCAGAAGCACATATTGGGACATTATTACCCCCTGCCAGTGCCTTAGTAGTAGAAATGAGTGTATGAAAATAAATATGTATTTTAAAAGGGCGACTCCTCCCTTTGCAGTGTTGCTTAAAATGAATTTGGAAATTTATTCTAATTGTTTTAAACTATTTTCCTTGAAGAAGTTTTTAATTGCTCAAATAGTACGATTATGTCGATATAGTCACCCCCGTAGTAAACTACCCCTGGATTTGATATTTGTAAATTGAGTGAAAACAGGTCGATTAGATTTTTTTACGTACATTTGAAATCTGTAGACAAAACTCTATTACATTTTATTTTTTACCCCTTTTTGCAAAATTAACCACCAAATTTTAGCCCTAAACTACCCCCGTTGGTATAATTTAAACAAGTTACATATTAATGGATAGCTTTTTAAAAAAGAGCAATATCGCCAATTTAAGCTTACGCTCTATTTCTTACCGTTTTCGAGATATTTGAAAAATTAAATTTTCACCCCAATTTTTGCAGGACGATTTCACCCCTTCAAACCGCTTTTCCGCAGATAAAAAAAATACGTATTACTCATTTTTTAGTGTTCTGCAACATATCTAAGTTTCATCAAAATCAATAGGTCCGATCCCGGAAATTTTACTTGTAAGATGGACTTGCCCCACTATCAAAATAAACAGATTTACAATACTGTTAAAAGCTAAAACTTCAATCTTCCAAATATTAAGCTTCTGAATTTTTTTGACTATGAACTGTTGACAGATAAAAAGATCATACTAAGTCTTATCTATAACTACCATTATCTTCATTTTTTTCAAAAGTGGACTTGCCCCACTTTCAAAATAAACGGCTCATATAGCTACTTGAATTTGACATAAGTTTAAATAATACATAATAAAACATTAAGATTATTGTGGATAAATTAAATAATTTGAACAATATTAAATACTAGCCGTATAGCCGATAGGATCTCCTGTCGGCAACATCTTTTTATTAGGTACTCATTGCTCACTTGCAATATTTTTCAAAAGCCTAAATACCAATTTCCACGTTTCTAATTTCAAAAATGACGAACTTCCCATACGAACTCTCATTTCCTATCTTAACCCCTTAGGGAATGAATTTCCAGAAACGTTTACACAACTGACTTTATTTATAAATTGAAGCCTAAACATCATATCTTCTGTGCTAAATTTCGTCCATTTAAACCCAATTCATTTGAATAGTCATAGTAACATATTTTTATATATCTAACTTTAAAAATGATGAATTTCCGTAAAAATTTTCATTCCCTATTTAACCCACTTAGGGGGCGAATTTTCCTTCCTTAGTGCTCATCTACGTTACATAGGGAACTCCTGTGCAAAATTTCATTCTTCTAAACCCAACGGTTTAGGCTGTGCGTTGTCTGTCAGTCAGTCAGTGTTAAGAAATTTATTAAGTAGATATTAATCACTTAGCAATGATTAACAAACCACTAACGTTTGTTTCACTTTGCACGTATTAGCTAAAGCATTATTATTTTCACTCTCGAACAATACAGATTTCATTACACTCTCACGCAGAGTTACCGTTGCTATATGACTGTTCACTGTGAATATAATAACAATAAAAAATAATGGACAATAACTAATAATCAATTTTTAATTACATCATACACACATCTTTGAGTCAGCCAATCGCATTTTATAGAATGTATTTTGTTAGAATAAAATTAATTTTCATATAAATCTACCAATACTTATTTCTATAGCACAGTAGTAGTTGAAACAATAGGTATAAGTATTACGGGCTGATATAAATGTGTAATAACTGAGGCAATATCATTCTATATAGAAATTATTCTGCATGTCAATATTAATTTTCGGTATTATAGAAATAACGAAATGGAATTTCAAAATTAATATTTAATTTGATTGACAGTCGCATACGTCATTCCAAGCTTTGTATGATCGTTACGGGAATAAAGAACATTTAAAATTGTTTAAGTACTGTAATACAGAAAATTGTCGAATAACTGCTCTGATGATGGCAACTCTTTAACATTAAACAAAGTTACTAAATTTATTTCTGAGCTTGAATTATATAAAATAATAATCTAATTATACAAAACTAATTAGGTATTAATAAAATTCGAAATAACTCACTTTAATTCCACCAATTTTGATTTTTTTTTGTCTCAGCTCACTTAAATTCCATTCCATTTTATATTGTAATTGTAACGAGGAAACGCATAGGTATTCATATGTGAGTTTTATTTCGTTTTTGTAAATCTCTTAGTGTCACTGTAATCTTACTACTTCTGGTATAGAACTTCTGGTTGAAGATTTATATTTTTGATACAGAATCGTTGTAATCCTACTACTGTTGGTACAGAACCGTTGTAACCTTACTACTTCTGGTATAGAGCCGTTGAAGCTTTACTATTTTTGATACAGAATCGTTGTAATCCTACTACTTTTGGTACAGAACCGCTGTAACCTTACTACTTCTGGTATAGAGTTTTTGAAGGTTAAATATTTTTGATACAGAATCGTTGTAATCTTGCTGCTTTTGATACAGAACAGTTGTAACCTTACTACTTTTAGTATATAACCTGTAATATCTTTACTACTTTTGATATAGAATCGCTGTACTTTATTACTTTTGGTAAAGAAATTTGATGAGTAAAACTACTAGATCGTAAATTGACCGTAACGTAATATCCTTTATTATTTCCAATCGTGAAAAAGATCTCTCTTTAAGACCCCGAGCTGGTCTAGTGGTTAGCAACTCCGCTCTTGACTGATAAGATCGTCAGTTCGGAACCGGCCGGGGGAGATACATCATCATCATCAAACTACCATACCGCACCAATCATCTATAGCACATCAACAACACCAAAAGCAATAGTACATTACCAAACGATGCATATCACCTTAGTTGTGGCGCATCTAAACAATAAAAAAAAAATCTCTCTTTAAAAACAACCAGTAACAGTTTATAACAATTGATAAAGTTAATATAGTTTTCAGAATAGTAACAAAATTTAGAAGCAATTTAAATAAATTACATATCTTTAATTAAATTTTATTTATAAAATTGTGATTCTGAAACGTAAAATTCCGTTTTCATTAACGTAGTTGCTCTGAGGTAGTCAGGTACAAAAGTATATCTCAGCGAAAAAATTTTCTTTTATCAAAACTTAAATAATGTATCAATATTCGTCAGTTATTATATTTGTATACCACTTTTTTTTAATTTCCGCGCATTTATGTTGTAGCAATATAACAGCATTGTTGAAAAAATGTTGTAAAAACGTTGTAAAATGATGTTTATAAATTATATTTCAAAAACGGCGTAGTGAATAATTTTTATTTCTTATTAAATATGGTTTGTAACTTTGTATTTTATAACATATTAAATTTTTATCAAATCCCTTTGACACGTTTTCATTTCATTAAAAAAAATAAAGTTTTCCCATAAGAGCCTGTGTTAAAATTACAAAGTTTTGAAATCGTTTTGCCCTTGCATCACTATGCCCTCACAGTGGCATAGTGAACATAACCGGCGCCCGAGGCACGACACTTTATTGGCGCCCCGGTAGAAAAAAAATGTTGCTTTTTTCCTCACAAAAAACAAAAACAAATGGATTTTATTATTCTCAGGGCCGTGGAGAGAAATAGCGGGCCTCGGGAATAAACAGCATTTTTTAAAAATTTGCCCCCATAAAAATAAGTCGTGAGCAAAAAAAAAAAACCCAACTTTTTTCTCGGGTCCTCTACCGACAGCTACAGGCACCTAATTCAAGCCCGGCCCCGGGGCTACAACTCCAGCTACCCCACCCTCTCGTCGGGCTTGATTATTTTTCATTAATTTTTCAATTTTTCAGTTGAAAATATAGCTTACTCATACTCGGGCCATCAGCGTTATTTTTATATCAAGGATATGCTTAAGAATCCAAGACTTTCTGGGCACGAAAATAACACCCACGGTCCTCGTTAAGTAATATACTATATCTATCTGCATTAAGGATTCATACGGAGCTACTGGAAGAAATTACGAAAGTACTCAAACTATTGTGTTATTGTGATGTTATTTTCTGCATCCATTTTCTGCTCATGACCTTGGAATAATAATTTACACAAAATTTCATGTTTGGAAGGCTTAAAGACATAGGCGCAATCATGGAAGTATAAGGAAGGAATAGACTGACTGGAGAATTAGATGGATTTAAGGAAATTATAATTTTTCGAAATTTTAATTTCCGATGCCTAAAAAAGCAAAATCCATATATTACACGATGCACGTTGTTAGTTGTTAAACGGTCCCAAAATGATAATACAATTAATTGTCAATGTACAAATTCAAGCTGTTTACTACACTACTTGAGCTCATTTCATTAAAACTGACACAAAGTAAAACAAAACTTTTATCCGTTGGTCTTAAAACTTTTGATTAGAGGTGTAATGTTTCGAATATTGGCGGAGCATATCTTAAAGTACAAAAATAGATAGCAAAATGTGTCAATAACTAAATTAAATTCCAACTGTAATTAAACTTTCACCACATCGTGTAAAATTTCGTACGTACCTATAGCAAGCATATAGTGAATACTAAACTGTAATATATGGTAGAAAGATGGCTATATCTATGGTATCGATTTTATAGAAAGTTAGCGTGCATTTTAAAACATAAACTCGATGAGTTCTCTACCGGTTAAAAATTCTATAAACATCGGAAGCCTTTAGATTTTTTCATGATATTTCGACTTTTTTGCAGATATTTCGAAAAATATCAAGCCTTCTACTCCGATATTTTGAAAAATATCATCATAAAACTTGTTTCTGATATGTATGTAAAAGAGTAGGTATTAGTTTGCCTCGTAAAATGAATCGTTTTTCAGATATTTAGCTGCTAAAATTAATAATTCTATTCAACAAAACGGCAACTGTACTAAAGTTGTTACATTTTTGAATAATTCCTTTTTTTAATTTTAGCTATAAATAGGCATCTGAAAAAAAGGTATATATTATGCTTTGTGAGGGAAAGTAACTTAATATTTTTTCTGTAGTAAAATTTACATATTTAAAATTTCATAATATCCCTTATTATTCAAACACAACAATTTTTTTAATATTTGCAATAAAACGTTGCGTGTCAATGTACTTATATATCAACATACTTTAGGATAATTTAACCAACACTCCCACCATACTGTATAACGTGATTCATTAAACATCTTACCCGGTAACTATAAGATACAGTATAATACATTGTGTAACGGGAAAATCGTTAAAAAAAATTAAATTAACCAATTTAATCAATTAAAAATAAAATTATTGATTTTTAAGTTTAATGGGGACCATTAGTGTGACATTTTTAAAAAATTGGAAAAATTTTGTTTGCATGTTTCGATAGTCTATACCTTCATAAATAACATACTAAAATTTCAAGTGCATATCTCAAATAGTTTTTGAGTTACAGTCAACCGAAGAGCGGATTCTGATTTTCGTTGATAACTCTGAAGTATTGAGAAATGTATGAAGATTGATAGTTCGGGAGTTCGAAATCGAAAATAACTAGCTTCGTCGTGATGAAGGTGGATTGGCGAATATTTACTTACTTTAAATACAAAATCTGCTTTCCATTTTAAACTATACTTTTAATCTAGTTGAACGTCACTGGTAAAATATATGAAAATTACAGAATTTTTGTGTAATTGTCGTATTTACTATGATAATTAAAGGTTTGTTAATTCTTGTAACTACGGAGATGGCTTGCGCGTAGTAAGCTGTAGTAAGAAAATTGGGTATAGGACAATAACATAACATATAATTGGCCTACCTGTATAGCAAATAGTGTCAGATTGATGTATCTTGACCTAAAACAATCTAACATAACCAAATCCAACTTGAACTAACTGAACTCAATAAAATATAAAGAAACCCAACCTAACCTAACCAAAACCAGCCTAAACTAACCGAATACAACAAATTTTAAACAAACCCAACCTAACCTAACCAAATACAACTTAACCAAATAAAACCTAACTTAATCAAATTCAGCCTAAACTTACTGAACTCAATAAGTTATAAACAAACCCAACCTAACCTAACCAAATCCAGCCTAAACTAACCGAACTCAACAAATTATAAACAAACCTAACGTCACTAAATACAATTTAACCAAATAAAACCTAACCTAACCAAACACAACATAAAAACTAATCGAATTCAACGAAAGATAACCAAATTCAACACAACCCAACCAAATATTGTACCCTTAATTGTCGCCCTTAAGACTTCAGACTACATAAATACTAATTTAGTCTCAAGTCTCAAGGGAGGCAAATTTCATTGTTGGATAAAATTCAAATAATTTTGTTCTTATTAGTTAATAGATTGTACAACGATTAAATTGTCTTCAGTTAAATTGTCGTTAGGTTGAATTGTTGTCGGTTCATCTGGCGTCGGCCGATTTGTCGTTAGGTTGATTTGTCGTCTGTTGAAATGACGGGGTTGAACTGTCAAAGTTGAACTGTCGCGCTTGAACTGTCTGCGATTCACTAGTCGCTGCACTGTTAAAAATATGTTAGTTTTTTTTTTTTTTTAAATTAATTTTAAAAATTAGTAAATTTCCAGTAAAAATTATTTTCATAGTTTTGCTTTGAAGTCTTGTTGCCTCTGAGATCTATGATGATAACAATCCTTATCAATTTTCTACTGGTTCAATATAAACGCATGTTTGCTATGAAAGAAGGTCATTTCTGCACGTGGTATAAATACTCATTTAGTTGGATAAACCGTAATACATGTTAGTTGGATAAACCATAATACATATTAGTTTAAAGTTTGCTGTTTTTATCAGAATCTAAACTTTATTTAATATACATGAATACCATTGCATGCAAATATTCTACTCGTTTGTATCTATCTGTTTGTTATCTAGCGGTGGCGATAGTTATAAACTAATAAAGTTAGTTTATACAGACAGTATCATTCGATATTTGTGTTCAGTTCGGTTCATTTTAATAATATATACTTTCAATATTAATTATATTCAAAATAAATCAAAATACATGCATTCATTGAATGATACAATCATATCGCTATATAGAATGTTATTAAGAAAACTTGTTTTAAAGTTAGACGTCTATTATATGTATGTATGTGTATAATATGTATGACTGTATAAATAATCAAAAAGGAATCGACTTCCTGCAAAGTAAATCAATTGTAGATCGAACAATAGCATAGATCTACATGTCAAAAATAATAAAAACAATCAAAAGTCAGAATTTCTTTGTTTTAGAGGCTTATGTCTACTCCATACTTTCTTTGGGTGTGGTACCTTATCTTTTTGCTACTTAAACATATCTGATAAAGGAGGGGTATCGATAAGGCCTTATTTTCGCCCCATCCCCTCCATGAATTCTTATATGTGCATTAGGTTTACATGAAGGTAAATAGTAAGATGGAATAAATATTATGCCGGAATATTCTCATTTATCATTTATTTTTCAGTTGATCTCATTATTATAGAAAGGTTTTATGAAAAAGCAAAATTATGAAATTGATCAACTTTATTTGGATAATTTTAAAAGTTTCAACATTTTTAAACTTTACACTCCTTGTCTAATTTTCGTCACTCCAATAGTCTTCAACATTTGTATCCATTAAAAATTTTTTGAAGTCACACGTGACTCTTCGAATAGTATGATCCTGATATCTGTTGCAATTTAAGTACCAGATTACGGAGGCAATATGAGCACAACAACCAACAAGTCTTACCCCTACTTTGCACTGACAGTATCAAGTTAGTACAGTGGTGGGATTGTACTCTATCTAAAGGGAGTATATTTTGAAAGCTATGTGCCTAGACTGAATTTTTATTCTTAAAATATCACTGGACTCTTTATGCAAAAATATTTTATCAAGACCTTGGTCATCTATGTAAAAGTGGGAAGTTTCCATTTTTGTCACTCCTATACGCCGTCAAAACGACGAAGTGATATGTTCCAACAAGTTTGTGCCGTGGTGGCACTTCAATAAATTTATTTTATGCATTTATATAGTGACCAATTTTTTAATTCTAAAATCATTTTATTTGTGTTCACCTATGAGCGTAAAGTGGAAGCAACGTAATTTTTAAAACATTAAAATAACATAAAAAAAACTGCTTCCTCCATGCGCTCTGTATAAAAGAAATTGAAATGTTATTGTAAATGTGTTATTTTGAACGAAAGTCGCAGTTAGAACAAAGTTCGGCGTCCCACAGGTAATACCAATTGTAGTTTTTTCCTTTTATATACATATTTTCTTGTCAGGATACCTATATAAAGAAAATATTAAATCGTAGACATTTTTTTTCGTCATTTTTGGGGTAGAAATTAGACTTTATCGATACCCCTCCTTTTCTTAACTTTCTTAATTCCTTTACTTCTTTTTATTTCTTAAAATGATATTTTTACTACAATCTTTGATAATGGCTTGAAAGTCGAAACATGTCAGATTTGACGTACATTGTTGACTTTTTTTTTTGTTTGTTTTCATTATTTTTGACATGTAAATCTATGCTATTGTTCGATCTACAATTGATTCACTTTGCAGGAAGTCAACTCCTTTTTGATTATTTATATAATTTACCTGCAGTTGGAATAACCCCAGAGTTTATATATAACCGAAATTTGAAACAAAAGTAGTTTCCTCTAAAGAATATTACCAAAAACAAAAAAAAATTAAAAATTTATTTTCTCATTTCAAAGTTGGACACGAAATACAGAACTTTTTTGAGTCAAGTAGATACTATTAGTTTTAACTTCTTTATATAAAACCTTTCTACAATCATTACTTTGGAAGTTATTTGTGGTTATAAACCAAAAACAATACTTTTAACTTTATAACCCTTGATATCACCAAAAATAAGTATGCTATAACGAATGTAAACAAGTTTCAAGCCACTAAAGAAAAGGCTTAAACTATCCTCATTAAGGCAAAACACCAATTATGCTGTATTGCGAATTTTTCTTCTTTTTTGAAGACACCATATAAATGGCAAATAAATGAGTTATGGTGATCACATTTCTTTTAAGTTCAGAGTATCCTTACAACCTGCACGATTTGTCAAAGCGGTTTGATTTCTTAATCGAAAAAATCGATTTATATAACAATTTTTTTAAAAAACGTTGTAGAACTATTTTTTACTAAAACATAGTGTTTCGAAAAATTGTTAGCGGTCGTTTATTCTTACTTTAATGAGTATACTTTCAGAATGGCGAAATATCCTCAGCAAACCCTGAATTATCGTCAAACGTTTTCGAGCGAATCATACCTAACTGAGATATCGGCGTTTAATGGATTTCACGTTTGTGTATGCGTAAATTACAGTGATATTTATAGCGCAATATCTAGCAACTAATTTGCAAAGCTCCCAAAAATTGTATCAAAATCGATCGATAATTTTGGAGTGATGAACAGTGGGTGTTGTTGTGGGAACACAGACGCAGAGCCGTGGAGAGAAATGGCGGGCCCTGGGAATAAAGCACATCTCTTAAAAATTTCTCCCCGAAAAAATAAGTGACAAACAAAAAAAAAATTTACTTTTTCCCGGGGCCCTACTGACCGCTGCAGGCTCCTTTTTTCAAGCCGGGCCCCAGGGCTACAACCTCGACTACTCCACCCTCTCGTCGGGCCTGCACAGCCGGGCCAAAATTGCTTAAGAAGCTTTGAAATGTGAAGTCCAAGTGAAAAAGTATGGATTTTAAAGGAAAATAATCTGTGATTATAATGTAATTACAAAAGTGGTTACAATAGTTTCGCTACCTTATTGTTAGTAGATTTGGAAGCAAAAAAATTACTTCTGAACTACTTCAGAATCACTTTTATATTTATTAGCATTACATATCTAACTGTTCAGCGCACAGTGATAATAGAAAAATTAATTTCAATCATTTCGTGCACGTAACAGTTGGACTTTTATTGCTAATTTTATCAATTAACCATATTCGCTTTCATTCAATTCATTATCAAAAAAACTTTTTTATTATCAAAGATACCAAATAAAATTACGTGAACCAACCGCAAATATTTATACAAAAAGGATAATAACTCATTACTTTAAATGCTCGAGCAGGCGGGATGAACACTTACATAAGCTTTTTATCCCCCATTATTGATGATGACGAGAGCAACAGAAAAGAGATGTGAGGAAATGAATGGAACAACAGACTTCTGACTGTTTTAAAACTTATTTGTGCCCACCTAGTCGTTCATAGTGAAACACGTACATATATACCTAGAAATACTTACGTGCTATAAAGAAGAAAACTATGCTATGAACTTAAAACATTTCTAGATACGAATCAAGTTCAACTTTGTCTTTTAGGCATACAGTCCCCGTCATAAGAAATATTGAGTTGGTGCAAAAGCTTGTTGACAAATAATAATCTTATATATACAGTATTTATTTCTCTCTTTCTCACACTGTATGGATCTGCATATAAGAGCGAGAGTAAAAGAGAGAGGGATGCATCCATTAAAGAATAATTACAGTAATAATAAACTTTATTTATTAAAATAAATAAAGGAGGGGAGGGGTCAAGTTAACGTGACGTAATTTTAGGAGGTATATTCAAAGTCGGTGAACTCTCTAACTCAAAATCTACTGCACCATTATGTACAAATTACATAATCAAATTTACATTAACCGTATCCTCAATATCTTTCGTATCTTTCAAAAATTAAAAGCAACTTCATCTCAGTAAGGCTAAAAGTTCATGAATATTTGCACCCTTTAATACAAAAAGTTAAAATGATTCATATATGCCTCCGGTAATCCATTTCAATGTGTATACCTATGTGTATATCATTTGACATAAATTTGTAAGATTCACTTTCGACTCGGGATTTAATTAGTTTCGATAAATGTTCGCCAACACTATTCTAAAGTAGAAGGCTTGACTTTAATTTTAGGTATATCAGCTATTAGCTTTAAATAACTTTCAACTTGCTTTTAATTTTTCGATTCATATCAGTGATAAGTTTGAAAAAAATTAAATATAGCTTTCTAATGCGTTTATGCTTAAAAAAATTTTTAAAAAATTATTAATTTAAATAAAAATTAATAACACCATTTGCTGGGCTAAAATCCATCCTTCACGTCCCCGTTCGTGCCCAGCGGGCAACTGTTAGCTTCGACTAGCAGGCTGACGAGGCTCTGGTAAAATTTTCGATGACGATGAATGTCGTATGACCGACCGAGGTTATATCCCCCGTATAAGAGAAGTGCCACCGAAAGTTGAGATGTGTCTGTAAGTACCTTGACCGGAATTCAGCATTGAGGGAGCCTAGTAACTTGTATGGGTGTGGTTGCCGGAGTTGTGAATCGTGTTCGGGTTAGTCGAATAAGTGATAATTGTTGCTGTGATTTTTATTTTTCATTTTTGGTGATATTTTGTGCTGTGATATTTTCTATGGTGTTTTTATCTGTCCTAGTGTCCACTGGATGGTGCACTCCAGTGTGACACATTTGTGATCTGCTCTGTGATAAGGTTGATTTCTGTCCCTGTGGCTTCGACGGGTAGGAATGCGGCGTTTGACGCATTCATTCGTGTCGGCCACACGTGTGAGTCAACGTCTGCCCGAACGGCTTGAGCGAGCTCGTCTAGTAAGGAGACGTTGTCGTCCCTCGCACGGATGCGTTTATCAGCGTCCTTGGCCGCTTCCACCCCGTCGAAGTGATAGGGCCATTGGTCGGATCCATTGTGATACTCTGTGGCGTTGTCCCGTTCTCTGTAGCCTCGACTCGGACGTAGTGGCCTAGTCATCGTACCGGTCTCCCGTGTAGGTTGACTCCGACACCTGACAGAACGGCACATGTACCCAGTAATCAGTTATCTGACAGAACAGTACATGTTGCTCAGTAATCAGATGTCACTGTCCCTACACGTGTGAGTTCTTAGGTGTTGACGAAGCCATTTCGGAATTGTCGAGACTATGGTGAGCGGAATCGTGTCGCAGAGCAAGAAATTTTTAAAACTGTGATATTGTTGTTTTTGTTTTTTAATAAGACTGATTTTAATTTGTTTTATTTTAACGATGTACCACTGAGGGCCTTTTCCACCCGAGGTGGTACATCAATTGTTGTTCTTATCTTTGATATTTTGTCGTGCCGCTGGAGGCTTGCTGTTGTGATCCTTCAGCGGTATCGTTTTTAACTACTTATTGCGGCACTGGTCGGCCTGTGGCTCCCCAGTGACGTAATAAGATTTTGCTTTTCTTGTGATATTTGTTGGGTGATATTTCTAGTCAGTATTTTCCACTCCGAGGCCCTTTACACCTCGGAGATACATCGTTGGATTTCAGACCTTGGTGACCGGACGCTCTGGCTAGCCCTTAGCGTACCGCCACCAAGGACTGTCCGTACTTTTTAAGCCCTGGGATGGCAGGGCTCATCGTTGAATTTGAATATGTGTATGTTGTCCATTGTCTATTGCATTTATGTGTTCCTGTCTTTATGTGTTGTTTTTATCTTTACTGGGTTTTGGCGGCGCATGCCCTTAGTAGGCGATGCCGCCGGGTGCTGCTGACCGCGCCATCCACCGGCAGCAGTACCCCAATTTTAATTTAAAAAAAAAAAAAATAACACCATTTGTATTCAAAATAATTACAAAACTTATTATGGTTAAATTTTTTTTCTTTTTTCTTCAGAATCAGAAATAATTTGTTTAAAATGTTGAAAATATTACAATGGCTGTCACTGTATACAATCTTCGCAACTTAATAAGAAAAAATAAAACAGAGAGCCGTCAAACTTTTTCAAAAGCTTTGCAAGCATAAGTAAGAGGGCAAATAGTACATTATGTGTGAATATGTTTCTTTTATTCTTTAGCATACATTATTTTCCGTAAATTTTTAAAAAGAAAGTTTTATCAAAAATGTTTTTGTGACACAATTTATATAACATATTTATTTTAAGTGGTTATATCTTTCTTGCAAGTATACAAATTTAGACAGAGTGTTTAATTCAAAAATGATTATTATCAAAATTATATTAAAATCATTTTATTTAAAAAATAATTCCGATTAATTATTATTTTGATGAATATAAAAAATATTAAGCATAATATAATATTAAAAATATTACCACATCTACATATATATAAAAAAATAAAATTGGTATAATACCGATTACCAATTTTTTCAATTTTTAGTATAGGTAGTATAATTTACATCAGGTAATGATAGCAACATAACCGCGCTCATATTATTACAGGGAACTAATTTTTTTGATCAAAATTTGTTTGTGGTTTTTCAATTGATTTTTTGGAAAATATTATTGTGGTATCTGAATTAATTTTATATGTTAATATGTAAAACTTGTATGTTGATGATGTCAAAGATTTAAAAAAAAATAAAGCCATATTTTCGAGATCATTTTTAACTGTATATTAATTTTATACTCTATACTTAGGTAGTGGTTGTTCTCTGTAACTTTATTTTTTATATTTACGTTTTATGATGTATATCTGTTTATAAGTTATACTAACAGTTTTGTATTTACATATTTTCTCATTTATTATTACACGAGAGGCTTGTATTGTTCTTATAAATTTGTGTTTTTCTAACGAAAACTTGTTGCCTGACATCTTTTTTCATCGTAAAAGTGAAAAAGCTACAATATTCTTATCGGAATTATAAATACATGAGTTAAATTGTCAATAAAAACGAAAGTCTGATGTCCTTTTCATTTAAAACTAATTCTTTCAAATTCCTAAACATAATCCTTGTTAAGAAAAAAAAAACTTTTAGGTACACTGAGAAAAAATTACGGTAATTTTTACGGAGCTTTCTGGTAATACTATGACTTTACTGACTGGTAATACTTTCTAGTTTTACTACGACCGTTATAGTGTGTACATCGTAAATAATTTTTGTAAAAATTCTCAGTGATTAAAACTAAAAGGTAAGATAAAGAAAAACTACATTTTTCAAATTTGCAGCAGTTATAACTCGAAGATAAATCATCCAATCGATTTGATTCTTATTTCAGCTTCTTTTATATATGTTTCTTCGTACCATGAACCTCCAGTTTTCCGATCGAATAAAATATGTAATTTTTGCAGGCCAAAAATTATCAAATGTTCGCGCAAAATTTGAAACTTTTTAAAAAACTCCGCCATTTTATTAAATTTCAACTTTTGTTTTTCGACTGAGGTTCACGGCACGGGCAATATTGTCTAGTTAAATAGGCTTTTTGGTTTTTTTGATTTCAGGCACTGTGAAGATCGCTATCACTGCAGCAGTGGGGAAACTTTTTTTGGAACCTTGGGAGATTGCGAATAACTTCCTGAATTTTCAATTTTATATGAAGAGTTTGCCCCAGAATTGTACTTAGGTTCCTAATTTCGTTGACACTGTTTAGTTTCAAGTGTAAAGTATATTCGAAATTTAACTGAAATACTAATCATATTTATACTATTGTGACTCGATTCTTAGTCGAAACAGTAGAACAATTAAAACGTTATTTTTATCAAATTTAATACAAAACATTATGTAAAATTTACAGATACATATCTACTACTCTTATATAATTTTGTATACCCACGCTCCAAACACTTTGTCTGTGTAAGCACACTATGTACAATATGATTATCATCTCTCAAATTTTCTTTTGACTTCCTAAACTTTTTACATTCTCTAACTCAACACGAACCACATACTTCTAACCCACAACCTCACCTTTCTTCGTTCCTTCGATTCTTCTAAGATGCGCGGTCTTTCTCCGTTCACGTATGCAAGGAAACAAATAAAAAAAGAACGGCCAAAGTTATGCCATTTCTCATACATATTTTTGTTCTTTACATATTCGCACGCATCCCATCCTTCCCAATTGTAAAGAACGGCATTGCTATGACAAGCGAGACTCTAAGCTTCATCTATTTTATTTTTATTTTTTGTTATTCTCTTTTAACATTACAAATTCTGTTTGCCTTGTTGTTAAAGACAAATAAACTTTTGGAATAGAGATCATTTATTTTTATTTTTTAATATAATACTGAATCGGTTCCTCAATCTAGGTTTAACAATTGCTTAAAAATAAATAAAGTTGAAACTCGTAACGAAAGCGATTCTAATTGATAGAAAACAATTAGAATTAGGAACTAGTAAACTAAAAGAATAAACCAAAAAGTTGGCTGGAGCTACCAGCAAATTGATGCTAAATTGATGCTTTACTCCTGTGGTGACACAGACTTCCTAGAAGATTATTAAAAGTCAAAACTTTTTACTAAAATGTAGAGTTCAAGTTGAGTCATTACAGTGGGCGTAATAGCTGAATTCCAATCTGGAAATTCGCTAAAAGACGACCCCTTCCACATTTACTTCATTCAGTAAATATCATTTAGTGATCTTGTAAAAAACGAAAGTGGAATTTATTTTAGTTCAGTTACTAAAACTAATATGTCAAAATAGCCACCATTTTTCATTCATAATAAAATTTGGAATTTCAAATCATTATATTTTTATTTATTAATTGATTATATGTTCCAGAATAAAAAAAAAAATATTAAACATTTTAAGATTTTAAAATAGTAAGTAAATATTTTAAACGCAAAAAGAAATTAAAAATATTTATAATATAAATATTTAATTGTTTTACGTACATTAGACACTTTAGGTTATAGTTGTACTAAGTAGTAATACATCTATGTAAATAATATTTAAACAATATTATAAGGTGACTTAGCTGTTATAATCTCTTAACTGGACTAATAAAAATTAAGTATTTGTATATTTTTATTATGCTAACTTGAAAAATTGGCTAAGAAATGTTACAATTTTAACTCATGTGTTTTCAATCATCCATCGAAATAAAAATCCACGAATTCAACAAAAATTGTTATATATATATATATATATATATATATATATATATATATATATATATATATATATATATATATATATGTATATATATATATATATTTCTTAAATTGAGTAAGCATTAAATGCGAGGTGAATTTAAATTGAAAAATACTCATTCTATTAATAATTTTTGTTATCAGAGGTTCAGAAATAACTTTATTAATATATAAATGTCAAAACTTTTCGGCTATACGATCGCGTTCCAGTATAGGGGCTTTTACGTTAACTATCCCAAAACATGTAGTAATCGATGTTGTTAACAGTTTTTAAATAAAGACTTTACTGCTGATAAAATCGAGAATACGTCATCGTTCCGCCCGCTACCCCTTAAGTTTAAAAACTGGCGTATGTTATTGAGAATTTGCATAAGTTTAGACTTGAATAAATTTGGAACATTTTTCTAACCTTTTTCAAATCGTTACTGTAATTAGATGAAACTATTGATATAACCTATTAGAATCTGTAAAACTACTTTCAATTCAAACAAAACTATCAATAAAATTTGCAGTGCTAAAAAATAAGATGCCAATTTCATACCGGCAATTTTCCACCTTAATATTGTAATATCCTCGTATAATAAACCATATATTTCTAATAATAGAAAAGAAAGTGTAAAAAATATGAAAAGAAATCCAAAATAAAGCAAAAGTCAGTTTAGTTTCATACTTTTCCTTCTTTTTGACATTGTCAATATTACCCAACATTGGCAAAAAATTTGATAAAAAAAATTATATAGTAAATAATACCAAGATACAACAAATTCTTTCACATTTATGCTCATTAGACAAAAAAGAAAAAAGAAAAAGGAGAATAAAATAGATAAAGAGGGAGACATTAAGAGTGAGCAACAAAAACAAAAGAAAAAAAATATATAAAAAATAAAAAAAAAATAAAAATAAAAAACATTTATTTCGACATACAGTTTCATGCATTATAAACATCATCTTGTATGAGTGAGTGAAGTTTCGAGGGATTGTCAGTACTTGTTCTAGTGTTCTTTCCATAGATATACAAGACACCAATTTCCTATTTCATAATTACCGTGACCTCTGTCAACAGCAAATGACGTGCACACTGCTACCCTTACCAAACGATTATGATACATATAACAAAACACATCATTTGTATCTACACAAACATAACAAACATAATGTGTTTGTGCAATATGGTGATGTATAACTGCGCACCGTGGCATATATAGTATATACTGTCATGGCCGACCTATCTGACTAACAAACAACAATTAAAAGTATATTTATTTATTTTAAGAAAGATATCCCTTTATCTTGAGAATTTTTTTGTTCAATAGGAATTTTTACACTTAAATACGACACTTCATATTTTTTTCTGTTTAAATTTCACGAGTGGATTAAAGAAAACAATGACACTACGTACGATGTTAACTGTATCACAACTGGTAACAGAATAAATCACAAGCGGTATAAATTTCACCTCATTGCACCTTATGAACGACAGATTTTTATTTGTAGGACATTTAATCAAGTATATCTGTGGTGCTACACTTATGTTCTGCGTTCTGCGTTCTGTTCGTTGTACATATTGTGTGTCGATTTTAAGTTGATGGGGTGTGTTTGTGCTATGTTATATGTTATATGTACATATAAACATGTACAGACGGAAGATGTGTGAGGTCACATGTTTCTTTGTCATTTCGCATCTTGGCGGAATGAAGATTTACAGCTAGTGTTTTTTTCCTTCATCTTATTTCCGTACTATACCAAAAACAAAACAAAAAATATGGGTAGTATATTACACCGAATTTGTTTTTTTTTTATCAATATAAAATAAAAAATTGCAAATTGAAAGTTCTCCGTTGTTGGATGTTTTAAATAAACCAAAATTCTAACTTATTTCGGAAACCTCAAATGTACATGTACAGTAATAGTATTTTACAATATAAGTTCGGTAAGTTGCGTTTACTGATCGAGAAAATGTTGCAAAAACGAGACCCGCAGGGTCGAGTTTTTGCAATTTTCGAGATCAGTAAATGCACTTAACGCATCGTGTATTGTATAATATTTTTTGCACGATCGATTTAAAATAATTACAGAATAAAAATATGTTAAATAAAAAATAAATTTCGGATAATATAGGTGAAATTTATATTTCTATGTTATGACATAGAATGCCATGAATAAATATTATAAATATTCATAACAACTAATACGAATCTCTGTAGTGACAATTGACAACTATATTTGTAAATAAAAAATTAAGTGTCAATATTTCACTGGCGTGAATATCTTTTTTGAATTTTCTATTAAAAAAATTGACGAAAATAGTTTATTAAACTATAATATTAGTGAGAATAATGAAATTGATGAAGCATTTTATTTTTGGCTGCAAATTTATTCTCGTAAAATGAAAAGAAGATTATGAAAACCACAGAAAATTTTAATGATTGAACGACCTTTTGAAATATCAATAAAATAAGAAGATTAATGCCAACGATAATAATAATAATGTGCAAACTAGTGAAAATTTTCATATTAATCGATATATTTTCCCAATTGTTCAAATTGTACTTTTAATTTCAATATAAATAAATAATTACAATCATTTTTGAGCTAATTTCACTTACCACACTCCTATTCACTTACCACGCATCTATTTCACTTACCGCACTGTTATTTTTTGGTTTCCATGGATATAAAAAAACGTTCGGGAAATCTAACTTACCAGCATTGTCAACAGCATCGGTAAATGCATGAAAATACACGATCGTGCAAAAAATACTTTTTCTACAATCTTAGTGGAAAGTAGGCTTTTGCGCTCTGTGAAAAGAGCGCAAAATGTGTATTTGTCGAGGACTTTACACGGAGAGAAAATTCCTATAAAAATTGCTGTGCTCATACTATAATCGACGAGTAACAGGCGAACATATCCAATTTTTGTACGGTAAAATTATAAAAATTATAGTTATATTATTGTAATTTTTATAATTTTACCGTACAAAAAATTGGATATGTTCGCCTGTTACACGTCGATTGTAGTATGAGCACAGTAATTGTTATAGGAATTTTCTCTCCGTGTAGTTGCCTAGCAACAAAGTACTATTTTTCGCTTTAAAGAGGCAAAGTAATACTTTGTCGCTCGCTCAACCTGTATTTAATTACAAATTGGATAGGCGTTGTTTACATTTTCTATGGTAACAAATAAACAGATTCTAAATTCATTAGTTTTATGGTAATCAAGTCAAATATTAATTTTATTAAATTTCAAAATAACTACAAAATATTAACTAAAAATAAGAATTATAATTAATAAATAATAAGAATAAAAAATTTTAAAAAATCTATACATATATGATGGAAAAATGTACTAGTGACAGTGATTTCTCAAGTACACCTCCAAATATTTCTGATGCTGCAAAAATTAAAGTAAATATTAACGTTCATTATTATTTTTTAAGTATCTTTTAAATAAAAAATACATTTTATAAGATTGTAGAAAAAATTGTGTGTGTAATTCGAGCACAAAATGACATTGCCGCTCTTATGAGTATAACGCGCTCCGCCTGGCGGCGTCGCGCGTCAACATTCTCAATCGAGCGGCAATGTACCATTTTGTGCTCTTAATACAAAAATAACTATTAATTTGAATTTTACAAAAGAAAAAGGTGACTTAACCAAACTTCTAAATCAAGGAACTTCGAAATTTACAAAACCATGTTTTTCTAAACAGAATTGGCCAACAATCTCTGCCAGGATAAATTAAACTGTCAATAAACAAATACAATTCAGAAAAAATTGTCAGTCTTTTTTGTCCTTTTTTTGACTGTTTAGTTTAAATAATTAATAGTTTATAACTGATACCTAAAAAAAATATAGATTTTAAGTAGGGTTGCCAACTGTCCTTTATTGGAAAGGAGAGTCCTTTAATGTGCACTCTTATTTTTGTTCTATTTGAGTTGTTAAATGAGTCGTATAGTTCCAAGACTGGCCTTGTTCATTTTCTAAAATTTTTCAGGAAACGCAAAAAACTGTTACTAGTACCCACCACTTCTAAAATATTCAGATGGTTAGTTTTTTCAACACTAGACTGATGTTGGATTAAGAAACATTAATAAAAATTATGAAATATTGCATAGTTTCCTATTAAATAGCTTTTTAATTTTGGACAAAGCCACTTTTGGAACTAAACCACGGAAAGGGTCAGTTTTGTAACTAACCTTAATGGATTAGAAAGGTTTTGGAAATGACATATTCTGAAGGGTTGAAAGTAAACAACACAGAACTGAACTTCAAAACATTTATTTACGCGGCTATTACATTTCCAAAATAAATCATTTTCATAGAGGCTCTACAGATAAGGTGGTGAATTTACCTAAGGCCCAACCAGGGTAATTATCGCTATGGTAATGCTCGCCCTTGTACATGTATTCCGTAGTTGCAGTAATAGGCCAAGCTAACTTTGTGTTTTCAAGTTATACGAAAATGTTCAATTTGAACTTTTCCTAATTTCCTATTTTCTTTTCGCTCAAATGCAGATATTTGTGCAAGTGTTATGAATATATTTGTTTGTAGGATTCTAGGAGCTCCACAGAACGATGCATGTAGTTTCCCAAAACAAGGAATTTATAGTTAAATGTGGAGTAAAGATGAATTAGAGGTAAGGAACATACAAAAACCAGTGCTCTAAACAAAACTGTTTGCTAACTGCGATATAAATTTAGCGATAACTTGTCTTTAACTTTTCAGTTCACTTTTTTGTGACAGCAGTCGTGTTTTTTAATCGATGATATTTAATAAGACCTTTCCAGTAAGGAACACTGGTTATGATCCTTTATTGATTCAATGATGTCAATGGTGTTTATACCCGGACCGTTATATTTACTGACACTTCTCTGAGAGAATTTCTGTAGAATTCCAATTCTTCAATACTTTTTCATTCGTTTGCTAAATGTTTTGTGAATAAAGATTTAACATCATTCAAGTTAGCAGCTTTAATTTTACTTTCAACGGAAAGTATCCCTGGCTCCAAAGTGTTCTGGATGTTATTCAAAAAGTTTTAATAGCAGTAGATAAATTTACTTGGATTAGGTGAGTTTTGGAATTAAGTTTGGAATTAAGTTAAGAATCGTCATAATTTTAAATTTAAATTTAAAATGGATTACTACGTATAACCTGCCGTGGAAATATCAATTTTGTATTCTGAAAATTATTTATTTCCCTTTCTCATACGTAAAGTTTGTATTTTCGCGGCGAATAAAAAAACACATAAATTTAAAATTTTGAAATTATATTACAAACACATTTTTTATTATAAATTATGTAAAGTCATCATTTTAAAGGTAGGTAGCTACATAAATATACGGGAATATTAAAGGCTTACGGCTACTTTCATTTTTTTTCCTGTTGTTTGTTTTGGTATATGAGAACAGAAAAAAAATATTATTTTAATAACCTCGAAAGGTTACTGTTCAGAAAGGAATTTTATTATAAATGTATAACCAGAATCCGAAATTACTGAACATTTATCTTTCACTAGTCAAAATACTGTTTTATCATTAAATGTAGAAAGTTAGAAACAATTAAATTTGTAATTTTCTTTATAACATGGTGTAAAGGACGTTAGTGTTATACCTAAGATTACTTCTCCAATTTAACAAAAGCTATATCAGCTCTGATTTAATTATCCTCACATACTAAAAACTACAAAGCCTAAGAACTTCTCATTTATAAAAAAAAAAAAAAAAATACAAAATATTACGGACAACTTGGAAAAAAAAGAACGAAAAGACTAGTAAACTTTCTAGATAAACCCCAATATCTTTTTAATTCTTTTTAATGAAATTTTATCCGTAGATTTTAGAATAGTATTCTCATGTGAAATCCAAACAGGAATCGTGATATTTGCTCTAATATATCAGTTAAGACAACACGATGGTAGCGAACAGAAAAACTAATGGTAATATTATAAATTACCTTCAAAAAGGAAAGAGTCGTTCCACACTACAGTGCCGATTACAGTTCGTTCTCGATCCAGTTTCGGTCCGATAAAATATTTTTAAATTGGATCAAATGATTACATTCACACTATCGATACCAACCCACCTCGAGTCCAATCACGGTTAATAATGTGAATACACTGAGTGTTTTCTCATTTAAGGATCATTTATAAGAATATTTTACCGGATCAAAACTGAATTAGGAACAAATTATTGTCGGCGCTATAGTGCGGGGCAACCCTTACTATAAAATTAAATTCACGTTAAAATCTCTCTTCGGTACTGCCGTGTTCTCTTATAAACATTTCATAGAGACTTAAGCTGTTAGTTTGCAACAATACCATTATTTTTCTTTGAATTTCATGTAAGAATCCATATTCTTAAATCTTTGGATAATTATAATATTTTTATCAAAATTCAATTTACATCAGTTAAAAATATATCAACCTACATATAGAAAATTTACGTGTTCCTTAATTTATATTTTTCTATTTTATTTATTTACTAGCTGTACCCGCGACTTCGTTTGCACGACGCATTGTTATAAACTCAATGAGAAGTATATATAAGTGTAATAATTATACAGAACTTGCATAGAATAATAATCTTTGCGTAATGCATGCACATGTATGAAATGGTTTTTGTGTTTTACCGAGGGAAGGAAACATTTTCCGGTAATAAAAAGTATATTGACGCAGATAATAAGCTATCACCACACCAAATTTCATTAAAATAGTTTTTGCGTGATGCGTGAACAGACAGACAGGCAAAAATTTTAAAAATCGCTGTCTTGATATCTACATCTATAACTCTTTACTGTATCAGTACAATTTTCAAAAAATATTCCATGTACAGAAATGGTCTCGTTACAGTCTCGTTACAGTTTTATTATACGTATTGGGATCTGTCGAATGGCGGTATGACATCTGGTGTTGAAAAATCAGACTATTCTTAAAGTGCATTTTCTCAAATGTCATTTGTGAGCTGAATTTTCTAAATCTGAAAATACATATAATTGATTTAATTTTTCCATTCATTTACAGTTTTCCAGTTATTTTATGACGTTTGATATTTAAATTTGACGTTTGTATACTGTAAATTGTAATATTCGTTAACTCATTCGGGCATTTTTTCATATTTTAACCACATTTTAACTGTTTTACGGATGTAAAATTTTCTCTCCTTCAACAAAATTTCTTTGCTTCGGACTTGTGTCAACTCAAATACAAAAAGTTCTAACATTTACCATTTTTTCTTAATATAGCACTAACTACTATATATAAAACTAATGTTAATGCACTTTTTTGTCAGCCATTTTTTTGAAACTCCACCCATAGGACAGACCCCAATAGACTTATTTTTTTAATGCTGTTTTAACATTTTGTAATCTTGTTTATACGTATGTGGCTAACACATATACAGTTATTGTATTTCACTCTTTTAAACTATGGGTGTAATGTGAAAAAAAATTGTTATCCTCACTTTCAAATTTGAGAAAGATTGTAATTCCTAATTTCAAGTCTCACCATGATAGCAGCTGTTATAGCTGAACTTTAGGAAATCGGCTGAAAATTGTAGGTATATTATATAAATGAACAAGTAAGTAATGATGGCTATTACTCACGGAGAAGGGAACAAAATTTGGCTGAAAATAGTAATTCATTCTAGTCATTACAAACAAATAGGTTACTATATTTTTTTCTTATTTTATTTTTGTTTCTTTTTTTTTAGCTGAATTTTCTTTGTTTTTCATAAATGTGATGGAAATTGCATATTTATAAAATAATCCTTCTCAAAACCATAAAAATAATTTCAGAATATAAAAAATTTTTTGGAACGTTGGAAAATTAGTAAAATTTTAAAAATTTGTGGTCGCTAGTAATTATCAATAATATTTTAAAATGAGGAAAGATTAAGTACAGAACTGAAATTTTGTATCAAAATTAGTAACTGACGTCAGATATTGATAAAATAAAAAACTTATACAGCCGACTCTCGTTAATTCGAAACTCGAGGGACTCTTAAAATATTACGAATTATAGAGAGGTTCGAATTATCGCAGGTAACAATTTTAATTTTTTAAGCATTTGCGATGAATGAACTTGAACTTGTCTCAAAATGTACTTACAATCTTACTGTCTCTTTCTCTCTGCAACGTTGAATTGTCGAGTGTTTGCCGCCGATGAGATCGAATTAACGCGTCGTTTTGTTACGTAGCAATAATTTTTTCGTTCGAATTACCAAGTGTATAAGAATGTGTTGTTTTAGTTCGAAATATAAAGAGATTTTGTAGGGAGCTCGTGATATCTTTGAATTATAGAGAGTTTCGAATTATCACAGGTTTGAATTAACGAGAGTCTACTGTATTACTGTTGGTTGTTGTCACCGCTTTTCTCCAATACAGTAAAATTAAATTAAAAAATTATATTTACAAAATTTCAATGAAATACTGAAATTACTTTATTGATAGATTATAAAACATGTGTTGATTTCGGTTGCCCAAGCAAATTTATATTTAATTATTTAGTGTTCCACACCAAAACTAGGCAAAGTGGAACACTTATGGAATTACCTAAGTATCCGTTCATCTGTCACTGCTGATTTTCTCTAAAATTATCTGATAAAAAATCTAAGGTTTCGCACAGTGATACAATAAAAACCGCAATTACATGGAAGACCACTTCGTTTACACGGAGAGAAAATTCCAATAAAAATTACTGTGCTCATACTACAATCGACGTGTAACAGGCGAACATATCCAATTTTTGTACGGTAAAATTATAAAAATTACAATAATATAACTATAATTTTTATAATTTTACCGTACAAAATTGAATATGTTCGCCTGTTACACGTCGGTACATGAAGAGAAAATAAGCTGTCACCGCAATTCAGATACATTTCGACACTTTCTTAAGCATTAGCCGCCAATTGTTTAAAAATAATTCTTTAGTTTTGGACCGAATCGTTGTAGCCCGGAATCATTTCCGCCCATAATTGTAATAATATTTGATCGTGTAATATGAAATGTCGTTTTCCGACCACTTCGTCTACCATGTAGTTCAGATAAATATCACCACATTCTTAAGCATTAGCCAATTGTTTGAAAGCAATTTTTTTTAATTTTGGGCCGAATTCTTGTAGCCTGGAATCATTTCCCCTATTATAGTTAAAATAACAATTTGGGCGTGTAATGTGAAACAATAGTAATCTACTTCTTCACAAAAACAGTCAACTTCATAAAAACGACTGATTATATGGAGCAGTTGCCCAAATACAACTTGCCTTTAACTTGTTATTAGTCATGATAGAAGTAGCGACTTACTTAAGTTTATAATATTTAACCTAAAAAAATATCCCAAGCGGGTGGCTAATCCTGAGTAGTCTAAGCAATAGAAGCCAAGAAAATCAATTATAATACTTTCCCGGAAACCAAGTAATAGATTCACGACATATGATCGTCGGACAAAGCATCAGGACCCACAGAAATTTGAGTTCTTTGCCATTGATAATTTTGTAAATTCTAAAACCAAAATGTCCAAACCAGATTTTAATATCAGTTTCGCAAAACATAAGGTGTGGAGAATGTTGGTTTTTCGATACTATCGAGAAACTAGTATTCATTCAAACTGCTGTGTAACAACGCTAAATTGTTAGACCGAAATATTTAGATATAAGCGAATGCAGTTAGAACGAAATTATACGAAGGGGTAGTGTACAAATTTGTACGAAATAGGTATCTAAATATTTTTGAACAACAATGTAATAAAATTTGTACGAACAGTAAAACAGTAGGGTACGCAAAAAACTGAAAATCCCTCAGGATTTATTAGTGTATGCATTATTAACGTGATAAGAACAGAATATCATGGTTACATATACATGGAAAAAAATAAAATAATTTATATAAATTTAACTTTATTTGGGTACATTTAAATTAAAAACATTTAATAGAAACTAACTTGGTAAAATTATGAAATTATGGTTTCAAGAACATTATTTTTATAGCTATCTGGAGATCCTTATACATAAAAGTCCTCGGTCCAAACCTCTTGATTTTAATAAAATTTGAATATATTGTAGAACACTAAAAAAATAACGAACACGTATTTTTTTATCGGTGGAAAAATTGTGAAAAGGTAAAATCGCCTCGCGGTAAAAGGTAGAGTAAAAGTTTATACTGACGTTAATGGCCTTTAATAGGATCTTCTACATGTGATGTGCTTTCTTGGAATTTTTTGGAGGGGAAACTATTTATCGCAACGAAAAAAATGAATATTTTCTATGATAATTATTATTATGTATCATGAATATTTTTTCTTTTATTTTTGATCAGTCATCTGCCCTTGTGAACCTGTTAAAAGTAGGGTTTCCGATCTTTGGCCAAAAAATCGATCTTGTGGATCGATTCGAATCGTCCAACCAAAAATCGATGCAGGGAAAAATCGGTTTACAAAAGATCGATCTGACACAAATCGATTCAATTTTTGTACTTGCAGAAAATAAAAGATATATGAAGTTTTAATAAAGTTTTTTATTAGGTCATCACAAATCAGTTTCAAAAAAATTTTCAATTTTCTTTGAAGATGAACTGCTGAGTTTGATATTAATAAAATGGTTTCGTTTGTACTAAAAGTGTTACATGAATCCAAAATTTGACTCAATTTTCTATAAATTAATCATAAAAGTGGTAAAATTATTTGACAACATAAATTAATAGTGAAAATATATTCTACAATAATTTTGAAATAATATCATATTTTTACTAAAAATATTCTAATTTAAATTCGAAAAGATCGATCTCCGATCTCGCAATTTTTTCACAATCTCTGTATTGATTTGATCTCCAAAGAATCGATTCGAAAAATCGAAGATTGGCTTTCCAAAAATCGATTTTCGATACAATCGAATCGAGATCGGAAACCCTAATTAAAAGTCACAGGTCTAAAAAAAAAAAAAAAAAACGGTGCCAATGATTCAAAGAAAACTATAGGTCCGATTGGGTTAAAATTGAGTGCATTTTCTTTATTATGATGTTTTTTATAAGTCTATCTACAAGCAGCCCTTAATATAAAAAATTCGATTTTTTAGAACGACTGAAAGGTCAAAAAACAGAGCAATTTTTATTACTTTTTTATTCAAAATGACGCCAAAAAAAGGATGAGGTCTGATGCGCTGATTCGAGATAGTCTTACAAAAAACACCGCAATAAAGAGAATACATCCAACTTTAGTCCAATTGGGCTTATAGTTTTTTTTTTTTGAATCGTTGGCACCCTTTTGAATTACAAAATTTACATGACATTCAACAGGCCTACAAGGGCAGACAGAAGGCCAGGCAAAAAGAAAAAAATTCAAGATACACCTAATTATATTTAATGTACAAAATGTTTTTGTTATTACAATAAATAGTTTCTCCAAAAAAAAAAAAAAATTCCAAAAAATGTGTTTTAGCACATTACTAGTAGAAGACCCCTCAAAGAGCTTTTGACATACAATTTGTTTAACTATGGGTAATGGATAATAAGCTTTCAAATTTTGAATATGATCCGATTTTGATTTTTTTGTGAAATATGACTTTGAGGGGGTATATATATATATATGGGAGAACTATAGGATAATATATGACTTTTAAAGCCTCATTAATCGTAATTGTTTTGAAAGGTAAATAAATTTTGCTTCATACATTTATTTAAATAATTCTGGAAAATTAAAAAAATGTCAAAAGGTGATAATAAATATTAGTTCAAAAATTAAATTTTCTCCCTTCTGTTATTTAAAAGATAAGAAATATTTATTAGTCATATAGAGGATAAATAAAATCCTAAAAGAAAATTTTTATCAAAAACTAATTACCAATTTTACATCGTTCACTCCACCACCTCTCATATCCTCGCAGCTTGAGTATATATGCACAACTTACTTCACCTTATTTATATAAAAGGTTCAAATTAATGAGAAAATGAAAACGTCGTTCAAAAAGGTGATATAAACTGTAATTGGTTTTTGATGAAATTTCACTTGTGGATAGGGCACCAAGCAGATAACGTGAAGCTACAACAACGCTCTGTCGTTGCTTCTTATTCGTCCATCTTATTTTCCTCCGATTCATTTATCACTGAATGTAAATAATTTTATCAAACTTTTTACATTATCTTTTGTTTTTTAATCTCCCCATATAAATGTGTAAACGTTGATCAAAACAAAGCATGTGTAAAATTAAAATCGGATTAAAATGGATATTTGTATTTTCAGATAATGATATTATAATATTATGATCTCTTAAAGCACGAGGAAATTAGAAAAATTTTATCCGGTGACCAGAAAAAAGGAGTGTGACATATGGCTTTTTCTTATATGCTTATATTATATAGGAATGATGTTTTATCTAGCTTTAGTTTAAAAGTGTCTTTTTTATTAAAATGCTTCTTAAACTTGAACTTGTGAACTTGTATTATAGGTAGATATACACCATATATGTATATTATTTGAACTGAAGAGAACTGAAGGCATTCTATGCAAGACCGCCTTAGTAAGAATCTGTCTTTGTTTATTTTGATATACAGAGTAAACCTGGCTGCATATCTAAGCGATATCATACGTACAATACGATATGTGTAATATACGATTTGTATCGCTTGAGTAAATTAAAACCAGCGTTTTGAAACTTCTTCGATCTATGATCCCTTTTACACTTAAAAAAATTCATACGTACGCCGTGAATTGACGTACAAGCAATAGGCCGATAATATACTCCTAAAATAATGTAGCCAATTAAGGTAAGAGCACCAGTAGCCGTCTTGTTAAGACATGAGCAGAACTTTACATTAAATTTTTTCGTTTATAATTACACGAAATAACCAACAGTAAAGCTAAAACGGAAGAGAATGTTATGATCTTTCAAGAATATTTTAATTTATTTGAATATTTTTATAAAAAATATATTAACAAAAATAAAACAAAGGAAGTGTGGTGTACCAATACCCGTCCATTCTTTAGAATTTGATTAATCTTAGAAAACTGAGCTATATAATTTATTCAAATACTTAAGGGTAAAGCTTTATACAAAAAAAAAAAAAAAAAATATTCTGTTGTTTTCTTTTTTACAAAATACCGATATATAAATAAATTTTATTTATTTAAATTAAAAATTTTGTTATTCGTTTCTGCAATTCCTGCAGATATATCGCTTTGATTAGCACTGAACTGATTAATTCCTTTAGAATTTTCTTTAATTTGAGTACAATTATCGATCATGCTAATTCTTCTAAAGCATTATCCATAATATCCATAAATGTTGTTTTGTACATTCTTTTTCATTGGAATTAATAACATTATGTACTGATTTTTGTCCTTTCTATCCAATTACTACGATAGAAATCGGCATTCTCTTTAACGAATAGCACATCAAAAGGTACCAGTATCCGACATTAATTTACAAGGACTACTAAAACTTAATTGTTACAGAAAATAATGACGGGTACTGGTCAGTAGCCTTATCGAATTGTTGTGAATGTAATCCAGGTTTTAAAATTATAGGTAGTGTAAAAAGCATAGGAGAATATATGTATCCTTTTTTAAAATACAATTTGTTACCCAGTACCCGTCACTATGACGGTTACTGGAAAATGCTTGTATCTTAGGTACCAGTATCCCCCATCAAAAATAATCAATTTCTGTTAGGTTACTTTGTCTAAGAACTATTTTTTAACAAAATTTAATTCACTATAAACTTCAAGAAACAAAAAAAAAATACCACTAACTATTCATTAAACTAACATTACAGTAAAATTAAATTAGTGCTTACCTTAGCTAAAACTGAGTTTTAATGAATTTATACAAATTTTACAAACACTAACTTTCAGATAAGCTGTTATTATATCTAATACTAACTAAATGCTATCATAAATGGAATAACGGTTGGGCATACTTTCCAGAACGTGTAACAGGGAACACAAAAAATATATGGTTGGATAATATCTTAATATTTATTATTTTACTGATACTTGACGGCTATTGGGTCAGTGACGGCTACTGGTGCTCTTACCTTATATAATCTGGAATTGCAACATAAATATAACATCCTTTCTCAGTATTTCCCGCCATACATAATAGTAATAATTACAGTAACCTGAGGAATCAAATCCACTGAAACCCAGGATTCTTAAGCATCAACTGCCACAGAAATAATCTTATGGTATGAGTAAAAGTAAGTTATTTTTCAACCAACAGAATCATGAATATTTAAAAAAGGGAAATGAAAGGAAGGAAAATTAAAAAAAGAATTGATTGAACGACATTATGCAATAAGAGACCAAGTATCAAGGAGCAAGGCCACTGTTTAGTAAAATATTACATTACTATTAATTTCAAAAATTTTAAGTTTGATTGACAAAATAATGCAGAATTTATTTCAATCACTTAATAATATTCATCCTAAAACACAATTTTGCCTCAAAATGAAATGCTTCTAAAACGGATTGAATTTGAAATAATGACAGAATAATAATTAATTATGCATGATCAGACATCTATCTGGCGATTTTTTTAAATTAAAAATTAATTAAATTTAAATCTCTAGATACAAAACTACTAATATTTGAAATAATGTTACTTTAATACTTAATTTCTAAATCTTTTATCCTTTCATACAGAACATAATAACATAGAAACAAATACGAAAACAGATTTACTAACATGACTGAAAAATATTACAACAAAAAGTTGATGACAATAATCTCTTTGAAAAAAGACCTTGTAAATTTTCCCCCATCCACTGTATAATTTAAATATTTTATCCATTTTATTCTGAATTACGCTGGCATAAAATTTATATTAAATTAAAAATTTTTATATGATATAAAAAATTTATTCAATAAATTTAAAATATGTTACTGAATTCATTGATCCTATCATTAGTATTCTTTTTTCTTTTATCCCTCTCTAAAGGAAAAAGGATATGAATTTATTTTCTTATTTCGATTTTTTTAAAAGCGTTTCATTTCTTTCCTCATGACTTGATGCTTTTTTCAAATACAAGACACGGAGATGGTAATATTCCTTAGAGATAAGTTTTAATATCGTTTCAGATTATAAAAGTTTTCTTTTTTTATATATTTTGTATTTTCTCATGCTGCGAACTGATGTTTTGTTGTTAGCCGTGTTACAATGACAAGATAAAAGAAAAGAAAGCTTTCCTCCCTGCCATTGTGGAAAAGGAAAGGATTAACAATAATTGATAAAAATTTAACGGATATTCCCTGTCTTTTTTTTATTTAATATTATTTTATAAATTTTTACTATTATTGCTATTTGTACAAAGGTAGTGTGTTTAAATATGGGGAATTAAAGCGGACCTATTGATAGGTACAGATATTTCTTTTTACCTAAACCAAAGTATTAAGTTTTCCAAAATACTATTAGTACAGTAAGTTAACCGTCATCTAATGCCCAACCCTTTTACAACTTTTACTACTAGTCTACAACTTTTATACAATTTTTTGGATGACAAACGAATATCAACAAAAATGACTAGCATATTTAACCCTATTTTATGAAAATACTAGCATTTTTTATCCGAACAGAAATTTTCTTTAGCTTGTTTATAGAATATTTCTTAATAAATAATTTCATTTATTTAGTTTTCCTAATACAATTTAGATTTAATAAGCAAATCAAAAGTAAATAAGCTACGACAAATATTCGAAAATAATTCACAGGCCTGCAAAATTAAGATTATAAAAAACTTTTTTAATATTAATAGGTGATCTTTATATTTTTTTGGATAGTAAATCCAAATTTGAATTTCATTATTTTGTATCACCCACAGTTTTGTCACATTTTGGCTATGTCAGATTTAATGAAATATGCTAATATTCTATAGGAGTGGAAAAAAAAATAACTTGTACAAGACAAACAGAACTTTCTTTTAACATATAAAATATATCTTTATTCCTAGTAATAAGTTTTATGAAGGTTTTAAGAGTCCATGGGCTAATATTTTCTTTCTCTCTTTTCTTTGAAGCTTCGGATGTGGTTTTTTTCTGTGTGTCGCTTGCTGACTTTCTCGGTGAAAGGACCAACAGTAATCTCCCATCATCCTGGTATTCCAACGTCCCTGATAGCGTTTTCCCATTATCTTAATATCCTGGTGGAAACGTTCTCCTTGTTCCTCACTGACACCTCCTAAATTGTCCAGAAAGTAGTCTAGCTGGCTATTTAAAAAATGAAGCTTTAAGCTCGTTAAACATCCCAAATTCTTGAGGCGATTAAGCATATTAGATACAATGGTTATATTACAGTCTGGGTCTTTTTTGTTACCAAAAAACTTGTTAACAACTTCCTTGAAAGCAATCCAAGCCTCTTTCTTTTTCACTGTTATATGTAATTCAAACTCAGAGTCAAACATCATTTTTCTTATATCAGGGCCAATGAAGACGCCTTCTTGTAACTTTGCTTCTGATAAATGCGGGAACTTTGAGCAAAGATATTGGATCGCTGGCTTTCGCATATTTAGTATTATATTGATTGTATTAATTTTCTGAACTATTTTTTTGAATATAAAAGTTTATGATGTAAAATGTAGGGAAATGGTGGGTGATACAACAATTTTATTGTTATTTTCAGATTCAGCACACTAAAATCCATAAAAATATGGTTAAAGTATTAAAAAAGTTTTTTAGTCGTTGGCCTGTGAATAGTATTTTTTCACTTTGGGAAAATCTACTTATCACCTACCTATCTGTACACCCATATTAAAAATATTATGCAAAAGGTTCATTTCAAAATGTTGAAGGTACCAACAGCTACCTATTGTTTATTGTTTTGTGTATCAGTTATAATTAAGTTATTGTTACGAGTCCAATAGCCTAGCATATCGCCACAGACATTACCCATATATATATATATATATATATATATATATATATATATATATATATATATATATATATATATATATATATATATATATAGCGCCCCTACTCTCACCTCTCGCCGTTCTTATCGTATAGGTTGTATAAGTCATTCGACTAAAAATTGCCAGATAAATCATATCATATTATCCAAAACTGTCTATCTAAATAGCAGGAATATACAGAGACATTTTCTTTAAAAACTACCACCTACTTCTTTGTTGAATCAATTCATTTAAACTAGAAACATTTATCTGAGAAAACATGCAGGAGAACAAGCACAGACCTTCTTTAAAAAGAATATTGTAACTAACTACGATGTACCTATCTATCGTTAGAAGAAATTTGTCACAAGTAAGATGGTTTATCTTACTACAAGCACTTATCAACATATCCATCCCTCAACACTGTTACAATAACATTAAAAGGTCGATGATAAATTACACTATCGAGAACATGCTGTAATTTGACGTAGATATCTCTTCACCGGATAGTTTTCCATCTTCTATATTGTTGATGTGATAGGTAATTAAAGTAAAAGCATGTTTATTTCTCAAGTTGTCTCAGATTAGTTACCGGTAATTGCATAAGATTGAATATTTTGGTTTCATAAACTATGTTTCCTCTATTGCAAAATGGATTACCTATGTATTTTAATTACATTTTATTTTTCACGGTTATGTCATTAAGAACATGAACAATAAACTTCCAAAACTATACGTATTTTAAGGATGCTGGAGCAAATCATTACGTAATCAGAAAAGGTAATGATTCAATCTTTCTAATCTCTATATTGCGAATCTGGTCCAAGCCAATCGAACATTCCATGATCGTCAATTTTCAGTTCCACATTTTTTTATCATGTTAGTCCCCTTACTTTCTCCGATATGTGACTGAAATAAAAAAAATGTTTAAATTTCTTTTTAGGAAAATTTGATTTAAAAGGAAGAATATACGTATTTTTGTGTTTATAAATTTCCTGCAGAACCCATCTGTGCTATAGACCTCGATTTCGAATTCGTGAATTCGAATCCGATCTGACGATGCATAAGCATCATACATCACATTCAATTATTATTAATAATTATTATCATATCAATGAAACCAAACACAATCATTACTTACCAAACGTTTTGTATGGTCTTAGACATTATCATAGGCCGGATTTAGAGGGGTGGAAAGGGGGCAACTGCTCCCTTGCCCCCTCCAGTATTCGTGCGAATAAAAATTAAAAACTTGAATGCCATTTATTAAAATGCTATGGCAGAAGATAAGGGGTGAGAATGCCAGAAATTAAGTCAAGCATTTGTCGACTTGAACGGGTTTGCTATTCTGAAAATCTGCCAAAGTGGTTTTTATATTAAATATATTCCTTTCTACCCCCAATATTTTTCTTGAAATCCCGCCTATGAATATTACGCATCGAAACAATAGAAAAAACTGCCTTGGAAATAAAAAGTTGTTTAGGTACTTGTAACATAAACTTTAATCTTTGTATTTTAAAAGCATTTAATTAGCTTTATTTTCAGGAATTACATAAACCTATTTGTTTGTGGAGTTAACCGCAACTACCGGTCTGGTGCTACATACTTACCAATGGTTACTCCGGTATAGTCAATATTTACGCTGACTGGTTTTATTTAAATTTTAACGAAAAAGTAGTTAGTAACGTCGCAATGCTTTTATATGCTCGTATGTTTCGGATTATATATTTTAGGAGTACGCATCTGTCATTTGCTATTTATGTGATAATTTAAAATAACGAAGAACGTACAATGAGTATGTATTATTTTTAATAAGACTTATTAAGACAATTTTACTACCGTTAAACGGAGCTATTTGAAAACGGTGGGGCTATTTGGAACAAAAAAAAGAAAAAGATTTAAGCTCTTATATCTGCTTGATTTCTGAACGATTCATAACGTTAATGCATCTTTAATAGGGGATATTCTTTAAGTGTTTAAATCTTTTTTAAAACTCTTCTTTAAGAGTTTAAATATTTTTTTTTTGTTCCAAATAGCCCCATCGTTTTCCAATAGTTCTGTTCGACGGTATCTTAATTAATTTCTTTTTTTTTAAATCAGAATGTATTTTTATAGTTAAGCTAATACATATTGGCAATATGTTGGCAACAGAACTAATAAACAACTTTTAATTGTATTATGTCTCTATTTTAAATGACGTGCAAAATAAGGATTTTAGTAACCGACAGACCTAATACTCCGTTTTTTGGAAATTTAACCAAACGTACAATAACTTAATTCACGGCTCTTTAATAAAAATAAAGATTTTTCCTTCATAAGATATCTAAGACCGTGTTCCGACCGACTGTTAAGTGTTTAGTATTAAGTGACTAGTAATAAGTAGAACACCTTAGTAATAAGTAGAACGCATAAGTGGAACAGGAAAAAAATACGAAAATGTTGGCAGGTGTGTTAAGAAATTAATAAAGATAAATAGTCTAGAATAAATTATTGTATATTTGTATAGTAGGGTCTGTGCTTACTAATCACATAACACTAAACACTTAACACTTGGTCTGAACACGGTCTAAGGTTTCGTTAATACTGCTGAAATTTCTTATCTTGATATTTCTATTACATTTAAAAAAGACAATCTTCCATGTTTTACTAAAAAAATAAACAAATTTTATTTTATTTTAAACTACATTTTCAACAATAATAAAATTAAGTAAAGTAACTAATTTACTGACGACGTGTTTTAAATTTCAAATAGAAAGACTAACAGTGAAAATACAAAATTGAGTTATACGTTTAAAAGTTTTCTAAGAGGAAAAATTCGTAATTCTATACATAATTCAATTAAAAACACTCTAATATTATTAAATTTATTTTTTAACAAAAATGTACGTACTTTTTACTGTTGTCTTCAAAATATCACCAAAAGTTCAATAAACGCTGAAAGCCACCATAGACCACATTCAGTTTAGAACATATCCATACACAATATCGAAGAAAGTTTAAAAGCACAACAACTAAAAATTACATTTCAACTAGCAGTTAAAAATAAAATTGAAAACGGCAGTTAGCCTAACAAATTTTAACACTCAGTTGAAAAAAAAATATTTTACTATTTTTACAATTTCGTTTAATTTGTAATAAATAGATAATTATTTCGTACGGATGAATTTACAATTGTGAAAATACTGGTTGGTTAAAACTATGATAGATAAACACTTTTTGACTCAGTAGTATACGTGACAATTCATAACGGATAACGTACCGTTCAGAGCGACCGTATAACGAAAACTGAAAACAGAATCTCATTTCATTTATATATTTATGTTGTATCGTCGTTTCGTTGTACGGTTAACGGTCGTCACAATCGGTCGTACGGTGGTCGTAGAATATCTACAATGTGTACGACTCTCGAAACTCGAAACTCGACTATCCACTTACTATTTACTTTGATACTACAGATATGTATGCCATATAGCACGGAGGGACGTATTTCTACGATTTTGTTCTTACCGACCACTACTACACTACATCTGGCGAACACAATAACTGCACAACATCTATGTGAATTAGTTTTTTTTTTGCTTTTTTTCTGTTTTTTGTTTTTCGACTAATTCTCGAATATAAATTATAAAAATTGTCTTACAACTGTAATTTGAATTCGAATAGATATTCAAAATATAGATCTTATTCGGTATGTTTATGGAGAGTATTCGATATGTGTTTATCAACTAACAATCAGAACAAAACGATATTAATTTCGTACACAGTAAAAAAAATTATGTTCTGCGTAAAAAAAACTAGTGGTTAAAATTTTTGTGTCAAATAAGTAACACAAAAAACACAAATTTCGATTTAACAGAATAAAAATGTTAACCTGTTTTGAACAACAAAGAAGTAACATAATATTTGTGTAGAGCAAAAGAATGTTATAAGTACGCAAATTAGATTAGAATATATATCTACCAAAACATATATAATAAAAAAGATGAGAGTAATTCTTATTATTAAACACAACCGAAAACTTTAAGTTGTTTCAGTTATTGACGAATATAGTTTTATTAAACGTTTAAAAATAAAACAATTTTCTTACCTTTTCATTTTAAGGTTATTTTGTTACAGATTCAGTTACAAAAAATCATGTAAGCTTACTTACATGTAAGATTGTATATTATATAATATAATCTCAAATAAGCTTACATGATTTTTTTAAACTGAATCTGTAACAAAATAACCTTAAAATGTAAGAAAATTGTTTCATTTTTAAACGTTTAATAAAACTATAGTCGTCAATAACTGAAAAAACTTACAATTTTTCGGTTTTGTTTAATAATAAGAACTACTCTCATCTTTTTTGTTATTTATATTTTCGTAGATAGATATGGACACAAGTAAGAATTGTTACAAAGAACTGGCTTACTTTGCGTTCTTTGATTCTCATTTATAATAATACATATATGGACAAAATCGTTATAATTTTTGACGACTTTAAAATACTTCAATGGAATTAAAATATTGAATAAAAAAGTTTAACAACAAACTCTGATAAATCTGAAAAATTAACACAAAATGTATGCCCTCTTGTGTGTAAAATCATTGACACAAATCTTGTGTATAGATTTGACACATATGCTTTGTGTTAAAATAACACAAAAAATTGAGTGCACCGTTCTGGAAAATGTGAAATGTGTTAATTTTAACACAAATATTTTCACTGTGTAGTATAGTGGATCAAAATTAGCTAAAAAACGCCTCATCATTTCAGTAAAAATTGAATCGCCGCGGAAAAATTATATTTTACAAATACATAAACAGACCGAAAATAAAATTCAGTCAGAAGTAAGTGAAATTACGGAAAAGAATTGTCAAATGCGAAAAACGGAAAAAATGATTTTTTGTGTTTAAAAAGCAAACTTGAACTCGAAAATGTAAAAAGTCAATGTAAGAAATGCGTGCAATAGAAAAACGAACAAAACGAGCTCTGGTCGACTTGTACGGTTTCGTATGATTCTATTGACTGATTACGGAGTTTCTATTTAAAAAAAAAAAAAAAAAAAAAATAATTAAAAAACAACATCGTTTTGGGATTTAATATTAATGATATATTTTATATGAAATTATTTATTTTAAAAAATGGTAAAAAAAAACATCACATCTGTAACGAATTTAATTTGAGTAAGCCAACAGTGTCAACAACTTTTGAAAATCAAATTAAATTGTTTGCACAGCAAAGTACAAAATTTAAGAATATTAGATCAATCAGAACATAATAGCCTTGATGAAGCTCTACATTTGTTAAAAATTAAAGCAACGTTTATGTATCACGTTATTTTTTTTAGTAACGAATTATGTGTTATTTTTTATTAGTTTTTATATTAAAATAATGTTGTTTCGATTAAATAGACAGGTACAAAATAAGAATAAATATCTTCATTTAAAATTTATGGTAATACTGGAATGTAGTATTGTAAGAGTCTCCGTATAACACTGAAATGTATTTGTAAATTATTAAAATGTTCTTAATTTTTTTCCTAAATTTTTAAAATATTATTTAAAAATTGTAAATGTTGATGCCTTTAATAAGTACTAGGCTCTAATCAAAAGAATTTCTAAATGAAATTTTCTTATTTTAACAGGAACAGTAAAAAATTTCACATCCGAACCACTCTTATTCAGCCAATTACTTTAATTAAAATCACTTTCAAGAAGCCTGGTTTGAGAAATAAATTTTTTTATTTGTTGACGTCATTATGTGTGATAAAATTTTTCAGTACTTCAAAAACCGTAAATAAAATGATAAAGGAATAAAGCTGGGATCCAGTTATAAAGTTTCAAAGTCGTTCTTTTAGTTGCTACCCAAACTAATCATGTATAGGACCAAGGAAAAATCTGCAATGAGAATCATGACCAGGCTTACCTGCTTTCCAATTTTCGAGAACCAGATATTGAAATTTGTTGTAGAGATGAAAATCTCTTTTCACGTACATAATCGTGATGAGTATACGTAACCAGAAAGGTTCTTAAAATGAAATTTTCTTCATTTTTCTTTTTTTGAAACACCTTCTTGTATCATACTGAACCTCAAACTATGGCTTATCGTACCTCAAAATATGGCTTATACTTTCAAAAGGGAATCACAAATACTCATTGCTATCTTGAACTTTCGTTTAAAATAATAAAAAATATCGAATTTTAAGTTAGGGAACCAAGCTACTCGTTTATTAAATTACATTATTTCTCTTAGGAAACTACATAGTTAGTCTCTCTTAGAAAATATAACAGTCTAATCTAATTCACGAATAAGTGAAAATGATCAATATTTATGTAAATCTTTCAAAATCGATGTTTCTATTAGAATTTTACTATTAATTTCGACATAGTTTTAATAATTATATATATATATATATATATATATATATATATATATATATATATATATATATATATATATATATATATATATATATATATATATATATATATATATATGTATGTATGTATGTATGTATGTATTTTCGTGCAAAATATAATTAAAAATAATTAAATTACCAAAAAAAGAGAAAAAAGAAAAAAATATTATCTTAACGACATTGCGAATAATTTAAGCATAACATAATTATTGCAAAATAACGTTCAACAACAAATCGTTACCATTTAAAATACAATTCACAATTTTTTATGCGCTTCAGAGTCAATTTACTTATAGTCCAAGAGCTGATGAAATTTTGTATGACTGATCTGCAGGGCCAGCTTAGCCATGACCTAGCGGCGGGAGATTTTTAGGGGCGGTAAATTTTTAAAATAGGGCGGAAAAATGAGTAATCAATGTTTTTTTTTTTTTGCTCGTCATTTATTTTTTAAAAAAAAAAAGTTTGTAAAAAAGGTAGGAATATGGGCGGCAAATTTTTAAGTCAGGGCTGAAAAATTTGTTCTGACGTTTTTTTTTTTCAAGATTTCCTTTTTTTCAAACGAAAGGTTTGGAAATTTGTTCTGACGTTTTTTTTTCAAGATTTCCTTTTTTTCAAACGAAAGGTTGGGGCGGCATTTTTCAAAGTGCCTAGGGGCGGACTCAGGGTTAATCCGGCCCTGCTGATCTGGATACTAATGAAAACATATAGGTAATATTGATAGTGAAAGTGGTATACGACAACAACTGGTCTTTGTCAGTTTGCTAGGTCTTCCTAGCAAACTGGTAAAATAATGCTTTTCTTCTCATTTTCTGAATAGTTTCTCCAGTATGTGTAGCCGTGGATTTATATACATCGATTAACAGAGGCGGACTTAGCTTTCAAATTAGAAGTGGGTTACATAATTTTGCTTCCAAGACTACTAAAGTAGCGGAAGCATTGTGAACACTTTTGAAAAATAAAAAAAATTTTTCCCCACAAAATAAAATTTTTTACGCACATTTTACGTTTTAGAGCTTCCTGAACAATTTTGGTTTGGTGTCTGTCCGTCCGTCCGTATGTCTGACCGTCTGCGTGTCACCAGTTTGCACCAAGTGGCATAATTTCTGAACAATTTGATTGTTTTTAATGAAATTTTCAGAAATTATGCAGTTTGGTTCTTAGATGGTCCCCTATGAATTTAATCGAAATCGGAGTAACGATGGCTACGTCGCTACCATTTCATTCCAGTAATATACTAAATTGCACCAAGCGGCATAACTTTTGAACTATTCAATTCGTTTTTATGAAATTCTCAGAAATTATGCGGTCTGGTTCCTAGATGGTCCCCTACAAATTGCATTGCATTCAGAGTAATAGTATCCACGGCGCAACCATGAAATCCCATTAAAAATATCTTATTTACTTCTAGTCCCACTTCGCTCAAATTTTTGAAGTATTTTGGGGGATAGTTTCTAAAATACTTTTGCTATTTTTTATTTTATAATTTAGCCTTTCAGTATTTTGAGTTACAACAATTTTGTATGAACTTTAAGGCGAAAATATAATTTCATGGTATATATATTTGGTAGAATATTGTTTTAAAGTCTTTGACGAGTACGAGAAAGCTGTGTGTGACACTCCATTGGCAGCATATTTTTTACTGATTTCATAACTGAATTTTCTGATGGAAAGCCTATATAAAAATCATCTACATTTATAATACAACTAGAAAATATTCAGATTTTTCTTACGATTTATGATATCACTATTATCCAGTACAATTACCTAGTTCAGTCAATGTGTCACCTTTTCCTGACATGTTCAGTGGTCTGGTAAAAATCTTTTATCTACTTCATAAAAATCTGGAAAAAACGAAAGAGCAAACGCAAGTCAATAGTTACTTGAATGTCGATTCCATTTTTTGTATCGAAATTGTAATCGTTTTTTTTTTATTCACTCTCTTCCAGTTATTTGTACCGTCTAATTGCAATCCACTGACCGTGGTGGTGAAATTGGAGGAAATTATATATAGCTATATTATTACACAGTTCTTTGAAAATATGTTTCAGTGGTACACGGAGAGAAAAATCCTATAATTTTTGTAGAGAAAATTTCAGAAAAATTACTATGCTCCCCTATAATCCGTGCGCGATCGACGACCAAAATAAAAAATATGTACTAGCATGGTAAAATTTAATGTGGTGCTAACACAACTTTTATCACACTCTTATGCATGTATATTATAGTTTAATTCTTGTTGTCGTACTCTTTCATTTGCGCATCTGACTCGCGACCTTATATTGGTTGCACTGTACCTGTAAAAACATGTATACAAAAATGATTGCCAACAATATATTGTAATACATATACTAAAGATATGTAAATAACAAAAAGATGAATTAAACGATGACATCATCCTAAGAGAGTGTAAAAGCAACTGACTACTACCTGCATCAAGGTGCTTGGTGGGAGCTGTCTGACAAAGTTTCTTCCACAGTCCACACCTATGGTTCGCATGTGACTCGCTGATTGACGTACATTTCATTACAGCGTTCCCAACAAAACCAACCTTCTTTCTGTTTTTTTTCTTTCTATTATTAGCATGTTAGCATGGAAATTTTTTTAATAAACACAATTAAAAATTATTTTTTTGTCGGTAATGAAACTTTTTACTGTGCTGTTTTACAAATTTTACGGAGATAATATTACGAAAAGAACATTCCATCCTTTAAATTTTTTATGATTAATTATAATCTTTATATTTTTACCTTACAGAATTTAATATGTTCGCCTTTTACACGTCGATTGTAGTGCTGAGCACAGTAATTTTTATAGGAATTTTCTCTCCGTGTAATTTGAACTTTTTTTCAAAATCGTACCGTTTTTCAGGTAGTTGAAAAAATAAAATTTTACCCCAGATTTTGAGATACTTAAAAGACGAAAACACCCCTTAGGTCCACAAATCGCTGGGTAGAAAACTATGTATCCCTTAGATTTTAACAACAAAAATATCCAAAGTAGAGGGAATCGCAAAAAGACTTTCCTATTATAAGTACCTAAATCAGTGATAAAAAAATGTCATGGGCTCCCGAGCTAAATACGTACATCTTGTATATTTTCGTCACGTTGCTACTGTTATGTCTTTTGCATTAAGTTTCCTTATAAAATTCTCTCCTTCATTTTCTTGTCTTTATGTTGATTAAATGAAAATGATAATGATCGTAGTCATCAGTTTTCTCCCTTTTCCAGTACCATTGTCATTTTCATATCATTATCATCAAAAAATATGTTATTTTTGTTCAACATCATTATTTTGTTCCTTATTTATGTATTTGGCTTACTAACTTGCTATGTTTTCCTACTGGTATAAAAATGTCACTCAATTCAACAGACAATTTTTAAGCGCTGCGGGGCGGGGGAACGATTGGGAAGTGAGTTAAGTTTGGATTATCTTTGAAATACAGATGATTTATAAATACTTGACGTTCTTTCGTTTAGATGACTTCCTATATATGACTAAACAATTATTATTTAAAGACACAAATGTCATTTAACTATTTACAGATTTAACAGAATTATAAGACACAGAACTGTAAAATATTATGCAAATTTTTGCTGAAAAGCCTTAAAAACATAGTACCGCAACACGGAATGAATTAAATTTCATCTAATTATTGTGTTTAATAGTTAATATTATTATTGTGTTTGAAGTTATACTGTTATAAAATTAAAGCCACTATTTATAAGACTCAAATGCGAACATTTCAGAAGGAAATTTAAAATAAATAGAAATTTCTTACTTATTTTCCCTTATCTTTTCTAACCAATGCTTAATTAAACAGCTATTGGCCATTTTGTTTTAGAAAACCTTATCGGTTATCCCTTTCAAATTACTCTGAACACAAACCAAGTAAATAATATTATTATTTTATACAAAAGTATACTTACAAATTTCTTAGAATTATTATTACGTCGACCAAACTAAGATTAATATATCGTTCCAAAATTAATCTCATCTAATTTAATATGCTATGCTTCAGAATTAATTACTACATATAATTCTGGTTCAAGTTATTGAATAATACAGTAGCAAAATGAGACAAGATTACCGCATATTGTTAATATTAATCCTTTATTGACTAAAATACATTATTGATTACGCGTCACAGATAATATTTGAACGAAGTGGTACCTATTATAATTAGAATAATATCTGTATCATTGTGTTGATCGAATATCATCTACTAACAAGGGTTGACCTTAATTTTCGGTTCTGTTTAGTAGGCAAGATGTGTAGTGTCAGATATTTTAGCTAGTAAAATTTATTAAATGAAAGTAAAAACGAAGGAAAAACACTGTAGACTGATTGAAGAAGAGTAACCGTCGTCTTTCCAAGTATTTATTTCAATGAAAAGTTATGGTATAAATATATTTAGGCCGTTTTAAAATTATTTTTTTAAGTTTTCGTAGTACAACAACGAAATCCTTCTAAATTGGTCATGTCTGTCATTGCATTAGGTAGTCTACATGCACCTGACCGCTTTTAGATAACTGTGTCGCCGACACAGTGTCGGATATTTCTTTTTTTGATGCCATTAATATTTTTCAACTTATATACTTAAAAAGTAAAAAGTGCAGATATTAATATTATTAATAAATTAAAAGCTAATTTTAACATTAAATAAAAACGTTACATCCAATCTTAAGTAAGCCTTCTCTTAAATTACTTTCAGCAAAATCACTTTGGGAACATATTCTACACATAATTAGCTACCAATTTCTGCAAAAAAAATCGATTTTTTTTAACGACGCTCAAGTAAACCTCCCCTTAAGATACGCTTACTAAAAATAAAGTAAAATACTTTATTAAAAAGTGAGAGTGGCCCTATTTCCAATCGTAAGAAGGAAAAAAAGAAAAGTTCAGATGGGTTTTTTGATTGACAAGGAATTAACAATAATCATAAAACACATCTTTTATATTTGTTAATGTTATTCTGTTCTAACTAAATTTAAAAAAAAATAAATAAATAAATAAAAATAAAAATTTCATTGTGAGATTTAATAAAAACAAATAATGATAACAAAACAGTATATTATATATTATTAGTATAGCAAAAACGCAACAATATGTTAACAATACATATTATATTAATAATCTCAACAATTTGAGTTAAATTATTTTGACGAAACTTTAATACACGCCACGATGCTCAATTATTATCAGTTAAATAAAATTCACCCCAAACGTAAAACAATATAAATCTTTTCATATGATCTAACACGTTCTTATCTAACAACCATAAATTATACATTATATAACAATATGGCGCTTACACACACACATACACACAATGCGCAATTATAATAATCATTTAAATTGTTAAATCATAGAACACAAAGGTATACGTATGTACCTATATAAGTATGTATAGATGTGTGAATATGAGTATGTAAATTTTATGTGTACATTTGTACGTACCGTTCGTAGCTACATGCAACGGTCGTAATCATAACGTTATGGTTTTAAGTGAAATTCTCTCGTTAATAGTGATTAACGGTGGTGGCCGAACAATCGTTAAATATATTATGTATATAACATTTTGTATCACGGTATCACATGTTCTGCAGTATTATTACTACATATATACTTTTATTATTTAAAGGCAGATCTACAACAATTGGTATATGTATGTAGTAAATATGTACAGTAGATGCTTGTTTAAAGCGGGTCGACTTTATACGGTTTTAACCCTAGAATCACACGTTGGTCTACGAGTCAAGTTAATCATACATCGACGTCGTTTCGACGAATGGACTTTTTACGGGGAGTTTTAGAGTTTATTTGCAAAAAACATTTTTTTTTACATAACAATACTACAAAAGCGAACAAAATATTTAAAAAAAATTGGATTTGGAAAAATTTCTTAATATAAATATTTATTAATTTTTTTAATCTTTTTATCAAAGCATATTTTCACTATAAAAATTAAAAAATAGATAAATACATCAATTGTATCATAAAACATGTCTTTCAGATAATTATTTTATGAACTATTATGAGTCAGTGGACATGTGTGACTTTACACAATGTGAAATTTCTCAGTCATAAATATTCCTATAGATATGTAGTTACTTCCCCATTAGGCACATTTGTAAATTTTCTAACATTTTTTAGTAATTTTTCGAGTAAGATTCAAAAAATAATAAAAATTAAAATATTTTCCACAAAATAAATTGTTAATCTTTTATTAAGTCACTTGAAACGCATTCTTTAGTTTTCGATTCAATATATTAAAACTTCGGTATTATGTCGTCTCTAAGTCAAACAGCTGTAATCATCTTTCACATTATTATAATCATTGAATAAATTAATTATAACATCCATATCTTTAATAAATTTTAGAACAATTAGGAAAACTTTTATATGTGGAGTACAAAAGCTTTACAAAAAAATATAGGTTAATCATACATCGTCGTCCTTTTGACGCACACTATTTCAGTAGAAAAAGAACGACAATAGCTTTAAACAAAATTTATACGTCTTATGTGTTATAATAACAAATAAATTAGATAACAGAAGTTTCACAGCAAGCGGGCACCGACAAGTTGTAGTATTGGAGCAAGTAGAGAAGTTCGTTCGTCGTTTTGACGAGTACGTATGATTCTAGGGTTAATCAAACATACGAGGGTGAATCAGAAAGATCTTGAAATCACTACAAAAATAATAAGAAAATTCAATCAAAAATTTTTTATTTTTCTACATGAATTGCTGAATACAGAAAGGAGACATCTTCAGTTGTTTTCAAAACTGACATTATAATTTTTAAATTCTTATGAATATAGAGCACGATTTACTGCAGAAAGAATAAAAAATTTCCAACTTTGCGTGTATAAAATTTTCGGTTACTTTAGAAAGGAGACAAACTCACGACAAACGGTCAAAAATGTCACCTTTCTACAGAAAAGTAACGGTCATACTCAGTTTTTCTTCTTAAATTTTTATGAAAATAAGCAAACTAGTTTTTAAATTTTTATAATGAGCTCACCGGAGGTTTCTAAATGAAGATAAATACAAAAAAATATAAACCATAAAATTCATTTCATGTTTCCAAATAGAATTTTGGAAAATAAAACTACATATAAAAAAAAATGGCTTACAATGAAGTCCTATTGGTAATTAATTTTTAAAAAAAATGTATTTTTCAAAAATAATAGAAAAAGAAACCAGACAAATGTTTCCATAATTTTCTACTTTGCCCCAAAAAAGGGACATATCGCCCTTTAATTGCAGAAAGGAGATATCTTCAAAAATAAAATTCGCTTTAAAAGACAGTGAAATGGTAATATAATTGATCTGTATAGTAAATGATGAATAAAAATTCTTTATATATTTCGATTTTCGTTAAAAAAAAAGTAAAAGAAAACAGAAAATATAGTATTTATACATTTTTTTCGATTCCTGTAAAATTAAAAAAAGTGACTTGTCTCCTTTCTGCAGTTAGCAATTCACATAACCTCCTTCCACTTCTATGCATTTAGAATACCACTTTTTCAAATTTCTTATTCCTTCTTTAAAAAATCATTTCCTTGACTGTCAAAAAACACTTGTACGGCAGCCATAACCGCGTCACTTCTTCCCCCGAATATGCTCCCTTAATTTTGGAACCACAGTTTGATAATATAGTATTATCATAAATATGTACCAAATGTATTAGTTAAAATGTTGATATTAAAGCTTTAGATAATTAAGGAAACCAAAATATAAACGGAAATTAAGAGTATTATAAGTAATAATATACATAGGACATATCGCGACCTCTCTGTCTCAACCTTGTATCTGAAAACTCCCAATTTTTGGACACACAAAAAAAAACGTATTTAAATCTGTGTTTTCATCACTATGAATTTAAGATTTATGCTAACTACACCCTTTGATGTTGGCTACCTATATATATATATATATATATATATATATATATATATATATATATATATATATATATATATATATATATATATATATATATATATAAGTATGTTATATAAATACAGTATTTAATACGTTTTTTTGTGTGTTTGTGTGTTCTAAAACATGTAGTTTTTGATATATGAGGTTGGGAGAGAGAAGTCGCGATATACGATTTATTTAAAGAAACACGTCCATTTTTAGGGATTCAAAGAAAGAAACGGAAATCTTATAAATTCGTCATGTCCGTCGATCTGTCTGTCTGTCTTCTGTTTTCACACATCTATAATTCCCACAGCTTTCGAGCTACGAAAATGAAATTCTGCATGCATATGCTATAGGTGTAAGTTGTATTGGTAAAAAGATATCCTAGAATAAAGTTGACGTTCTTTTTCCCATTTTTATTTGAAGCCTCGTTTGTGAAATAATGAACTATAAAGGGGTCGTTTTTCGCCTACAGTTTATCGTCCATCTGTAATTTTTAGTTTATTGTTCAAAAAAATATGAACAGTAATTTCCAGTTCTAGTAAAGATAAACATAGGAAAAATATTACCCTACAAATTTCTGACTGATATTAATATTTAACCCTTTGCACTCGAACCATTTATTAGAATGGGTACTCAGCTAGTCGACAGTAGTTTTAATAAAAAATTGTAATACATCAAAGCTAAGTATTTTAAACAAAAGTAGATTACTTATATATTTTATTTTTATTTGCATATTACAAACATTATATTTTAATATTAAATTTTATAATTCTCCTTAGTGTGATATTTGAAGTAAAGAATAGGATGGCGCCTGAGAGGCGCCTTTCGAGTGCAAAAGGTATTTATTGTGTCACCGTGGAGGCGCCTATCGAGTGCAAAGGGTTAATGTTGTTCTATATTCTATACTATTATTTTATACGATGATCAATGCTTACCAAGCTAAAAATGAAATGCTTGTTAACTTTCATATGTAAAACTTAACATAGCATTTTGATATTTCTGCATTTAACTATATATATATATATATATATATATATATATATATATATATATATATATATATATATATATATATACATATATATATATATATGTATATTATAATAAAATGACAATATAAACATATAAGTCTAGGTAAGTATGATACATATATAATTATATAGATATTTATTATATAAATATGATAATATAGTTGTTCGATTTTAGATTTAGAGTTAATAGCTTATATAAAGTAGTCAATTTTTTCACTGGCCAATGCGGAACAATATATTAGCAATCTTAGATTTATATGACATTTTGAAAAATTTCAAAAAAATTATCTGCACAATTGATGAGCAAAAAAAAAGTAAAGGTTCCGAGGCCGAATTACAATGCGACACAACTATTTTTTGTTTGAAAAAAGAAAATAGCGGGGCTAAATTAGTTGAGGCTAAAAACGACGAATCATATAACGGGACCTAATGTTATACTTTTATTGGCGGAAATGATTTCAGACTACAAGGATTCAATCTAAAATTAAAGAATTGTTTTTAAACAATATGGTAATGCTTAAGAAAGTATCGATATGTATCTGAATTACAGGGTAGACGAAGTGGTCGGAAAACGACATTTTATATTACACGACTAAATGTTATTCCAATTAATGGCAAAAAATTATTCCATAGGGTACAATAATACTATTTAAAATTAAAGACGACTCTTGAATATTTTCTCTAATGCTTAATAAAATGTCGATATGTATCTGAATTACATCGTAGACAAAGTGGTCGAAAACGACATTTCATATTACACGAACAAATGCTATTCCAACTAATGGCAGAAATGATTCCAGGATACAATAGTACCTACTATTTAAAATAAAAAACGGCTTTTAAATATTTTCTCTAATGCCTAAGAAAGTATTGATTGATATGTACCTAAATTGGTTGCAATTATTTTTACTGATTCGTGCTGCCTCTAAAATTCTTGCCCCCTAAAAGACTATAATGACCTTTCTGGAGTGTGTTCCAAACCTATGTCAAACTAGCATCCTACTGTTACTAAATAAAACGTTTAATATTTAAAATGATAGTGCTACGTCTGTACACGGAGAGAAAAATCCTATAATTTTTCTAGAGAAAATTTCCGAAAAATTACCATGCTCCCCTATAATCTGTGCGCGATCGACGACCAAAATAAAAAATATGTGCTAGCATGGTAAAATTTAATGTGATGCTAACACAACTTTTATCACACTCTTATGCATATATATTATAGTTTAATTCTTGTTGTCGTACTCTTTCATTTGCGCATCTGACCTTTGCGACCTTATGTTGGTTGCACTGTACCTGTAAAAACATGTATACAAAAATGATTGCCAACAATATATTCTAATACATATACTAAAGATAGGTAAATAACAAAAAGATGAATTAAACGATGACTACATCCTAAGAGAGTGTAAAAGAAACTGACTACTAGCTGCATCAAGGTGCTTGGTGCGAACTGTCTGACAAAGTTTCTTCCACAGTCCACACCTATGGTTCGTATGTAAATCGCTGATTGAGGTACATTTCATTACAGCGTTCCCAACACAACCAACCTTCTTTCTGTTTTTTTTCTTTCTATTATTAGCATGTTAGCATGGTAATTTTTTTAATAAACACAATTAAAAATTATTTTTTTGTCGGTAATAGAACTTTTTACTGTGCTGTTTTACAAATTTTACGGAGATAATATTACGAAAAGAACATTCCATCCTTTAAATTTTTTATGATTAATTATAATCTTTATATTTTTACCTTACAGAATTGAATATGTTCGTCTTTTACACGTCGATTGTAGTGCTGAGCACAGTAATTTTTATAGGAATTTTCTCTCCGTGTATAATTTGTATTAATTTGTAGTACCAATATTTTCGTTTACAATTCAGCCAATTACAGCAAAAATTTTGTTTTAAAAATGACTGTCACACCATCTTAAGTTAAACATTTTTTTCCATAAACCCTGGTTTTCATTTCATCTAGATACTACAATAAGACATGGGCGTACTATTATTTAGAGATACATACCGATTTATTTCTACAGTCTGCTATTTCAAATAACCCTACAAAGTATTATATTTCTAATTATTAAAATCAGAATACAGTAACAGCAGTACTTTGAACTCTATAGTAACAGGAACCTATCCATAATACACACGCTCCTATAACGGAGACCACAGAAATATTTTCTTTCCATCTAATTAATAAACTATCCCTTTAATGGACTAAATTCTATACACAAGCTTATCATATTCTCATATATTTACTATTATTATATCAGAATATGTATTTGGGAAAACAAATTTACCAGTTTTATAATATAGGGTAAAATTGCAATCACTCGACTGGACCCACTCGTCGATTAAACCAGGGCCGGATTTACCTCAGTGGTGGTTACCTGGTGACTTCTGATATGGTGGCCCCTGAATATTTCACATGTGGAGGCCAGTGAGTACTTTTGTTGTGGAGGCGCCATTGGAGAATTTTCGAAATTTTTCACTTTTTCCAGAAAAATAGGTCTGGCATGCAAAAAAAGAAAAACGAAAAAGCGCTTATCCTTTCTATTCGATTCCTTAATTTTGAGTATTTCAATAAATATTTTTGTTGTAAAAAAAAAGATACATACAAAATATATAAATGCAAAAAATTTTATGTTCGTAGCTCCAAAGACGTATAAATTTTTGAAAATAACACACAGAGTACTGACGCAACTCTAAGGGATCCGAAATTTTTTATCCGAAACCATAAAATTCAGTATTAATTAACTACCATACAAATGATAATATAGGTTATTCTATTTAACAAGAGGACTGCACAGCCTTGGGATCGCCGATTTAACTGAAATTGTTTTTGGTGATAGAGTACACCACTTAATATGTTAATATCCTAAAATAATAGCGCGCACTATTCAGAATAACCTGTAGAAAAAAATATTTAAAAATTTTAATGCAGCTAGTGTACTTAATAAGCTTAAAAAAGATAGTTGTACGTAAGATGCGAAGTAGCTCAGAGGTAAGCTTCTTGCGTCACAACAGAATGGTGTTACGTTCGATACCGACTCTGTTCAATAAAACTTTTTCTGTATTAATTTTTTTTTTTTTTTTTATTTACAAAAATCTTATTTATTTATAAAACATCTTGTTTAAAATATTTAACAAATCTTTAAATACAAAATCATTATACACGGAGAGAAAAATCCTATAATTTTTGTAGAGAAAATTTCAGAAAAATTACCATGCTCTCTTATAATCCGTGCGCGATCGACGACCAAAGTAAAAAATATATTATAGCATGGTAAAATTTAATCTGCTAACACACAACTTCTATCACACTCTTATGCATATATGTTATAGTTTAATTCTTGTTGTCGTACTCTTCTATTTGCGCATCTGACACGCAACCTTATGTTGCTTGGGTTGTACCTGTAAAAACTTCCAAGATGCCCGATCTTTTCCGACCTTCGATTGATGCATACAAAAATGATCGGCAACAATATATTGTAATGCTGAATTGAGAAAATGATGAATTAAACGATGGCCATCCGTCCTGTGAGGCATTCTATTGAACACTGCTTCGACAGTTCGATACCACAGAACATCACACCAGCTAGAGAGCTGGTGTGGTGGTAACACCACCAGGTCTGGCTATGTGACCTTCCATATATGATTGTGTTGTTACCTTTTGCAGCTTGCCTCGCTATGTGATGCCTTCTCTTTCTTTCTTTCTAGCTTCTTTTCTTCGTTTCTACTTTTCTTCTATTTTAAAACAGAATGGTAATTTTTGTAAAAAAAAAAAAAAAACAATTAAAAAATATTTTTCTGTCGGCAATAGAACTTTTTATTGTGCTGTTTTACAAATTTTATGCAGCTAATATTACGGAAAGAACATTCTGTCCTTTATATTTTGTATGATTAATTATAATTTTTAGACCCCGAGTTGGTCTAGAGGTTAGGAACTCCGCTTCTTGTCTGGTAGATCGTGAGTTCGAAACCAACCGGGGGAGATACGTCATCTTCATTACCAAGCCTCTCATCTATCAATAGCCATTCCTACATCTAACTTCAATAGTACTACCATATCAATGGTGCATATGATCTTAGTTGTCGCGCACCTAATCAATAGAAAAAAAAAATTATAATTTTTATATTTTTACCGTACAAAATTGAATATGTTCGCCTTTTACACGTCGATTGTAGTACTGAGCACAGTAATTTTTATATGAATTTTTTCTCCGTGTAATTTCAGTTTTTTCAATACATTTTATTTACAGTTTATTGATATATATTTTTACAATCTTTCATAATGCAATCATATTTTTATTGGAAAAAACATTTAATGTTTTATAAATAAATGAGATTTTTGTTAACAAAAAAAAAAAATTAATACAGAAAAAGTTTTATTAAAACAGAGTCGGCTTTGAACGTAGGACCATTGTATTGTGACGAAAGAAGCCTACCTCTGAGCTACTTCGCATCTTACGTACAATAATCTTTTAAGCTTATTAAGTACACTAGCTGCATTAAAATTTTTAAATATTTTTTTTTACAGGTTTCTCTGAACAGTGGGCGCTATTATTTTAGGATATTAACTGTAGTATTAAGTGTACTCTATCACCAAAAAAAAAAAAAAAAAAAAAAAAATTCAGCTAAATGGCAAAATAATTGCAACTTTACCCTATAGGTATGCTGTATTTCATTTTGACTCTTTTATATTCTCCGAATCTTGTGTTTATGAAAACAAAACAATTTTATCGCAAACATTATAGTAGTAGTACCTATAAATATAAATAATGTTTTAATTGTGTACAAATATAATTGTTATTATAATAATTAATTAATACGAAAATAATTACATTCCTTTTAATTAAAATAAAATAATGAATAATAAATAATTATTATTAAATATGGTGGAATACGGCATTTTCTGAAAGTACAAAGCAATTCAAATTTCGTTTAATTACATATTTTTATATAGGTATTTACCTCATTGTTAATATTATTAAAGTGAATACTGACATTTCGTCGGAAAGTGGCGGTAATTATCTAAATAATTTATTGTCTGTGTATTATAAATTTGATTGCTACTGAACATACTAAGCTAAGTAATCCCTTGATTTGATCCTGACCAATCTATTACTTTTTTATGGAGTTTTATAATTTTTTAGTAAAAAATGGTTATTATCAGTTGAGCCGACGAGAGGAGGAATCATGAGCCTCAATTAGCGATAAACTGAGAAGACGTTTTGTTTTTGTTCGTTAACTGGATTTTTGGAGAAAAAAATATTTGAATATGAGTAAAATGTGATACTTTTTTTCATTAATTTAATGAATTACTTTCTAATTTATTATCCTATATTGTTTATCTTTTATGACATACTGAATGTTACTTAGACGTCCACTTTCTATTTAAGGGGGGAGTTCAGATAAAAAAGCAATTTTTTTATTTATGATTATTTTGCTTTTTTGAAATTTTTTTTCAAATTAGGGAGGGTTTCAAATAGAAAATTTTGTTTTTGAAACATTCATTACTCTTCCCTGTGGGGGAGGGGGCCCTTTTTAAGCGTTTACAAGGAACACCATATCTCAAAAAGTAATGAATATTTTTGAAATATTTTTTTATTATTTTATTCCTAAAGAAATTGTCCATAAAGCTGAGTATGAGTTTCAGGTAATTTTAAAAATTAACTATAAAATTGTAATCCCAAGCTTCAAAAAATTATAAAACTCAATTTTTTATTAAAAAAAAATATATATATTTAAAAATAGTTATAATTGTTCAAATGGAAAAAGCATACTCCACTTTATGCGCAATATGTTTATGAACAAAATTTAAAAAAAATTAAGTGTCTATCTTTTCTAGAACTTGAGATATGATTTTCCTTGTCGGGAAAAACACAACTTTGGGGAAACGGTAAAAAACAAAATAATAACAAAAGAAGCGGTTTACTCACTGTTTATTAAAACGTCTACAAAGACATACAAATAAAAGAACATTATATCAGTGCATCCTATAACTCATGTACACACTAAAACTAAGTATTACTGATCAAATCGCGTGGGGGGGGAGGGAGCGTTGTCTGCAAAGGAGCAGCAACTTGGCTGTGCAGCGGCTCACAAATAAATATTTTTCTACTTGAAAAAAAAATTTTTTTTGGCCATGTTTTATATATCACCGTGTTTGTAAAGAACCACACAACAAAATAAAAACAAAAAACAAGATTCGAAAAAAATTAGTTTATTAGCCGTTTCTGGCGTGAACTCCTCCCTTAAGGATTTTTTGTATAAAACTTATTTTTATAGGATATATAAACAGCCATTGAATAGGCTCCATTGAAATTTCGTTACTGGCTTAAGTAAATTTCGTTACTTGCTTTTAAATTTTAAAATAAAGTAATTCGTTTTTGCAACAAATAAAAATACTTATCAAAGTTTAGGGTGTAAGAATACAACTGTGATGTTGACATGTTGCACATACAAATTTCATGTATAACATTTTTCTAGAAGAATTTAAAAAAAAAAATAAAATATTATTAATAAAATATTTTTAGATTTATATAGAAAGTAGACGATTTAAATAATCCTATTATAAGCAAAAAAGTCTAAATTTGTCGGAAATATGGGTGTCCATTTGGTTTAAATTTTATCATATGAGTAAATATGCTGCTGTACGAATACAAGTATGACTGACTGTATACCGATGATTAGAGAACAATTTATTATTTCTTCTAAATAAGTCATAAAAAGGTACTGTACATGCTGTTAATATAAGAAATATGTTTCTATTTATTGATACCTATATTGTTCAGTAATTTAATTTTATCCTTGCATTTATCAAATACAAAAATTATGGATACGCAATCGAAAATAATTATTTATGAATGCGAAATAGTATTTTCAACATCTATAATAATATATTTTTGAACAAAAACGATTCGTTCCCAATATGAAAATATATCGTTTTGGATTGAATAGATTTTATAAATAGATAAAAACAGATTGTTCGAGCCATTTATCCCTAATGATGTAATAAAATTCACTTTTATTTGATAACATCAAATGTAATCATACAATAGATATTGTTATAATGTAACAGTATACATCATTGTACATATATACTATTGATGATATCAAACCATATCAAAACTTACAGCCAACCTACCTTAGCGTCGTCATATAAATTCCATAAATATTTACGCACATCAAAGTATCGTGTATAATATTTATACACATATATACATATATTTATTTATACGCTAACATTATATCAAAATACTACGATGTATAAATATTATTTCATTTTCATATAAAGGTCCGTACCCATACCGAAGTTCAAAAACCATCTATCAACATTACAAAATGTTTCAAAATGTTTTTTTAAGCGGAATGAGTTTATACAAAAAATATGTCGTAGCATCTGCGTAACATGGCGAATTTCCAAATATTGGGCACTAGTGGATCTCACCTAAAACCTGTACCATCTAAAATAGTTTAGCTCCCTAACAATTAACAAATTTTCAAAATTCGTGATGACGCATTCTTGAAAAGTTAGTTAATTTTTATTTTGAGAAACTGTAAAACATTTATCGTAAAGAAATTCAGCAAATTTCCTAATTTTTCTCAAAAGCCAATTCATTTAGAACAATAGTTTAAAAACTAATCTTATGTAATTTTTTTATGCTCTTTTCGATAATGTAAGAAAAATTTAAAAAATTTTCGAATTCTGGCCGGGTTTTGCAAAAGACCACTAAAAATGGCAAAAATGGCTAAAGTTTTGGCTTCTAAAAATCGGACGTATCGGCTGACGAACTCATCCAAGGATTTGGGACTTTTGATCTTCTAACCAAATTTCGTAAAAATTAGAGGCTTCATATACACACATATATATGTACCTATATGTATACCTACTCGTATATACGTATATATACAAACTTTAGTGAAAGTTATTTTCGATTTCCCAAGATCAAAAAATAAATTTCTCTCATAGTCCCGGGCTCACGTCTTCCCATAAGACCCGCTGTAATAGCTGAATTTCCAGAATAGAAATTCGCTAAAAGAAAAATCGATAGATTTTAGAATAAAAAAAAAATGTTTCTTTAAGTTTCATACTGACTGGGAAGCCTGTTGTTAAGAAAAATGCATATATGACACAATCATGTGGGTAGTTTTATGAGAAATGAAGAATTTTTGTTATATTCCGCCGAAAAACGATGCCAAAAATCTAAAATTTTGCATAGGAAAAACGGATAAATCTGTTTAAATACGTATACAAAATTTCCAAATTGTTGAAATAAATAAATTATTAACATAAAATGTTGTTAAAAAGAAAAATGTAAAAAACATCATTATTTCGAAAAGTGGATTTAATGAATCTAAATGAACTGGTCTCTGCAGTTCGTAACTGAATATCAATAGATTATTTTCTTTAGAGATATTTAAAATCTTTGCTTTATTCTGATAAAAAAAAGTAATGATTGACAGTTGAAGAGTAACATTACTGCAAACAATGTAAATAATACGACAAGAATTTTCAGTAACATTACCTACTTCATTTTTTTCTTAAATGGAACGTTTTATTATATGTTGAGCTATCATTAAATAGAAAACTATATAGGGATTAATATTTTGGAAGTTAGAAGCAATTTTTATTTAACAGTCTGTATAGAGTTCAGAACTAAATAGTTATTTTCAATTTTTAGAATACTGCCTTCTAATTATACTTTTCTATTAACTATTATTTTTTAATTTTGGGCATCGAAGGCTAACAGATACAGTTACTGTTTTATCTGCCGCCCATTAGGAGAAAATCGATGATTTTTTTACTATCTCAACTTCAGAAAAGTGTTGAACCAAGCGTTCTACGAGACAAAACAAAAAAAATATTTAAAAGGCAATTTCATTTTTATTTAAAAAAAAATGTTTAATTTTAAATGTATATACTATATAGGGGAGACCGGAGTAATAAGGGACAAGGTCGAAAAACCACCAATAATTCAAGATCAAAATTTTAAAAAAATAAGTAATGATAACTTCAGTATGTTCACTTTATCACCAATAACTAATTTGTAATAGTTTATAATAGTTTTTGAATCTTCTTTAGCTATAATTGACAAAAACTTGACATTTGAATTAGGTTTAAAATTCATGATTTCTCACCGATTTCACTTTTTTTCTGTTATTTTTTGTATTAAGTTTTTGAATATTTTTGATATGTAATTTGTTTAAATAAACAATTACTGAAAATTAGTTTTCATAACAATTAGTGATCATTGCTAACAATAATGAATAATGCGTTTACGATATGTTTTCATAAGTAAAAAATTAGTGGAGAAAACTAGTAAGTACTTTAAGAGGGGTGACTCGCCCCCTTCTCAAATGTTACTCTAACTTAATTTGAATTCGAAATTACTTTTCTACGTTACTCGAATTGTCTTAAACAATTTTCCATGAAGAAGAAATTCTTGAATTACTCAAATAGTACGATTATATCGACACAGTCACCCCCTAGTTAACTACCCTTAGAATTAACAATGTATAATTTACTTTTCACCCTCTTTTCGTAAAATTAACCCCTATATATTGCAATTCCTAACCACCCCTGTTAATGTAATTTGAACCAATTGCAATCAATAGATAACACTTTAAAAAAAAAAAAGCAATATCGCTAAGCTAAACTTTTGTTCTTTTTTGTTTTCAAAATACAACATATTTAAATTTCATCAAAATCGTGAGGTTTGGTCTCCAGATCTTTACTAGTAATATATTTAATTCCTGTTCAGTCCTATATTTAACTTCAGTCCAGTAATTTATAAATTTGATATTAATTTCCACACTTATCTACTACATAGTATGTATGTGTCTCCAAATCAGAATTGAATGTGTATTGGTCTAACAGTCTAAAGGCTTTTCTTTTTCAAAATACATGTAATTTTTACAGCAATCCACTCCTAAATACACTATTTATACAATGGATACCTACTGAAAATTTATATATAAATGGATAAACAGAAAGCGTAAACAATTATCGCATCTATTTTCTGTAATATACAATATTTCATCAAAATGTTTATAAAACATTTAATAGATAAGCATAAGTTTGAGAATCGGATTAGTAAGTACACAAAATATCCTCCAAACAAACTCTTTCTTCATTTACTAAACAACTATGGACAGATAAAACTGAATAAGCTTCTTATATGGTTGTGTACACTGTCGGCAAAGAAGATTATAATGAAAATATTAAATATTGCATATGAATGAATGGTAAAGATGAATTCTGTTGAGTGAATATTTAAATTTCCTTTTTTTTCAAATATACGTATACATTTAAACCATAATAAAATTGAAATAAGTAATAATAATAATAAACTGTTTGTTTATCGTTGCTATCACAATGGTTCGCCGGTTTTCTCCTTAAAATTAAATTTTTACTGATATCTAAAAATACTAACACAGATTGCTCAAGTATAATAAATCTAAAGTAATATTACTATAATTTTATGTTACAGCCAGAACTCTTAACCGGTCAAAACTATGTATTTCTGAAGACGAAAATATGGCCGATTGCACCAACATTTTTAATCGGCCGTTAAGACCTTAATCAACGATTAACTTTAACTGTAGTTAAAATCTCTGATTATCTGTCGCACCGAGGTTAATTTTTGTTAACTGATGATTAAATCGTCCGTTAAGTTAATGAATGGATATTGGGCAATTAAATATTTAATCAGCGTTTAGTCCATATTTTGATGCCAGTTTCCATAGTATTTATATTTATTAAAATTTATATTTAATTTTTTTCTACTATTAAAATATACTTTTGTGCAATTTCAATTAAAATTTTCTTTTTCTGTGAAATTTTGGTATCTATTTCATTTTTCCATTTTTAAATTGAAAAATATCTTCACAATCGTCAAATCGCAGTTTCAAAATGTTTTAATAATACGTAAACATAAATTATATATTTTCTAATAATATATAAATCAAGTAGGCGCTACCTATTTCAAAATATGCAGATTTAAATTTTTTAACCATGTGATATTATCAACTTAATAGCATTTGCTTCTCTTGTGTCTCATTTCATGTCCTATAAAAACAAATCAGACACCGTTGCTAGTCAAAATTGACCGTTAACGGACATTAGTTAACCGTTGGTATATTTTAAATGGTGCAACAGACAAATATGGGGGTTAGTTAATGTCTGATTTACTAATGGCCATTAAGTTCTGATTAAATTAATGTTGGTGCAATCGGCCATAAGTCTTTTTACATCTATTTTAACTTCAGACTAAGGGCAGCATCATTTCTGACTGAAATGCCAGTCAACATCAGAATGCTTGAATTAACTATTAGGTATAGTATATTAAACAAGTTAGCCAGACTGAGGATTAAAAAAAAACTAAATTCATGTTCACAACAATCATGATACAGAATCTTTTGCTAGCTTTTTAATATCTTATTAAATACATTATCAAAGTATGTATATATTTAGGTTTTGACTATTTTGGATCAACTACACTCTTTCATGTACTCCAAACGCAAAACTATTAGAAACGGGACACACGGTATACTCAATTATACTAAATATACTATATTAATAAGATCCCTAAACTATTGTTCACTATACGTACTTTCTTTATACAATACGTCTATAAAGTTCTCGAGAAACCGCTAAACGAATATATTCCACATATTATATAGCATAGAACTGAATCAAACCATTCCTGGTATAATGTATTATTTTATATGTACATATGGTGGTGAGACTGTTCTTGTGATCGCTACTACCGAAAACATTGTTATTTGCACTGAGTAGAACTCTTTGCACTTTCTGCTCTTTAACTGTTTTTTAAACTATTTTTTAAATATTTATTCTTTTCAACTGTGGTAAGTATATAAAATATAGTATAGATATTAGATAAAATTTTAAACGTTACCATGTCTTACGATCAGATGCGAACTTTTTCACCAAATATTTAGATTTGTTCAATTTTTAGATTTCAGAAGCTCTTTTTTTATTTTATCTTTTGTTTTGTACTTTATAAATTTTTTCAACGGTTTTTTTCATTCACAAATTTTTACTTTTACTATTAATTTTAATTTTTACTATTTTATTTTCATTTACAAATTTTTTCAATCATTTTTATAATATGAAAATTATCTAAATATTATGTTTTGTTTCTATTTAATTTTTTATAATGTACAAATATGTATGCAGGTTTTGAGATTTTTATTTGGATCAAAAGTTTCTGTTTTGGTTTTTGTTATTATTTTACATTTTCTTGATACCATAACATTATGTGCTAAAATCTGAATAATCAAAGTAATTCAAAAATAACAATAAAAAACATTGTTGAAACATATTATGTCACCACTATGACTACTATTACAAACTGCTGTTTGCCTTAAGGTAGTAGTCTGATAATTCGCTCTGTTCTTAAAACCTATTTTTAGGGGCACTTTTTTTTGAGAAAGAACAAATGAAATGTTTTGAATTTTTTATTTACATCTTAAAGTAGCAAAAAACATTTTTTTGAATAAATTAAATTTTGTTTTATTACTATTATCACTTGAAGTTGGCGCCTCAAAAAAAACGCACCTGGTTGGCCAGCGTGATTTTGACTCTTGGGAACATCTCAAATCAAAAATTCTTAATTAGTCTTATTCTATAGATATGTGGTCGGAACTAGAATAAAGAAATTTCAAAAAATTTCAATTTTAATTATTTTTTTGGAAGTCGGTCATTTTGTTGTTTTTCGATAAGATTTCATAATTCTAGTTCCGATCAGAACGACAATAAAACAAAATTTGATTTATTCAAAAAAAATTTTTTTTTTGGTACCTTAAGATGTAAATAAAAATATATTAAAAGTTCATTCAACAAACTATTCATTTATTCTTTCTCAAAAAAAATGCCCCTAAAAATAGGTATGAAAAACAGAGCAAATTACCAGACTTCTACCTTAACTGTTCTCTATGATGGCTGCTCACTAAAATTACTGTTAAGCCCACCTCCATGTACATACCATACGGTCCTGTGAAGTTGGCACACCGAATGTGAGAAATTTAAATTTTTTTTAGAGTTCTGGCATCCTTATGAATAGTTCTAGAGTTCCCTATACACATTTTAGATAGTTCCGATGATTTAGTACCAAAAAAACAACTTTAAAAATTAGGTGTGCCAACTTCACGCAGCGCACCGAATCGTAAAAATCAATTATTTTTTTAGAGTTCTGGCATCCTTATAAAAAGTTCTAGAGTTTCCTATACATATTTTAAATAGTTCCGATGATTTAGTACCAAAAAATTAACTTTAAAATTAGGTGTGCCAACTTCACGCAGCGCACCGAATCGTAAAAATCAATTATTTTTTTAGAGTTCTAGGATCGTTATAAATAGTTCTAGAGTTCCCTATACATATTTTAGATAGTTCCGATAATTTAGTACCAAAAAACCAAATTCATAAATTTGGTGTGCCAACTTCATGCAGCGCATCGAATCGTAAAAATTAATTTTTTTAGAGTTCTAACATCCTTTTAAATAGTTTTAGAGTTCCCTGTACATATTTGAAATAGTTCCGATGATTTAGTGCCAAAAAATCAAATTCAAAAATTTGGTGTGCCAACTTCACACGCAGCGCATCGTATCGTAAAAATCAATTTTTCTTACAGTTCTGGAATCCTTTTAAATAGTTCTAGAATTCCCTATACATATTTTAAATAGTTCCGATGATTTAGTACCAAAAAATCAAATTCAAAAATTTGGTGTGCCAACTTCACACAGCGCATCGAATCGTAAAAATCAATTTTTTTTACAGTTCTGGCACCCTTTTAAATAGTTCTAGAATTCTCTATACATATTTTAAATAGTTTCGATGATTTAGTACCAAAAAATCAAATTCAAAAATTAGGTGTGCCAACTTCACGCAGCGCACCGAATCGTAAATATCAATTTTTTTTTTAGAGTTCTGGCATCCTTATGAATAGTTCTAGAGTTCCCTATACACATTTTAGATAGTTCCGATGATTTAGTACCAAAAAATAAACTTACATGTGTATTAAAATTAAATTTCATATAAAATTTTTTTCTAAGTTCTGATTGGTGTGATGAGAGTTCGGAATGATGCTCCAAGTGTGCTACAGAAAAACGCTTCAAAAAAACATTTATTTATTTAGAAATAGCGTTATTTTAAAAAGTAATTATTTCACAGGAAAGTCATATGACTTTTCTGCAGAATTTTTGAAGCGCTATTTAGAACTCAGCCTAGATTAACCAAAACCTGTAAAAAAGGATTTCCACATAAAAAATGGATATCAGAATTTCCAAAACCAATTGTTTACTTAGAATTATCTGAACTACAACAATCAATATTTGTATGTTAGAAGTAAACTTAGTTAAAAAATGAGTTTTTCTGGCGTTAATCATCGGAGCTATTTAAAATATGTGTAGGAAACTCTAGAACTAATTATAAGGATGCCAGAACTCTAAAAAAATTTGAATGTTCTGACACTCGGTGTGCCAACTTCTCAGAATCGTCAACTTTTGACTGGTAAGAATTTCGTTAACTTTCAAAGTAATTGCCTATTTTATACTCAAGCGTCATACCGTTTTTCTGTAGAACTCTTGGAGCATCATTCAGAACTCTTATTAGACCAACCAGAACTTGGAAAAAAATTTCACATAAAATTTCATTGTCATATATATTTGATTTTCAAAAACCGATTTTATACTGCTAATTACCAGAACTATTAATATTTTTGGTAGAGAACTCTAGGACTATTATTAAGCTAGCTAGCTGAAGTTAAATTTTTGGTACTTAATCATCGGAACTATTTAAAATATATATAGAAAACACTAGAACTATTCATAAGGATGCTATAACTCTAAAAGAATAATTGATTTTTATGATTCGGTGCGCTGGACGAAGTGCCACATCCAATTTTTGGAACTGATTTTTTGATACTTAATCATCAGAACTATCTAAAATATATATTGAGAACTCTAGAACTATTCATAAGGACGCCAGAACTCTAAAAAAATAATTGATTTTTTTGAAAGTACTCTAAAAAAAGTTATAGTTAAAAATAGCCTTTAATGTAATTATTTTACACGAAGGTGCCATAACATTTTTCTGTAGACCTCTTGGAGCACTATTCAGAACCTTCATCAAACCAACTGGAATTTGCAAAAAAATATTTCATATCAAATTTCATTAGATTAAAATTCGATTTTATATTCATAATTACCAGAGGTATTGATACTTTTGATAGAAACCACTAGAACTATCCATAAAGATGCCAGAACTCTAACAAAATAATTGATTTTTATGATTCGGTGCGCTGTGTGAAGTTGGCATACCTAATTTTTAAAAGTTGATTTTTTGGTAATAAATCATCGGAACTATTTAAAATATGTATAGGGAACTCTAGAACTATTTATAAGGATGCCAGAACTCTAAAAAAATAATTGATTTTTACGATTCGGTGCGCTGCGTGAAGTTGGCACACCTAATTTTAAAGTTGATTTTTTGGTACTAAATCATCGGAACTATTTAAAATATGTATAGGGAACTCTAGAACTATTTATAAGGATGCCAGAACTCTAAAAAAATAATTAATTTTTACGATTCGGTGCGCTGCGTGAAGTTGGCACACCTAATTTTAAAGTTGATTTTTTGGTACCAAATCATCGGAACTATTTAAAATATGTATAGGGAACTCTAGAACTATTCACAAGGATGCCAGAACTCTAAAAAAAATTTAAAGTTCTCACATTCGGTGTGCCAACTTCACAGGACCATACCATACTTAAACAGATGGTTTAATATTATATACATATATTAACTATCATGCTATTATGTTTATGTTACAGGAATTTTAAGATATTAGTCTTTTTTTACCATAATCGACATTGGTAACGCGCGGTGAAGAAAGCTTGTTGACCGAGGGGTCACAAAATCGTCAAAAGATCAAGATACAGTAAAAATTTCAATTTTCTTCCAAATCTACATACAATTTTCTCCAAAGTACACAAATATAAATCAATGAAAATAAAATACTTGTATAGGATATCTACGTTATCAGCTAATTAGGTTTTAAGTTAGGTTTATCTATTTCTGGTATCTAATAGCTTCCCAAACAGGGATATCGTTTTTGATATAATATTTTGCAACCTATTAGGAAAAAATATGGTGGTTCCTTCTGTTTTTTCACAAAATTCATAGGTACCATCTATTTCCAAACCAGACTTTTTTAAGATAGTTCTAAGTTGCTTAACGAGTAACTATTGATACAATTTTGGACCTTTTATAGGTCCCTCCAAAATAGGGGTGACTATTCAAAAAAATGACATTGACCTTGAAAGTTGGCCTTAAGATCAAAGTTATTAGTATAAGTACAGTCAGATGGCCCCTATTGTCATGAACAACTTTTGTCTAAACAATTTTTTTTGTATTTGGCTTACCAACGGAGATATTACGGTGCGTCGATTAAAATGACCCACCCTGTGGCGTTCTCTAGGCGTTTTGACACAGTTAAATTTTTGTCATAGTCCTGGGCTCAAATTTTACCATGAAAGCCGATGTAATAGCTGAATTTTCAGAATGAAAATTCGCTAAAACTGCAATATACATATAATTATTACAAATGAGACTAATCTTACGAAATTTCTACGCTAAATATAAACCGAGTGCAAAGTTTCAATATTAGTATTTACCTATGCTTACGTACATACATACCCATATGTGTGTGAACACTGAAGGAACAGAATGACTTTATAAAGCAAGACATAAATTACTTTAGTATACACCGCTATCATTATTACTGTTGTTATCTGTCTTTGTGTATTAAACAAATATGAATTTAAAATAGGAAACGTGCATAGTTCACCTATAACGCACCGTTCATCGTTTTTACTCTTTCGCTATCATATCATATAACGTAATACAAACCAACAACCAATATACTACAAATAGAGAATGAAATATACAGGCTGATTCAACAACTCCGGTTGTTATTCCCGGCAACAGCCAGTTGATTCCAGAAGTAAGCAATTGTATTTCGGAGATAAGCGGCTGTTCATTTACAGGTTTAAGGGAAGGAAAACATTGATAAACAGGTTATATTTTCTTATTCAGGGAGGGGAAGAGGCGTAAATTGAGTACATAAAGGTACAAGCCCACTTGATACAATTGCTGCGTAACAAATGTTTGTCGCGCTGCAGATGTTACCGTGGTCTGTCCACTTAAAGGCGAGTTGCACGCTACATTATTATTTGTATTTAAAAACATGGTATCGAGAGTAGGTACATAATACAGTTTGTTGTAATATGTTGCACCAGATATTCACACTAGCTGCAATTGTTGTAAATCGACATTACTTGAATTTTTGCATTATTTATATAAACTGTGAAAACAGTAGTGTTTGTGTTTTGATCAATGAAATATTGAAAAAATCGACATGTGAGTATTATATGAGACACTAGCTGTACCCGCGACGTCGTTCGCGCGGCACATTGTTATAAACGCAATGAGAAGAATATAAATGTAATAATTATACAGAACTTGCATAGAACAATGATTTTTCCGTAATGCATGCACATGCTCAAAATGGTTTCTCTATTTTTCCGTGGAAAAGAGACATTTTCCCGGAGTAAAAATTATATTAGATTTTGACCCAAGTGATAAATTGTCACCACACCAAATTTCATCAAAATCCGTTCAATAGTTTTTTATAATGTGTGCACGTACTCAAATTGGTTTTTCTATTTTCCCGTAAGAATGAGTAATTTTCCCGGAGCAAACAGTATCTTGAATGTTGACACAGATAATAGGTTATCATCACACTAAATTTCGTAAAAATCCGTTCAAGAGTTTTTGTGTAATGTGTGCACATGCTCAAAATGGTTTTCTTTTTTCCCGTGGGGACGACACATTTTCCCGGAATAAAAGGTATCTTGGATGTTGATCCAGGCAGTAACTTATCACTGTACCAAATTTCATCAAAACCCGTTCAATAATTTTTGCGTAATGTGTGCACATGCTCAGAATGGTTTTTCTATTTTCTCGTGGGAATGAGACAATTTTCACGGAGTAAAAAATATCTCAGATGTTGATCCAGGTAATAAGTTATCACCACACCAAATTTCATAAAAATCCGTTCGACAGTATTTGCGTAATGTATGCACATGCTCAAAATGGTTTATCTATGTTCCCGTGGGAATGAGACATTTTCCCGGAGTAAAAAAATTATATTAAATGTTGACCCAAGTGATAAATTATCGTCACACCCAATTGATATCTACATCGATAACTGTTCACAGTACCAGTACAATTTTCAAAAAATATTCCAAAAAATATTCCATGTACAGAAATGGTCTCGTTACAGTTTTATTATATGTACAGATTACTAAAAAAGTAATCACTGTGAAGATTGTAAAAATTACTTATTCAGTTAACGTGACAAATACTCTCGATTAGGACCAACGTCGAAATTTAATGCTTTCTGAAACCAATCTTGCTCTAATTGTAAGCTTATTACCTTTGTCAGGTTGGGTAATTCCTAAGTTCCTATATGAGTTTCTTGAAAACAAGTTCGATTTTTGTAGAATGAAATCTACATTATAATTAATTGAAAAATCCGGATTAGGGTCCAGCATACGATAATATGAGCATTTAACACAACACGCTTTTAAATATCCTCTAGAAGGATAGAATGTTAAAAAGCCATCCAGGCAACAGCGAAAAAAAACAGTTTAAATTGTAAAAGAGACAGAAGTGTTTAATAAGTAGTAAGTACTAGGTATGACACAAAAGTAGGACACAAAAATACAATGGTGTCGTTCACGTCACCATTAAGTAACATATTTCTACGTTCTACTTTCTACACACTTACTGGTATGAATTATTAATTTTTATTTTACTGAATGATGATCAAGTGCACCAAGTGGACAATACAAAGTATATCCAGTGATTTTAATGATTATAGAACAGAAAAATAAGATGGTGTGGTTTATTAGTTATTGCTTATCACTTCGGTATGAACGTATTCTAACCAATCAAAAACATTTCCACACACGAAAATTCCACATTTATGCTTATATGAAACCTAAGTACCTGCACGTCTGCAGATATGTATACCTTATTATCTGCATGTGTTTGTAAGAGACTAGTAACAGTATTTGTATGACGGTTCTCGTTAAAGCCACCGATACACGCTCAATAGTATTACACAAAATCTGAAGTTGTATAATAATATATGGATCGTTTGTAGGGTATGTTGAAAGTTGGTAGAATATATGGTGCTGATCAAAGACAGTTTGAAATATATTGAGCAATGAGTGAATACTGTAACGTCTGTAGACTCTGTGAATATTACTACGCAATGCCATTTTACTTGTTTAGTTTTGATTTGTTTTTTTATTTGAACCAGTCTGAATTGTTAATTTGTAAAATAATTATATTTATTACTTCGCAGCTTATTTCTTTTACACCATATTGAACTAGCCGGATAAAACCTCAACAAATTCCACAAGCTGATTGCACAACATTATTGAGCGTGTAGAGGCGCCATACCTATATTATAATGTTGAGTATTAGTAGTAGTGTTAGTACTAACATCAAACAAAATAGTTGCACACGGATGACTTTGTTCCCAATTCGACGTAGAGTTGGTTGAGTCGTTCAGCTGTTCTACCTACTTCCGTTGTTTTGGAGCGTAATGTACGTGAAGTAACCTGTTATACAGTATGAGGTGTCATTACTGGTAGTAAATCCATATAGCGTAGATTAGTTATTTTTTTATTTTGAATTCACGCCGTCTAAATACTATAATAAATTTCGTGTAAGCTATATAGCGCTTACCTCAAGCAAACTATCCTTATATAAAAATAACACTGGAAAATAAAGTTCAGAAAAGGCACATGTTTTAAAAACAATTTACTGAACTTTGGTGAACTAATCCAAATTCAATAGCGATTGTTTGTTTAGGAAATATAAAGAAGGTCTAAAATGTGACCCTTGTAAAAAAATGTATATTAAGTAAGCTAAAATTTAGCATTTCTGTTTCATTTGGCAAATCAACTTCCTAATAACAATTGCATAAATAAAACATCAGACATGTCTAAACTGGTAATCCCTACTAATAGATATTCAATCAGAGTCTAATTATAAGTGAGAAATCTGAAAGTGTACGAAATTTCTGTGCGCAACTTAAATATTTTTTTTATTTCATTGTGTTTATTGTCGTTTTTAGGTCCGATTTACATTAACGCTCTGTTCTCACTCCGATATCACTCCACTCCAGGTTCGATAAAATATTCTTACACAATAAACAATGAGTGTATTCTCATCATCGCTCTGATATCGGTCCGATATCAGCCACGGTTCGCTCTCGCTCCAATGTCACTCCAATATCAATACCACTCAGGTAATATTTTATTGGAGCGATATCAGACTTGTTATGGCTTGTACCTATAGTGTAAATACTTTTTTGATTCCACTCCACTGCGCTTGCATTCAGTTGTTATGAAAAGATATTTGTATCGAACTCAGACCGAACTGGGAGTGTACCCAGAGTGGCATTATAATGTGAATAGAGAACGAATGGGTACCAGCATGATATCAGCACTATAATGTGAACACAACTTTTATATGTTTTATATACCACAAGTTTTATATACTCTGATTATTTTGCTATACCCTTTATGATTAAAAAAAAGTGTGGGATTAACCTATCCATTAAAAAAGTGAAGACTGAAATTAAAATGTGGCATTATGATAACCAAACGTAATCTGCTTAAGAGCAATGATAAATCGTCAAAAATGTTATATATTATACTGCAGAGCTTCTTAAACTTTTTTCATTCGCGACCCCAAATAGAGATATATAAGTATTTTGTAAGGATGTATTGATTAGGTAACAATATATATATATATATATATATATATATATATATATATATATATATATATATATATATATATATATATATATATATATATAAATTGTTTCGCTATTGTCCCAAGATTTCGCTAATCGATCCCAAATGGGGTGGCGAATCATAGTTTAAGAAGCCCTGCGTATTATAGGATAAAATAAGTACTCTCTTTACAACTATTATAATCTTCTTTCTGGTTTACTTTTTCCATTGGTACAGAAATCCAGAACTATTAATTTCTATTTAATCTCACATTTTTTAACATTTTCTATCCACATAACATAACTGTGACTCGAAACAATCAATTTACATTGGAATTATCTCTATATTTATCATTCATATATATTTCACCATAAAAAAATCCCACTATTATGCACTGACAGCATATACATACCTATATAGTTAACACTCACAGTATACGAAACCTTTTAGAATGATTAACTTCGCGCTTTTTTGCCATTCATGTATATGTAGATACTATGTATAACACTTACACCATATATACGTATATATTTCAATACATAAATATTCAAGCGTTATTAGAAAATAGAATCCATTACGCCGTATTGAAAGAGCGTTAACGATTGTTGTTACGACTCTCTTATTAACATTATCGGGAAAAAACTAATTTAGTTTAAAATATTCAGTTGCGAAAATACTGGTTAGTTTCAATCGTCAACTATTTTATATAGTTTTGTTCAAATACATGCTATAAGCGATATGATTACAGTAATGAAACGTTTGAGTGTATTTTATTATAATTGAGGGTAAAATTAACGCCACATTACAACGACTGCAACTATACGGTATTTAATTAGTTAATTAAAAATGACAATTACAATTATATAAACATTAATTTAGAATCAGTTAAAATTATATAATTTCAATGCAATTGAAATCCATTTCAAATTAATATTTTGAGGATGGTACTGTAAGTAGATATAGGTTATTTATATGTCACGGTGAAGATTATAAAATGACTTAACGATTGATCCTCTTACCATTCTTATAATTCAAATAATTGATCCCAGAGATGTTACTCAAAAATAGAACATATAAACGGTGGTCCAGAATTATGTACCGTAATTGCTAGAGCTGATAGTACGTTCAAAAATAATGGTACCTTTTCATGTATGCCTTTTTCCAAAACTCAATAATAAGGGAGATACGACCCTGTAAAGGGGTGAAACGAAAACTTTTTTTTCTGAAATATTTTCCAAACGCTTTTGAATAACCGATTGATATTTTAGGGAAACGTATTTTGCATTCGGAGAATTAAATTTATATTAACACTTATTCCACCACCTATGACCAAGGGATGGTTTTGGGTGGCAGGTGTGAGTTATCACGTCTGTTCGTTTTAAATTTGCAATTATTTAAACAAAATTCTTGACAATATGATTCCTCAGACAATTTCACGCAAAAAATGTATACTTGTTACATTTCGATAAATAATACGGTTTTCGAGTAATTTAAAGTAGAAGTATCTATTTCCAAATTATCCCCTATTTATAAGTGATGGAATAATTGATACCATAAATTTAACTATCCTAATGTTCATACGCGCACCTAAAATATGAATCCAGTAATCAAAAGCGCTAAAAAAGTTCAGAAAAAAGAAGTCAGTTTTGTTCCACCCCTCTGCTTTAACTCCTTTATTATTGAGTTTTGGAAAAAAGTGTAGATGAAAAGGTACCATTATTTTGGAACATACTATCAGCTCTAGCAATTACGGTGCATAATTCTGGACCAGCCTGTATATAATTGCAATAAACTGTATTTGTCTTGTATTTCAATACTGAAATCTTAGCTTTAAGCTTGGTGGATTCCCACATTTAATGAAGCACTTTACAACTTAAGATATCTATACAATATATTGAAATTACTGTAGGAATTTAGATTATTTAGGAAATTCAAATTATATTTACATACAAAAATTTATATTATACTTTATTGATGATACAATTTTTAAATTAAATTATATATTTATAATAACTAAAACAGCATTCAGAAAAAAAATTTGAAGTTGAAACTAAAGAAGTATTCTGTGAATGGACTCTCCAAAAAGAACTAATATAGCAAAATACTCTACGACTGTTTTACGTTTTTAGTTCTAACTAAAGTAAAGTAAACAACAAAAGTTACTACCTCAATATCTCTCATTTACTATACTGACGAGTCGATTTTAAAGTACAATACAAACAATTTAAACTAACAATTCCTCTTCTATTTGTATAGAAGCCATCAAAATTATATGTAATTTGATAATATATATATATATAATCAAGTTTGTTTCTAAAATTTTGATTGACTGACACAGTAATAGAGAAGTGTTTCTTTACTATATTTTCTTTATAAAACATATGTTCCTATCTTTCCTACTCTATTGTATTCTCTTCATCCACTTTATACCCCCATATACATACACATAACCCCACATATACACCTATGTATTCATGGGTAGATGTATATGTTTCATATACATACATATGTATTTTTATCCACAGTGTGGTAACGTAACGTATGGTATTGTGTAAAATTGTATAAAAAAGTTGAAGTGCATATAGAAAACGGGTATTTTTACAGTGTACAATATATTGTACAATATTTTTTTTTTTAAATGAAAATTTTTATAACAAGATTAATTTTGCGTCAGAGTGTAATGAAATCTATAGTGCGAGAGTGTAAAAAAATTTGTAGTATGAGAGTGTAATGAAATCTGTAATGGTCAAGAATGAAAACGGTACTACTTTGGCTGTAATAAAATTTGTAATGTTTGTAAGGTGTGAAAAAAACGCTAGTTGTTAACTGTTAGGTGATTAATATTTTGTATGGTTCAGACTTATATTATTTAAACTTATATTAGGCTTAACTCGATACATAAATTAAAGGTGTAGTGGCATATCACTACTGTGAAATCTTATATTTAATGAATATCTTCTTTAATAATAAAAATAAATATACATTTATATAGATAGGAGTACGAAATATATATATATATATATATATATATATATATATATATATATATATATATATATATATATATATATATATATATATATATATGTAAATATATACCATGTGAGTTTCTTGAGAGTTGCCATTTTTATCATTTTTATCACAGCCAAATTTGTATGATAGAAATGGTACTGGAAAAGGTTCTTTTCTTGGATATAATAGAAATGTAACCAACCAGAACACTATCGGTTGAAGTAGCCTCAAGTGACACGAGGCCTCAAGTAGCCTCAAGACATATGCATATTTTTACCGCCTAACTGATAAATTAAAGAAAAATTAAAAAATTAAACTTGGGTAAAAAAATATTTTTTGCTCATTTATGTTGTTAATTAATGCATTAGATCAGTTTTATCGAAAAATTAACACATAGTCTCATTTAAAAATCTATAAGTTTGTATCATAGCTCGAAAATCATAAGAGCTATAAAGCTCCTGACTATAGCAATCGGTTGCCACCGTTGATATCTACAACTGAATATTTTGTACCTACAACTGAATACCTACAACTGAATACAATTGAATAATTTTTCGATTAAATCAACGGTTTGGCTGTAATAAAAATGGTAACTCTCAAAAAACTCACACGTATATATATATATATATATATATATATATATATATATATATATATATATATATATATATATATATATATATATATAAATTTAAAATTTACACAATTAAAATTAAAAAATGACACTTAATATGTAGTTAATTGATATAAAATATTTTTACGTGTATTATTTCACAGCAAATTACTATTTTATGGTAAACAGACTATAAGTTGAATATATGGATAGGTATTTTAACCGAATTACCTACACTGAGACATACTTTGACTTACTGATTCTAACTTGGCATGATCGATGGCATTTAATTTGAAAATATTATTTGTATTGTGCACTTTTGCTACCGGCCCCACACATTCGTCTATAACCGTAATTCATTTAATAAAGTCCTGTCCACTTCGAATCAATTACGAGATCATCGCAATAAAAGTTTTCATTTCGGTCATATGGTTTTAAACACACTCACAATTTTATTTTATTACGTAGAATATATGATTCTCTTCAAAATCAATGTAGACAGACGAATAAATTTTGAATCATTTTGTGAAAATTAGTAGCTTGAAAAATTAATTATAAATAATGTCTATGTACTTACATTTAATAATTAAGACGCCAACGCATTTGACGACATTTCTGGAACAAAATTTAAAAAAAAAATTATTATATAATAAGCAATCCTTACTGTTAGAAAATTTGTATAAATTTATACCTACTATAAGCAATTATAATTTAATCTATGCTAGTATATTATATTCGGTGCCCGCTCAGATTTACTAGATTAATGTATCAGACTAAAGAGAATAATTTGCGTTAATAAACATTTTTGAATCACATACCGTGTGTTTATATAATTGACAATCGCAGTACTTATTTTAGTATTTTTTTTATCTTAATCGAATTTTATTTAGAAAGAAAAAAATTTTATTCTAAGTGCTTTCATGTCTGCTTTAACAGGATAAATGCTCAATTCTATCTTAGAGAACTGGTTGTTGTAAGAATTTTATGAAACTTTGTGATAACAGTCAAAATTGCACTTTGTATTGCACATTTCTTTCGAGTTTTGTCGTAAATCTTTACATCGTTTCTGTTCAGTACATTAAGTAACAGAACAAGTATGTATAATACTACATAAATATTGTGTATTAGCGTAGACAAGCACTAGTTAGAAATTTAATTATATAATATGTACAGTCAGAGAATTAAGAATATACAAATTTTAATATGGAAAAAAAAACTGTTGGAATCAGAGTGCGCCTACTTTTTAAAAGCTTTTATTTACTTTGCAATGTTATTATGTTAGTTTGTTTAGGTTAAATCTTACAATCAAAATTCAAGCAAGTTTTAATTAGGTTGTAAGTTTTAAATTTTGCATACGGGTCAGTCTATTTCAAATGGTCCAAAAAAATAAAGTTGGTTGCTCGACTTTTTTTTTTGAATAATTTAATATTCTCCCAATTGTTTCTATCGTATTTGAAGTATTAATTTCCGCTGATTTTTGTGTTAGCAGACTTTTACGGCAATGGTTGAAATAAAAACCATTTTAAAGGTGACAAATCTCTTCAAATCTTCTCTATTTTCCTTCCTTCCACAAGAAAACTTCACCTAAAGTTGGATATCAGAATTTAGTAAAATTTACTTTTTGAACATTTATTTCTTATAAAAGGAGTGTTATATACAACTTGGTATTTCTTATCGAAATAGCTGTACGTAGGTACAACTACCCAAAAAAAATTCCAACTATGAAGCTTATATATTTGATAAATTTGAGTGTTACTTTATGGTATTCCATTTTAAAATAAAAAGTCAATGGCCATACGGGCCGAACATGTCACAGACAATTAAAGTGGTATTAGTAAAGTAAAAAATTGTCTTTTTATTATATGAAACTTATGGTCACATTTCCATAAGAAATATCAGGCTCTATATGACACTCTTTCTATGAAAGAAAAGTGTTCACAAAGTGAATTTTGCTAAATTTTGATATCCATCTTTAGGTCGCCAAACAGTAATTATGTATAAACAGAGGCGGCGTGAAACTAAAATGGGGAATGGACAAGATAATTTTTGCGAGGCCCCTTTTAAATTCCTTTTTTTAATTTCTCCCTTAAAAATTGACAAGCAAAGAAAAGAAACAATCAACGAATTCATTTTGCGAGGCCCCTCTACCCAAGATTTTTCAAAAAAGCCTGCTTGAAAATTAAGCGACGAGCAAAAAAAAAAAAAAACTCAATAACCGACAGCACCTTTAATCAAGCTCCATCAGCTTTCTTACACAAGCCTTCTTCAGGCCTTCAAAGCGCGAGGCTATAGGCGGCTCGTCTATAATAGGTAGTATAAAGAGAATATTATTATCGAATCGGCCTCGGAAGCGAATTATTTTAATAACTACATTAGCGGCATGGCAAGGCTGTAAGTAATTGATATCTACAATTTTGGCGGCTAAAACTGAGTAGCTATGGAAATAACTAAAAAAAAAATTTAAAAAATTATAAAAAATTTTTTGTTCGTAACTACTCAACTTAAGAAAATAATTCCAAATCCACATGAAGGCAGACACTCTCGAGAATATTAGATATATTTATTATCATATCAGTCCTCGTTCTTAAGGATAATAACAAGGATAATATCCGATCAAATGATATTTTTATAGGGTTCCAATTGGGCGACCACTTCAAAAAAAATTCAGTAACTGTGCCCTAATGCACTTAATTACTGCACCAAGTCTCATCAAAATTCAAGATATACAACATGATAAAAAAAAATATTTTTCATTTCTAATCTGCTGAACCGCCCCTCCAGTGGGTTCGACCCTGGAATTATATATTATAATACATCAATCGAAAATACTTTAAAAATAAAGTGTTGTGTTTCATAAAGTGTTTTCGAGATAATCCAGAAGTCCCAATTACCCATATTACCCTTTGGTCTGGTGTTAACTTATTACCTGGGCAGTATATAAGATACTTTTTATTGCGGGAAAATGTCTCATTCCCTCAGGAAAATACAAAAACCATTTTGAGCGTGTGCATGCATTGCGCAAAATTATTGCTCTCTGCAAATTCTTTATAATAAAATTATTATACTTATACATATACTTCTCATTGATTTTATGCGCGAACGACGTCGCTGGTACAGCTAATATACTATACACCACTTCACATGCCATACAAAACATTTTTTTCTGATCATAACTAATCGCAGGTATATTTTCTTTTAGATGCACATTTATAAGTATTCATCCATTTATTTCGTACAAATCACAATGATTGATATCAACTTCACAACACACATAGTATCTACATTTGATTTGAAATCAGAATTCCAATTCAATCGAATAAATATGTGGAGATTGTTGTTGTATGTTTGCATACGATGAACACTAACCGTATTTCTATTATTACTCTATTCCCGTATTATTGCAGTGTTTTCCAACCTGTGGATCGCGACCCCCAGGGAGGTCTTAAAACCACTCTAGTTCAATGCATAATATTTAATAAAGAAAAGGTTAAAGGTTACATTAATATGATGGTTCCATACTTTCGCGTGATAAAGTTTCAAAACAAAAAACTTCGGCTTATTTTCAATAACAGTAAATCCGAATTTTAAATAATTGTCGTCATATATACGCTTTTTCTTTGGTTTTATTTCATTACTCTCATTGGAATTTAAAACTGACGGTTGTGCATGTCTTTCCGGAAACTCATCCATTTTCAATAATTATAATGACCACAGAATTTTGGATATTACACAATAAAAGACAGTAAGCATCTACTAAACAAACAAGTCAATTCAATAAATTTAAACATTAAGGCGAGTTCACAATTCAAAGAATTCAAAAGGATTGCGCTCGGAATTTGTAGATGGCGACGATCACCGCGCGTGCGCGTCTCATTCTTTACTCGTTTGATGCTCCACGCAGCGCCTATCATATCGCGCTATATCTCGCTCACACACGCCACGCGCGTGTTCAGAAGCGACTTAAGGGGGACCACTAGTGTGACCGCCTGAAAAAAGGTGACTTTTGGGAATTTTTTAAAAGAAAACTACTGTATGGAATGTTTTAATATTTTAAGGATATATTCGTTTTTTTATACTTTTAATTTCAAATGTTATCGAGTGCCTGTGAAACATTATTAATGTATGGCGGATTTTTATCAGTATTTATACATACACCAATATTCATATGTTCACTCAATGTCCAGCTTTGGCTGATATTTGAACACTCGATGTACTTTGGCAAATGGCCAATTCATTATGTTAATTAAAATTGACATAGTGTTGGAAAAATTACCAAACTGGATCGGCTATTGGTGTATGTTTAAATACGGATAAAAATCCGCCATACACTAATAATGTTTCACAGGCACTCGATAACATTTGAAATTAAAAGTATAAAAAAACTGCGTCTCGCATTAGAGAGAGGTTGTGTTTGATTGATTACTGAATTGGAGTGGCACTCGAACAAGTGATCGGTGGCCTAGTTGGTAAGGCGCTTGGCTGGTAACCAAGAGATCCGGGCTCGAGTTCCAGCCGATCCAGTTTGGTAATTTTTCAAACACGATGTCAATTTTAATTGATATATTCGTTGATATATAATAAATCCAAGATAAAATTTTCGGTCAAAAAATTTAAAATTCAGTGAATTATTAGAGATCTCTTAAGGCTCTAAAAAAAAAATTCTCCCACTGCTGCAGTGATAGCGACCTTCACAGTGTCTGAAATCAAAAAAACCAAAAAGCCTATTAAACTAGAATGTATTGCCCGTGCCGTGAACCTCAGTCGAGAAAAAAAGAGTTGAAATTTAACAAAATGACGGAGTTTTAAAAAAAAAAAAAGTTTCAAATTTTGCGCGAAAATTTGATGATTTTTGGCCTGCAAAAATCATATTTTTTATTCGATCGGAAAACTGGAGGTTCATGGCACGAAGAAACATATATAAACGAAGCTGTAATAAGAATCAAATCGGATGATTTGTCTTCGAGTTATAACTGCAGCAAATTTGAAAAATGTAGTTTTCCTTTATCTTACCTTTTAGTTTTAATCACTGAGAATTTTTACTAAAGTCATTTATGATGTACTCACTATAACGGTCATAGTAAAACTAGATGAGTCGTTTAAATGTACCAAGGTCTAGCTGCTCCACAACATGTGACTGGCAGCGACGTCCAAAAACTCCCGAACTATTAACCTTCATACATTTCTCAATACTTCCAAGTTAACAATGAAAATCAGAATTCGCTCTTCAGATGGCTGTAACTCAAAAACTATTTGAGATACGCAATTGAAATTTTAGTATGTTATTTTTAAAGGTAGAGACTATTAAAATATGCAAAAAAAAAAATTTCCAGTTTTTTCAAAATGTCACACTAGTAGACCCCCTTAAGCCGTCAACTTTGATGTCGATATAAAAATATGCCTGATTCAAGTCCCTAATTACATATTTAATCGACACCTACCTGAAAATAATCAATAATGGTGAACGGATTCGATATTTATAACATAAAACAAAATAAAAGTTAGAAATAGCGGAGGGTAGGGGGTCGCGAAATATTTTTTTTTATAGTAGGGGTTGTGCCATGAAAAAGGTTAAAAAATGCTGCTGTATTGCATTAATTTTAGCCAACCTTATAAATACCATTTATTATTGGGTGTTATGCTGCTGTAAAATGCAAACAAGCACATCGACAACCATCACAAAATATGAATACTATGGTAGTGGTTAGAGAGTTGACGACAGTCAGTTGCGGTTACGGATAAGCTTATGTTGTTTTCTCATCGTAGCGCAGTGAGCTTCTAATGTTCTGCATACGATTATTTATTCATCATTTCTTCCTTAATTTGTCATTTATAATTATTCCGTCCGCGTTATTAAATTACAATCCAACCGTACATACAAAGATGGCCTAATTTTGAATAAATGGTGTTGTTGATAGAGGCGAAAATTTTTAACAGACAAAGAAAAGAGTATTTACTAGAAGTAAGTGTACGTGCACACAGAAAGCGAGTAACAGCAGAGCGATGCCAAGCGAGTACATATGTTATTTTATTAAACACATACATTTTAATGTACATGTCCGAAAATGCATGGCCGATTCAAACTGTTACCGAGCGATGCGATGCGAGTCCGGACCGAGCTGATTTGCTAATGTCAAACAAGTTTGATATTTTTCAAGCGTTTTGAAGCTGATTTCGTTTCTTGTACTTTCTGTTGTGTTTTTTGTCTTTTTTATCATTTTTGTCCATTGTTGCTGCGTCGTAATATATACATATATAATATTTCTTTTGTATTATTTAAAACATATGACACATATAATAATAATAAGATAAAAATGGACATCGAATTATTAATAAATTAAATTCATTTACGCCAAGCATTGTGAGATTAAAAACATAGGAATTACCACAACCGAGATTTTGTTGCCAGATTATGGCAGTATATTTCAAAAAAAATAAATTTAGATGGTTTAGTAATTAAATTAAAATATAATCGAAGGTACTAGAAGTCATTGTAAAGTACCGTCAAAAAATTTTATGGATCTTGTCGTAGCTGAGGTAGAAAGTGATAAAATTCACTATGTTCGGACCTATTTTTATTTATTTCATGGATCCAGTGCGAAAGATTTCTAAAGAGTCTTTTTTGTCTTAAACGTAATCTTATATTACTTTCCAAAAAATAAGTATATAAAATAAAATTGTTCATTTTAAATAATTTGCCTTACAAAAACTTTTGTATACAAAAAATTATTCAATATAATAAAATTCCGATGTGTATAATAATGTATAAATAATAATTATGGAAAATAAACTGACAACTGCAGTGATCTGCCAAATTCAGCAAATTGCAGCACAAATGGATCATAAACAAATATGGTTTATAAATTCTTCCATCGTATATTTTATTTTATTCATTTGAGGAACGTAAAAGCTCTTAAAAATGCTCAAGGGTCCTTCAGGATAAAGGAAGTAAATTAGCCTAAATGGAATATTAACAAACTAATAGCACCATTAAATGCACAATGTCTTAAACGTAATCGTTTTTGTGTAAGGTCAATTTAAGTGAAATTAGAGTATCTTCAAATTCTCCTTCAACGTGTACGCGGATATTTTTGGAGATTTTGGATTTTGGAGGTAAGTTGGAGATTATTTGAAGGCCATGTCCAACGTAATTATTCGATTCACTGTCTTCCTAGGATTCCTTTTACTGAGTTTGTAGTCATAGTGAAACGTCAAGTTAATATTTTAGTCTGTCTACAGCAGACTTGTCAGTTACCTTTAATATTCCATCAAATTCAAAAAAACCACAACTTTTGTTCCCCGTAATGGAGTTAGTAGGACCTAGAACTCTTTAGTCATTAGCGAAACCTATTATTCTTTAATTAGTTAGGAGAACCCATTATTCCGAGCGGTTTTCTATCTAATACAAGGCTAAAATTCTTGAAAAAGCTATACCCCCACTTATATCGTGTCATTCCCCTTGAATAATGTCCAGCAATTAAAAGGAAATTGTTTATTTTCTGTGATTATAGTACGTGCAAGATTTCATTTATAAACAAAATCATTTTTACAATTTTACTGAGAGCCTGCAGTGTAGGATAATTCGATTGGTAAGGCCACTATTACATTGTCATAGATATATGTCAAAGATCTTTGATCAAATCTATGATCAAATATTTAGAAGTATCTTTAACTATGGTTACAGAAATTTATATTATAAAAGTTGACTTATTACACTATAATATTTCTTTGATTAAATAAAACTTTGACATATATCTATGACAGTGTAATAGCGGCCTAAGCAACATTTACTATTCTTTTTTCTGGTTACTATAGTTACAAAAAATAACAGGTCAAAAAGCTTACTTACATTTCTGTAGAGAACATGCGTGATCTTTGAATTACGGCACTAGCGTTCATGGTGGCTATATTTAACATATTTTACGGGAAAGAATTTAATGTAAGTAGGCTATTTTGAATTTAAAAGTTTGTCATATTTTTATAAAAAATGTCAAATAGCACATAAAATTATTATAAAAAGCGATTTTTGAAATGTCCATGTGAGTGACATATGGGATTTTTGTTACAAAAAAGGAAAAAACTTGTGTTAAAATGGTCATATATATGACGTTCAAGAAGTATTATATATCGGTGTACGAAGTGCCATAACAGCCAAAGTTATCCGAGAAACAAATATAAAACTTCAATATACTGTAGCTATTAAAGTAAGTGGTTAATTATGCATTTTTAAAAAGATTTAATTTAAAATTTTAATACCCCTGTCGCAGCATCCTGCATAACATAGCGAATTTCCGTTTATAAAAATCCGTTTTTCTGTGATTTTTCACCCTTTTAAGTGATTTTTCCTCCTCTTTCTAATGGTGTAAATAAATGTCGAAAAAAATTTTAACTTTAGAAAATTTTGGCAAAAAACTAATTTTTTTCACGAAAAATGGTCGAAAAAACCATGTTCTAGGCATCCGACATGGCTGGCTAACGAATTTGTCCAACGGTGTGGGACTAAATATAAATTTAATACATAAATTTTAGTGAATATTATTTTTGGTTTCTAGGGACCCCAAAACAAATTTCTATTATAGTCTCGGGAGATTTATTTCGGAGCTCTAAAAAATAGAACTTTCTTCGGAACCCTAAAAAACGGCATATAAGTAACATACAAACATATGTATACATATGTATGACGTATATGACTTATATACAGTCTATCTTCCTGTACCACAAACACATTCTTTCATATAATTATGCATATAGGTATACCCCTGTCGCAGCATCCTGCATAACATAGCGAATGCCCTTTTATAAAAATTAAATTTTCTCGGAAACTAGTTGACATAGAATAATAGTTTAAAGACCTTTTTTATGTAATTTTTTTTCGTCGTTTAAATGATGTAAAAAAATTTCGCAAAAATTTTTAAATAAGTGGAAATTTTGGCAAAAAACTAATTTTTTGCAAGAACAAACACCATGTTCCTGGCATCCGACGTGTCTGGCTAACGAACTTGTCCAACGGTTTGGGACTTTCAACATTTTCACCAAATTTCGTAAACCTAGGACATTTCGTTCGAGAGTTATCGTGCGGACACATATATATATATATACATATATACATATATATATATATATATATATATATATATATATATATATATATATATAAATTTTGGTGAATATTATTTTCGGTTTCTAGGGACCTCAAAACAAATTTCTGCCATGGTCCCGGGTTCAAGTCGCGTCATGACAGTGGCTGTAATAGCGAGCTTCCATTCTGGAAATTCGCTAATAATTATCTGAGTGGTTACAATGTTGCATTGGATGCAGTTAATTTATCTGTTGTATTTAAAACAACTTGTAAAAAACTTACAAACTGACTTATAGAGACGTCAGTAGTGTCAATGGTGACAATGCAGGTTCTCAATACTTTATTTAATATTTATGTATTAAAATTATAAATATTAAAAAGTAATAAATAATTAATACAAAGATATAAACTTGTTAATGAATTCATGTCAAAATCTATGGTTACAAACAATTTGTGCTGACGTGCTCACGCATGTAGTTATAAAATTATTGAAAGAGGCGCCACTAGCCATTCTCTATGCAGGCTCTCTATGGGTGTGTAAGTAATTTCTTACCTCAGTTAGTACATAAATTTATCTATGGAATAATGGTCTTTATAAAGGCCTCATTTTCACTAAAATCACATTTTCAATACTGACATGGATTCGTAAGAATCCTCGACTTCTAGGCATCCGAGGTTACAAAAATCACATCTGCGGTCCTGGATAAGTAGATAATATATCTTAAGACATTCTATGCATTCATATTTTATTATGCTCGTCGTCATTTTACGTTACAATAAAATTGTCGTTTAAGATGAAAAGTTATTTTCTTTTGCAACAGCACGAGACACAGTTTTATTACATATTTAGCGTGACATTGAAGAATGGTCAAGTAGCCAGTCATACATGAAGCCTTGCAACCATATAGTATATCCGTTATTAATAGTGCACTTATATAAGACCACAACAAATAACCCAACCAGTACTATGTGAGATTATTTATTTTATAAATCTCAATGTTTTACGATTGCAGTATAAATACCATAATAAATTTATTTTAAAAGTTTAAATTTCATGTTGAAAAATTTAAGAAATGGTCATACAAACACAAGCTTATATGTACGAAGTACTTCGGTGACAATAAAATGTTATTCTACTGCCCAGGGCCGGCGAGAGAAGGGTCAAGTGAGGCAATTGTCCAAGGGCGCGGAGCCTTGATTAGGGATCCGCACAAAGTGTGAAGAGTTTCTTTTTGCACGTCAACTGTATTTTTGGTGATCAAAATCTGGACTTTACACTGCTTGTAGTGTTTTTGGACTAAGTTTTTTTAGTATACAAAATCAACTTATATATAGATCTAATCTAGTACAAAACCCTTTATCAATGGTAAAAATAGACGGTTTTGTATTAGATAAATGTTCTTTCAATTAGAAAATAGATAGATAAATAGATACTTACATAAATGATATTCCATTTGCAAATAACACAGAATCGCTAAGAGATATCAATAATATAACGTTAAAATCAATAATTAACTCTCAGTTTCGAAAATAGTGTGACTAGGAAGTATCTTCACTATCGACACATACGTACATTCTACAAACTTCAAAACAAATTTCTAACACAATGCCGGATTCGTGTCATCTTGATACATACTCGCAGTAACATCCGAATTTTCTTTATTGAAATTCGCTGAAAAGCAAATATTTAAAATTTTATTTTATTTCATTAGTGTAGTAATGAACTGCATGTTAACTAAATTGTCAGTTGTTTATTAAAAGTACAGCAAAAATTAGTCCCATTTGTAATAAAGATGATAATTACAACAGGCATATAAAAATGCAGAGTTATTTTTTTGAAAAATTTTCTACTATAATTCTTCTTTTGTTTCATTATCTGGTGAAATTTTTTAATGTTATTTGTTGTATTAAATATAAAATTCATTTTTTGTTACTTGAAATATACAAGGCATAAGATAAATAAGCTAATTCAAATCTCTTTGTTCTTTAAAATGAATGTTTGACAATTATATTTATTTTCATTCCTTGTCCCTTTTTTATCTAACAGAAATAATGCTTATTTGTAAATCGATGAATTCTATCCAATTTGACTTTGTAGTAGTTTTAAAATTTAAATTTCAGTTTGTTCCCGTTGGTAAGACGAACTGATATAGCACTTGCAGGCGGTAAATATACCCAAATACTGCTTCACTGCGTCTCAGATTGTCACAGGCTTCAGCAGCTTCAAAAGTGGCCCGCAAGATCATTTGTGTTGGCCACCCCTGCTATATAACATAAAATTAAATCTTTGTCAATTTTATTTTTATTAACAGAATAATTTTTTGAGATGTTAAAGAGTACTGATGACTACTCATTAATATAAGATGAACAATAATTGTTGAACAAATTCTTTCCGTTTTGTTTAACTTCCCAGAAATTATTGTAATAACTTTAATCTCTTAATTTGTTTCCCTTATCAATCATCTACTTTCATCTCATTTCAAGGAACGTACATAGATAAGTACGAAACCAAAGATGACAATAGTGACAATACCACAACACATACACGTATTCGAAATAGAGAATAATAAAATTCTATTTTACCGTTTTCTTTTGTTCGTCAAGGCATGTTATCGTGAACGTTCATCTATCTTCGTTCGCCTTAATATTGTCCCTTATCTGAACACGGGTGACTTTGCTATTCTTCTGGTCTTTGATTATTTTTGAAAGGTATTTTAATTTTACTGGATGTATTTAACGAACATAAAAGTTTAGTAGACTGATACCAAGAATTTTCCATTCATCCACGAACTAAAGATTAACATCATCACCAACGCACATTTTCAAAATACATGTGTTTAACAATAGTAGTGAAAGTTATTTATGAAGATAATGGAAAATATTATTGTCTAAAATATGTATTAAACATAATTAAAAGTTCAAGTTTTTGTTGAAAATTTATAATACTAAGTATGGCTTACTTAAAAATTATTTGTAGAATTTTCTTAACCTAATCACCGAGCCATCTTTTCATTAAAAATATTGTATAACATAATTACCAACAGTGCGTAATTTTTCTTTTCATTTACTGGTTCGTAAGATAAAAAGGTTATTTCAAATTTGTTTCTTAGTGTGATACACTGTCTACCATATACATATTTTCTTGAAAATAAACAGTGAAAATAAGGCTTAGTTTTTATTTTGTTGTTTATCGGTGAATACAAAAATAAAAATTCTTACAAAGAAAGTAGAGTACTTTATTTTGAAAAAAGGGGTAGAAATCCTAGCTGCAACATTCATCTGTTCTATTTAAAATGAAAACAGTGGGATATAGTACTGTGGGTGTGGCCCGGGAAATCCATCCTACCACCTTCCCGGTAAAAACAAATTTAATAGGATATAGTATTTTATTATAAATGAAAAACGAATCGTCCAAACTTCATGAAAATCGAATCAAGTCTTCACTAGGTAGTTATGGGTCAAATGAAACCAGTCAAGACTCAATAACATTATTTTGTTATCAGGATATACGAGATGATAAAAGTTCCATGAAGGTACGTAGATAGACACATACACCTAGGGCCGGATCTAGGGGGGGGGGGGACCAAGCCGGGCACGTGCCCCCTCTGCAAGGTTTTAGGGGCGCCAAAACGGTGAAAATTTGTTTGGCGCAGTAAGGTTTAAAAAATTTTGGAAGTGACGAGTAAAAAAAAAGGTCGACAGAGATCATTTATGATAGGGCGCCCCTCCTAAGATCCGGCCCTGCATACACCATCTTAAAAACGGTAATAAGTACCACCCAATATAATTTTAGGGCCCCGAAAATGTGGACAAATGTCGAAATTGAGACTTTCGAAAATCGAGTCCATTACAATAACTTTCCACTGGGAAGTTAATAAAATGATGCAAATAGACATTCTGTTCACCAGAAACTACAGGGTATCTGTCATAAAGTTAACAAGAACATACAGTTTATTATATAATAAATCCCTTGAATATCAAACAATAATTAAAATTTTTTGACGATAATTGTGGCGCTTTTGATTCTTTAGAAAAGTTTTTTATTAACCGTTAAAGGCGTGTTATAAACTTATTAGAATTTCAGTTGACCCAATTCTAAGTAATTCATTTTGTAAAAAGTAAATCTATTCAGACCCGAAGTCGAAATTATATTAACTATTATGAAAATCATAGGTACTTCATGGAATGAAAAATTAAATTTATTTTTTCTTCATGAATTTTCTTTAAAAATTTCATATCCTGTCAAATTATTTAATTACAGATTTTATTTCTCAGAACTCTTTTCAAAAAGATAAAACATAAAAAAAACATTAAAATAGCTTTTTCAGGAATATTTTTCTCCACGAAATATACCTATATATAAACAATCATTAGCATGTTATTACGAGAATGAATTGAAAATTTAGTAGGTAAATACAAGAGGATGTACTATGTAGGTACATGGTGCCTACCCTACACTGTAGGTGAGTGCTGTGCGACGCTTATATTACAACAAGCAAATTAATTTATACAACTTTGTAAAAGTTGAAAATGTAAATGAAGAATATTTTTTAATTTATTCAAATTCTTTGCCAAGACAAAACACTCGCCTCTGCTTACTTGCTCGGTTACTTCTGCTATAGTTGTATTGCTTACTTGTGATCTTCCTGACTTTGTTTACAGAAGTGTAAATGTTAAATATGTTTGATGGTAAATGTCACAAATTTGCCGGTATGTTTCTAGTTTATCACAAAAAATGTGATAGACACATATCATCCAATTTTTAATGAAACTTTTCTTTAAAAAGTGATTGAAGTACATACATAGAGTGACTATAAACACAAGAAGGCAGTTTTGGAACTATCCAAAAATGGCCCACGCAGTTTGTCCGCATCTGCCCGAATGTGTATTATTTCAAACGTAGTACTGTAACAATTACTCGAGTTAAAGATAATGTCAAATCTGTTTTCCTTTATTTAGTAGATTATTAAGTATCTACTAAATACTTATTTGTGTAGAGTGTAGGTATGTAGTTATAAAAACTTTACCTGAATTGCACAATATCGATTGTCATTAATAACTTCTCTGAGCTACTCGTCTGATTGCGCACATGTCACTCATGTGACTGCGCAAGCTGCGCGATTATGTACGTAGAGATAACATGTTACGTAGTTAACAGTAGTGTTGTAAACAAAAATAACCTATTAGTTTGATATTTTATTAATAAAATTTAGGTATAGTTTGTGACGGAAGATTTTTCAATTCGTTTAATTAGAACCATTTTTTGTTCAAGGTGTGTTTTATCCACAACAAAACATGTTTTGTTCAATTCGTGTGTTCAAACAATGTTTTATCTACCACACAGTGAAAAAATTTGTGTTCTGCGTAAAAAAAAACTAGTGGTTAAAACTTTTTGTGTTAAATAAGTAACCCAACCCTGTGTTAATGTAACATTTAGTGTTTGTGTTAAATGAAAATATTAACAAAAACTTTTAATTAACAGAGTAAAAATGTTAATCTGTTTTGAACAACAAAAAATAACACAATTTTTGTGTAAAATGGAAAGAATGTCAATGTAAGTACACTTATTTGTGTATTTCCAACACCAAAAAACTGATTTCGCGCGCTCATAAACATCGTCACTGCAGTGGTGTGTTGAGTAGCCATGACAATACCAACGACACCAAATACCTATTCAAGCATCGGACCCATATCGAAACACACCACATCGTATTGGATGCAATCACAACGAGCTCAACGAGCAGTCCAATAAATTCCTCCATACACGGAGGTACATTGGCAGAACAACACATACAGCAGACACATTCATTTTCCATATTCATACATGTGCTTAAAAATTTTGTATTTTCATAGTCATTATAAATATTATAATTCAAAGCATCAAATAAACAAATTATTTTTGTTATTAAATAATAAATGCATTCATTGTGTCGTTCCTAACAGTCCACCAAACTGGAATCAGTTATCGCATTGTCGGTGTAGCAGTCAGCTAATTTCCATCAGTCACTATAGTGAAACCGACAAAAATCATACAGATATTAAATATTGATTATTAAGTAAGTTAATTAAAAATATTATAGATTCAATTTCTTTCATTGTTTGCAGAATTTACTTCAATTAATTAAAAAATTATCGAAGATTCGGCGTTCGAGTGGTACGTCCCATTTTGTCTTCCACATTGAGTTTGACAACGATCTTCACAATTTTTGGGTATTGCTTCAACATTATTTTCATCCAATACCAAGTGAAATGCACAAATATCATCGCCGAAATCCTTACAAAAATTTTAGAAATATTAAATAAGAAAGTTTAAGTACTGGAATATATATATATATATATATATATATATATATATATATATATATATATATATATATATATATATATATATATATATATATATATATATATAAAAATACTAACTTAAAGAAAGTGTCAAAATATACCAACACCTTTTTTGCGTAAACTTCTACATTCTAAACCAGTTTTACACATCATTTACACATCATTGTGTTAAAAAGGTACACTAAATAATGGTTATATTAACATATTTACTGGTAAAATTATAACTAAGTAATTGTGTAAAATTAACACAAAATGTATGTCCTTTTGCATGTGTGTTAAATCATTGACACAAATCTTGTGTACAGATTTGACATATACATATGCTTTGTGTTAAAATAACACAAAGAATTGAGTGGACCGTTCTGGACATGTGAAGTTTGTTAATTTTAACACAAACTTTTTGACAGTGCATGTAAGAACAATTTTTTTCATAAAAAAGAATCATTTTAACGAAAAATCAATTTTAACTGTACTTTAAATCATCCAATCTATAAGAATAACATAACCTCAAAAAAGGCAAACCCTTACATAATACGTTGAATAGTTTTTGGTGATTTTTCAACATTTTGGTAACTTTTGACAAAACAGGTTTTGAATATTCACGTCACAAATAGAAAAATAGTCAGATATAAATTGGAGCCCTAATGCAATGCCTGATAGGACCTTTTTGATTCTGCTGAATTATGGCGGATCCCCAATTAAATTTTACACCCTATTTTTGGCATATTTTGATGACTAACAAACATTAGCTGTTACCTACATAACCTTACTTTTCAAAGATCTCTAATGGAATTAAATATATCGCCAAGAGTATTAGTACATACCGTAAAGATATCTAAATTATATTATTAAATCCTTATATTCTTTGAATTTTCTTTTATTCATTTACTGTTCCTTGTATTTTGTGCTGTATTTTTGTTCTCCACAACAAAATTTTAATGAAAGTTACTCACGCGTGTATAATATGTTTTCATTTTTTACTTGCTTTATACTTGCCTTTAACTGTTTTCAACTACTTAACAATTTAATATCTGTATACTTGTTTGTATGTATTAGTAGTTCAGAGAGGTTCTTGTAACACAATTATAATAGGCCGTTATTAAACCATATTTATCTAAAAAAATATGATTTTGGTATGAGGCGCAGAGGCGCACGGCTAGAATATAAGATTTTGATGACATAAATATAATTTAAACCGTTAACAGAACATATTTAGTTCTTTTCATTTGATGTTTCAGTATAGTACAATCACAATGGTTTTTAGATGAAATATTTAAAAATTCTCTTAATGAAGTTTTGCACTGACAAATTGTAACAAAACTACAATGAAGTTCTTTTGCCAAATTTTTAAAACTTTAAGAATTTATAATGTATGTTTCTATTAGACAATGTTTATAAAAAATAAATCATTTCGCTGCTCAGTACAATAGTTGAAATTTTTCAATTTTTCAAGCACAATGAGTTGGTTAGTTGGACATTTAAGAAGTCAAGTGATACGAATACAATTAAAAAAATTTACTAAAATTCTTTGTTCTTTAATTTTTGTGAGTAGTACCTATATACGTATACTATTTTACCATTAACGAAAGAAAATATCGTTGATAAGAGGGATGGGAAAAAGCCTACCAATTATAAACTAAGACCGGTTTACCTGTTTCGGTTAACCGGTTTTTTTCGGTTATTTTCGGTATTTTTTTAACTAATAACCGGGAAAAATTCGGACCACTAAGTCCTAGAAAAAAATATTTTTTTTTAAAGAAAATTAGAAAATAAGAAAAATTTGAAATAAAAGATTTATTGGAGTCTGATAGACAGACACATCTGTCAAACGTGCATCAACGTCTATATTTTTAAATTGTTGATTTTCTTAATTAATTTATTAATCTGATAAAAGATATTTCACTTAATTTCTCTCATTTGAACAAAAGATTCAGGCTCATTATTTAAATAATTTGAATTACTAATGTTGTGAGTTTTATATTAACACATTTTTTTTCTTATATGATATATGTAGATAGTTCATGTGTTACTTTATCATTATTTAACTTTAGAATCACGATTTAATACGCTGAAGAATAAATCCAACTTAGGATAAAATTTGCAAACTCCGGTTGTTTGAATTATATTTTGTGGTACCAGTTAACCTTTAACTTTTAAAACTTTTTTCCACAATAAGTTTATATAAAATAAATTCAAGTTGAAAGTCTCTCCTAATTCAGAGAAAAAAATAATATATATAGCAATATATCATCACTTCCTTGTAACTTATAAATTTTTATTTAACAATGATAAAATAATTTTTTACTCAAACATGATATGTTTATGATATGAACATTACTAAAGTATATTATCATAATTTGAATTTAATACATCAACCAGTTGATTTATATTGCTTTTTATAAAAAAAAACTTTCAAAAGAAAATTTTTAAAAAATTTTCATGTCTGACAATCTTTAAAATTCATATACTCTCTTACTTAATTCGATAACTATCTATTTATTAATAGTGAGACACACTCTATTCTAACAAAATATAAATGAAAGTATAAATAAACTAGCAGCCCATCCTGACTTCGCTCAGGTGTCTATTTTGTTCTCATTTTGGTGTTTATATAATTTCCTACCTATAAATTTTATATTTTATAACTGTTATTATACACTACACCGTGATCTATAATCACTATGATCTTACTACCCAATGACCCATAATCACTATGACCTTACTACTCAGTGGCTCACAATCACTATGACCTTACTACCCAGTGGCTCATAATTACTATGATCTTATTACTCAGAGGTCCGCAATAACTATGACCCTACTACTCAATGATCCATAATCACTATGATCTTACTACCCAAGTTCGATCTAGCTGTTTTTAGCTGATCTAGCTATAATAAGTTGACGGACAATTTTTACTTCATGTTAACTTCTCTCATAGTTCAATAGTATTTCAAAAGAAATATCTCCAGAATCCTGGACGACCTAATATAATATAGATTATGTCAGCCAAGGGACCGAACTAGAATGTCTATCAAACTGTTCCACTTGTCGCCAGTGGGTGACGTAAAATCTCCCCACTATGTTGTGTTTTTACACACTGTTTGCAATGGTGTTGGTTTGGCGTTTTGTAGTAGTGTGCGTATTCACACACACTACTACAAAACACCTATTATGGGACAGACCAACCTGTCCAATTCAAGTAACAATGTATAACAATGTATTACAATGAACTGTGTGTTCGGCGACGGACACCGACTGACTACATGTCTTAAGCCGTGTCGGGCACACTCTGGGCTCACCACTAGTTACAATTTTCTACACTTACGCTGAGGACTTGATGTCAGCCTAGAACTGAACGGAAAAAACATTTCCTAAATCGGTTGGATAGTTAATTTTGGAGGTTCTGGGGTGTTCGAGATCGTGACGGACCTCATACAACATAGCTTATGTCAATCTGGAATAGCGGGCCTCATACAGGATACCTTATATCAATCTGGAATAGTCTTTCTAGCAGTGAAAAAATTTTCAAAATTGATTGAGTAGTTACTTTAGACGCTTTTTTATCACGACATAGAATATATAATCCTATGTTAATTTGGAATAGTTTAGCTTTTTAACAATGAAAACATTTTCAAGATAGGTTCAGTACTTCTTGAGTTTACTAGGAACATACAAACAAATTTTCTCTCTATTATATTATATATATATATATATATATATATATATATATATATATATATATATATATATATATATATATATATATATATATATATATATATATAGGCTTATATATTTATGTTTACTATCTGAGCCTACGTGCAGTCGCATTTACACTCGGTTAGTACTAATCATTAGTACTCGTTACTAAAACTTCGAAAGGCAGAAAATTACTTGTAAACCCATCGTAAAACTGTATAAGCGAAACGATTTAAGTTTAATAGAAACCAATTGAATAAAGAATCTATTTGGAAAAATTCGTTTTATTTCCTCAAAACTAATACTTTAAAATATTTCCGTGCTATTGGTGCTATAACGTTCAACTGAATTACCGACGTTCCCACTTAGATAATCAACCCGTAATGAATGAACTCGTTACTGCACGATCTATTTTAATTTTTCCTAATTTAATATAATATTCAAAAATAGAAAAACACATATTATGTATAGAATGAATGAATGAACGCTATAGCAAATAAAACATACTTCCAATTGCTTCATAAACGTAACACACCATATAGAACATTTAAAACAGAAATAGTAAAAAGAGATCATTTTATATTGCAAGCTTCCGACAGAAAAGCGTACGTAAGTTAAAAATACTTTTCCCAGTAGAAGCAAAATTCCTAAAGAAATATCTCAAAAGGATAATATATAACCTTCTCTTAAAAGAAAAACATCTATCTTACTACATTTTCCTTTTTTTAATTTCAACAATTCTTCCATTACAAACTATACTATCAAACGTTATCAGTATCAAACCACACATATATTGGTAGGTATACACGTAGGGATTCAGGTATTCAGTGTTACGAATACAACCACAACAACAATAAATTGACGATATGTGTTCAGGAATACAATCGTCAACCGCAAGAAACAACCAGGATGTCAGAATCATATGTAATATACAACACAATACATAATGCACGTAGTTATTGCACATATGAATAACTGATAATTGAAATGTCACGCAGTGCAGTATTCAAATATCCGATAGATTTTTCGGATCATGGGATATACATATTATATTCGAAAAATAAATATGGACTACCACTATAACATAGTGGTCACGATGAAACTCTGCACTACCAAAGTGTTACAGCCGATATTACTTCTATACATATACTTTTCATTGAGTTTATAACAATGCTTTGCGCGAACGACGTCGCGGGTACGGCTAGTTCACAATAAATACAATCAAAAGCGGTATGTAAGTATACGCAGAATGTTTGTTTTGTATTGTCATAGTTCAAATACATAGCAGTACACTAGTCATTGGCCTCCTTGCCATTCCTTAACATTCTTACCATTGAAGATCAGTTTAAAATTATTAAAAATAAATTGAAAACGGTAAGCTACGTGCTTGTCTCGCTGACAAATGTAATCTTAGCCGCATGACTACATACAATCGACTAATCTAAAATAAAAAATATTAATTTTTTTTTAATTATTTGTTTACTTAATGTATATTTGGTTTTATAAAATTTTTTTTTAAATTTATTAATAAACTTCTTAAGTGTATAATCAAAATTTTACTTTGGTACCTATCACACTATGAAACTGTGATTTTAGGCCTGTGCTGAAACACTTTCATAGCGCCGACTGTAATATTCATTTAAATACGGAAACTGTTCTATATATTCGAATGAATAAACTCATATTGTCTTTTATTGTTCACTGAAAATCGAATTTGCTACGAAATTATCCCAACGACGACCTCAGTTATTCGGACATCTCGGGTAAGAGATTCTTCAGTATGATTCATTTTTAAGGTGTCGAAGCAAAATCTTGGAATCCTTATAATTACATCGAAGTGTGTCTGTCTCATTCATATACCCACGTTTTTCAATTTATGATCATGAAATTTGATGATGAACATGATCTCAGTTAATGTCTATAAAATAAACAAAATTCTTAATTTCTTGAGGCACTTTCCCGTCGTCTCAGATCGTGAGTGATATCGTTAGAAAATACTCTTAAAAAAAGTTTAAATTCTTTTTCCCTATTTTTAATTTTTAGGCTCCGTTTGCAAAATACTGAGATTCACAAAAAAGTAAATAATATAACTCCCCCTAAAACATTCTAACCACGAATCCAAGGAATTTAGATACTCAACCTCTGCTAAGAATATTCTATTAAAATTATTTTGGTTATGTTTCCCAGACACATTTAAGGATGATATTTTTTTTTACATTAAGATCTAATAAAATGTAACTTTTCCCTAAAGTTTAGCGAGTTTAAACTTCAATTTAGTGTCTCATCCGTTAATTTCAACGTAACCGTAGGTACGCTACTATACCTAGATCTCAAACTATAGACATCAAATATGCCTGTACAACCTTTTGCTTAGTTACGGGAGTTTAAGAAAGTACCAACTCTGGGTGTTCCAAGAAAATAAATACATAGGTTAAATGAATACTACCTTGGACTATCTCAAATTTTATGCAAATCACTCCGTAAACTAATTTTACCATGGTAAAACTGATAAAACTATGATATTCTTTAGAACTTGTACACATGAGTTAAATTGTTACAAAAAAAGTATTTAATAATATTATTTTAAGAGATTGGTTTCTCAGATAAAAAAAAAACTGCAACGTAATTAATATCAAATACATAATTTACATTTCTTCTTATGTACATTCATAACTCAAGACATTAAGGAAACTAAAGTATTATTATTGTTATTATTAGTATTATTTCAGTTATAATTTCAACTTTTGCGTGTTAAATTAAACATGAAAATAATTCACAATATGATAAGTTAAAAAATAAATGCAAAAGTAAAAATAAATAGCGAACTCTACAGAAATGTTAAATTGCATTCATAATGCTTATGAGTGTAGAAGAAGACAAAGTTTTTGAGGTAAATTTTTGCATGTACACGTTTATTATAATAAATTTTATCAGCGGCGGTACTTTCTTCAAACTAACAAAACTGGAAGTTTCTAACATTGTATATTCAATGTGAGGATTTTCTAAAAAAATTTTACAAAAATATTCTTGTTTAAATAAAATTTTTTAATGATGAAAATGATTAAACAGATATTCTTTAGCAGCAAGGAACGCCTACTTGAATTCTCAAACATCTTTATTCATTAATAGAAATATGGACAACTGAATGCTATGCAGCTAATAGCTAGAAAATATTGAAAAATTAAGTCTATATTTTTACTACTGTACCGTAAAAATTGACATATCGTAAAAATTCTATGGACAAGTCCATAGTTTTCGGTGTTGATTATCGAGTCTAGGAAATTGTGATTTTTAATTTTACTTCAGGCCTTCAAAACAAAATTTTCCAAGCCCAAGTTCAGTGCTGAAAAAAATAAGTTGTTCATTTTCGGTACCAATTTTCAGTTTCTATTTTTGGCTTAGAATATAATTTAAAGCTTCCTTCGAGTTGTGAATAAATTATTTATTTTCATGAAAATTACATAGGGTAAACGGTATAGTTATTGGACAATTAAGAAAAATTTTCAAACCAAAGCACAGAAAAAGTACGTGTTGTAACTTTATTTTTGACAAACAAATTCATAAATAAAGTAAAACCTGTCTACTTTAATGTACCATTTAAAACTTTCATATTACATATTGGTAAGTCTCTGAAAAAAAAATATTAAAGTTGTGCGTGTTGAAAAATACAGGTATTGGACAAAAATTGCATTTATTAATTTCTGGCGTATTTCCACAATCCACAAATCCTGTATCATGTACACAGCCTTTATCGACTCCTTGATCAACCCTTTACGATGGTCCACAATTTAGTAGGATGTTGTTAAATGATTCTAGCCTTGTCACTCAGTAGACGCAGTAAACTTTTTTAACCAAGTTTCAGAATGCATTTTCTGAAAATAGATACCAGAGGCTTCTGTTTAACTAAAACATCAGGAAGTTTGCTTTACTATAAGCCTTATAATCTCCAAAAGAGAGTGTTTTGTCCAATAACTGTCAATGTCCAATAACTATACCGTTTACCCTATGTAAATTACAATCATAATTTGAATAATACAATATTAATAATAATATATGTGTTATTTTCTAAAAGGCTCGAATTTATACAATCGTTATTTTATTTTCAATATATATGACTCTATGAATATCTTGGACCTGAAAAAGTTTTTCCACATAAAATTCTTGACTAGTAGGTACCTACGATAAATATAACCTTTGAATTTGAAAACGGTTGAAGATAATAACTACGATTTTTTTTCATTTAATCAAGGAACATTACCTACTTTTTACGCGGTTAATACCTACAAAAAAAATTTCGTTTTTCACAAATTGAACTTCAGGTAAAGATAACAAATTCTAGCATATACAGGATAAAAAGTAAGTTTGATTTTTTTTATGTTATTTTATTTATAAAAAGTGACAGTCAGGAAATCAAAGCACTGCAAGATTAACAAGCAAAGAAAGGTTAGGATAAAGAATCGATAATAAACCGAGTTTACACAAAGTTTCAGAATATTTGAATTAAAAAGAATTTTATACTTAGTAATTCTACACTGGTAAGGCATTAGGGCACTACCAGATAAAAAGATATTTTGAAAAAAATGTAAGTCGCCACTGAAATTTTCCGGCATTACTTATAATACCTATTCTCATAAATAAAACAGTCCGGAAATGTTTGTGTAATAAAACAGTTAAAGACAAAATTAACTAGTGATATGTATTATAAATTTAAGAAGAACGCGGATAGATTTATTGGTCGTTTCCTGTAGTAATAAATAATATTTGAGTAAAAAAGAAAGTAGAAAAAAATTTACTACAAAGTAGTAGCGTTGTTTTTTCGTCATTTTATTTATATACAGGAAATTACAAAATATTTCAAATTATTTGTAGTCTGCAATATTTCGAATTAAAAAGAGGATAATAAAAGAAAAATTAAAAGTTATATACCATTAAAGGTGCATAAAATAGCACACGATTAATCATTTTTATATACAGCATAAACTATTTTTATGCGGTGAATAGGAACCGCACAAAAAAATATTTCAAAATTTGATAAACTAATAGCTATAAAAAGTATGGTTCGCTCCAGACTATGTAAAAAAGAAAGTAAACCTTTTTTGTACGGTTAATAAAAAAAAGTTTCATGTAGAAGATACATAAGTAACACAAAACTTCAAGATTCCCCTGAAAAATGGTTTTCTAAATAAAATACGGAATTAATTTATACATAATTAATTTCATTTTTATAATATAAAAGTTTATTCATATGTAACGAAATTGAATGACGCAATAATTTATATAATTATGTAATCTATATACATATAATAAAATTGTAACGAGACCATTTCTGTACATGAAATATTTTTTGAAAATTGTACTGGTACTGTAAATAGTTACCGATGTAGATACAAAAACAGCGATTTTTAGAATTTTTGTCTGTCTGTCTGTCTGTTCACGCATCACACAAAAACTATGGGACGAATTTTAATGAAATTAGGTGTGATGATAACCTATTACCTGGGTCAACATCTAAAATACTTTTTACTCCGGGAAAATTTCTCATTCCCACGGGAAATGGAAAAACCATTTTGAGCATGTGCACACATTAGGCAAAAATTATTGGACGGATTTTAATAAAATTTGGTGTGGTGATAACTTATTACCTAGGGCAACATTTAAGATACTTTTTACTCCGGGAAAATGCCTCGTTCCCACGGGAAAATAGAAAAACCATTTTGAGCATGTACATGCACTACACAAAAATTATTATTCCTTGCAAGTTCTGTATAATTATTACACTTACATACTTCTCATTGAGTTTATAGCAATGCTTTGCGCGAACGACGTCGCGGGTACGGCTAGTTTGATGATAAAATGCTTAGAAACAGCCAATAACTAACCTTTCCCCAAATTAATATTCAAATCTCTTATTTTTTCTTACTTTACATCTTCATTACGCGCTTTGATGATTTTTTTTTTTAAAAAAAGAACATAAAAAACTTCTATAAAAAAAGGTTACATAAAGGAGGTTACGCTGTACAGAGGAACTGGATGTAACAAGTTAGTCAATCTCTAAGTTAAAGATTGATGAATGAAACGAAACAACTAAAACAATTTTTTTTTTAAAATCAGTTAGAATTAAGAACAGTTTTAAAGAAACAAGTTAGATGAATAAAATATCTCATAAAAGACAATAATTTAATGATATTCTAAAGCTAAGTAATTTTTAAATCCTTTGGTACCTTATTGAAATGATACCTGTTTCATTTTGTATGTTAAATCAGACGAACTATAGCATAATTTTAATTTCAAATATTATCGAACTTTTATTCGTATATTTAGACATACGTTAGTATTCATATGCTCACTTAACGTTCAGCTTAACTGAAACTTCAACACTCGGTTTCCTTTGGTATGTATAACCAAATCCATATGTTAATTAAAAATCATAGAGTGCGATCGTATTTACGGCAAGGCACTTGGCTATATTTACCAAGAGATTCTGGGTTCGAGTCCCAGCCGACCCAGTTTGATAATATTTGATTGACTATATGATTCTTAATATAACATAATAGGGAATATGCATGTTTTTTAGAAGATTGTGAAACCTTTTTAACAATATTCTATACATGTTATTTTAACAATATTCTATACATTGGTTGTTACACCTGTGACATATGATGTAAATAAAACACCATAAATATTAGGATACCATCTATAAACTTTGTCACTGGTATAAGAAAACATACATCAAGTAGAAAAAAATTAATTTTTGAATATTTAAAAATATTTAGCAACTTTAACACCTTTAGGACTAATGACGAGCTCAGCTCGTCATACTAATTTTTAGAAAAAATTAAACTGACGAATGTGCATTGTCTTATATCAGTAACTGGAGGCTGTACAGTAAAGAGTGATCATATTGTAAATAAATTAAGCAAAAAGTACTAAACTTGCAATTATACTTTATAAAATTTTTTATCTAAAATATTGGAATATATGGCGGTACTAAAGGCGTTAATTGTCGGACGTCAGAATCAATATTAAATATTTTTAAAATTGATTTAGGTAACTAGGAAAATATTAAATACTGATCATTATTTCTTAAAAGGGAGTTGCTTTTAAAAAAATGGAAGAAAAATATTTATTGATTTTAATTTTTGAAAAATTTGTAAAAGGAAATGGTCTTAAAAAATTAAATTAAAAAATAATTAATAATAATAATTTAATTTATTAACTATTTAATATATTTGCTAAATTTTATTCGTCAAAAAAAAAAATTAAAATATTGACAGATGTGGAAATCAGTGGAAAATAATAAACGATCAAATTTTTGATATTATCGGAAGCAATGCCATCTACAGAACTAATTATATAACAATGCTGTTGGCCTGGGTGATAATAACCTTCTTATTTGAATATTTACAAGTGACGTCATCGCGCCAAATGGTGATGTTTAAATAATGATAATGTAAAATTAAAAATCATTTTCTAATTTTTCTGAAATAAAGGCGCAAATTGTACTTATATTTCTGCGATTTTTTAGCATACGAGTAAGCTTAAACTATTTTTGAAGTAAATGAAAAACTTGCATATTCCCTATTATTAGTATAGGGGAATGGGAGATTTTAAGTTGTTTTTTGAGACAGTAAAAAAAAAAACACCAATACGAAAAAGTCATATTTTAGAGATTAATCCTCGATGGTAGATAATCGATAAAAAAAAGTTCAACCGACAACAATAAGAAGGAAAATTCACAGTTAGTAAATACATGTCATCTAGTACAGTACCTAATGATGGTATGATTTTTACCGACGGCTATGGTTGATATATTACTATAATATAAAGCATGCCCCTCTGTATATCTACAATTCTACACATAAGTCAAAACTTTTCCGTTAATGTATTATTTATATTGTAATATTTTATTTTGGACGTACGTATATACATTTAATATGACCAATACGATAATTTATTGAGCAAATTTTTATATTGAGAATTCATCGAATTGTAATTTTTTTTTACTTATTATACTTAAAAATATGGTGCGTATGACCAGAGGAGTTGGGCGCATAAGGATCGACTTTGACATAATATGATAACGCTAAATTTTTTCTTTTTATAATTATTTTCTACAATATTTGAAAACTAGAGGGTATATGTTTTTAACTATATAAATTATTTTTTATTATACTGGGTGTCCCGGCCGAATGTATACATACGATTTACATGTTAATTTTTAACATTGGATTTCCATAAGGAAAAAGTTATGTCACAAGAGTGCTTTGGATAAACATATTCCTATTTTTGGTAATTTTCTTTTATAAAATAATTTTTTCCCACCAAATTATCTGCACTATTTCTTCAACAGAATATTTTTTTTGGTATTTTTATTATTTTAATATTTATTTTCAAGAAAATAAAAAAATGTGCTTTTTGAATAATTTACAGCAGATGACACAAATATTTATTATGTAAAAATGTGAATTTCTTGAAAATTTCGACATTCATTTCTTTGTTTTACTGCATTATTATTGTTAAAGCTATAGTAACAATAATTATAATATTAAATTAGTATTATTAGTTTGTTCAAAGCACTCTTGTGACATAACTTTTTTCTTATGGGAGTCCAACGTTAAAAATTAACATGTAAATCGTATGTATAGATCCAAATGGGACCCTGGTATACCTAATAGGTCTCTAACACTGACTGACTGACTGACAGACAACGCACAACCTAAACTGTTGGGTACAGGAGGTCATTTTTAAATGTGGGAGTTGGTTTTCAGGCTTTAGAAAAACATTGAAAATGAACAGAAAGTGAGCACCTAATAAAAAAATTTTGCCAATGGGAAACCCCACTGGGTACGCGGCTAGTATATTTATGAATCTTCAAAAGTTCAAAAAATGACATTTTAAAACGTCAAAATATTGAATTTATTGTAAAAGATAAATGCTGTAGAAAAGATGACGTCACACATCTGTATCAGATGAAACAGAACTATCTGAGTAAAGTGCAGTTTTAAAGTCCCATAACTTTGTTAGCGGTTGAGATAACTTGATTTTTCTTTTACACTTTTGTTTGGATTATGTTTTAATTTTTATTTTCATCCATGAAAAAGAAAATGATATGATTTTCGCTTTACATAAATGCAGGTATAACATTCATCGTTAGCAGGTAACATAATCTAATTTCAAATAAACAAATTTACAAACGTTACATATTATTTACAGATACATAAATAATTATATTTGCTTTAAATAGTGTCAACATTAACGAAACACAATACGCATTGCATACTGACAATATAGTATTATGCTTAATTAAATATCACATAATGTTACTTAATGCACTTTTAAAATGACAATCAATACATGCTATTTTATTACACAATAATATACATATAACACACACTGTATTGACATTTGCATGCGGTTATATGCGTATAAAATAAAGCAATGTCAAAGTATAAATAAAAGATTATTACCATAGGCAGTAGCGAAACGCACATGCTATCCTTTTTTGATATAAGTACAAACAATTATGTATGTCCTTTTTTACTTATGTGATTGTATGTGGTTGTACATGTGAGATTGAGGGTTGTAAATGGTCATGTTAAATTATATATGTACAACTAAAAGAAACTTCAAAATGAATTAAGCAAATGCGAAATTGATGACAGTATTCAACACGAGAATTTAGATCGTCACGACCTATTAGCACCAATCACTGTCGAAATCGAAAATATTAACTGAATTATTATAAAACATTAATTATTATTTATTATTTAACGTATTTTTATATAAGCATTCAAATTATAATAATATTTAAAAATTTGCATCAAACGGCACTCAGAAAAAACATAAATTGAAATTTTGTTTTGAATGATTTAAACAAAATTTAGCAGTACAAGAGTTATCACCAGACATTTTAAGCCACCATAATAATTAAATACATATCAGAAATATCTTATAGATTACAAAACACACTAAAATTACAAGGAAATATCAAAAATAACTAATGACAAGCTTTATATAAAAAAAATTTAATGACAGTTAAAATTCCATTGCCATCGTTGTTAAAAATTTTAAAAAAGTCAGTGAAACTTGGACAAAATTAAATAATTTACATAATTATCAACTGTAAATTTTCACAAAACAATTTGACCTGCAAATTTATTTTTCTAAATTAAATTTACTTTAGTGATGATATTTTCACTGTATTAGTATGCATAATGTTATGCATTATTTAGGTACATAACATGGATAACCCTTTGGAATTTTTGAATTCCAAATGACACTCTTACGTCATCTCGTTTCGTAACTGTTTGTGAAACAAACTATTATTTAAACTGTGGCAATGTTATGTAATATAATGAAATTGAACACGAAGTGAATAGCAGCTTTCATGGCTGGCCATGTGCCGTATTATAAAACCAACTAAACTTATTTTGTATAATTATGTATGTGGATCTGATAATATATTAGTATGTAGATGTACGGATGGGTATACATAGTATATGGTAATCAATGCATCAGTGGTTTAGATAAACATTTATTTTACAATAAAATTGTATACAGTAAATATATTTCAGTTAATAATACTGATTTTCTAACTGAAACATTATATTTATTATATGCACACGACTATCTCCCGCACACATAATGAACAATAATATGTACATATACATATTATTATCGTTCTAATACAAAGTGTTTAGTAATAATAATTATGTTTTTCATAAAAATTTATAGATATTTCGTTATCGTAGACCCACGTAACGTTACCATAATTTTCGATTTAAATTTGAATAAAATTTGGACGAAATTAATTTAATTATATTTAACTGTTTTAATGAAATCAACTGATAAATATCTTTGATTTGATTCATAAATCAGTTTTTCAGAAACTTAAGGGGAGGTTTACTTGAGAGTCGTTAAAAAAAAATCGATTTTGCCCCAAATCCCAAAGTGATTTTGCTGAAAGTAATTTAATGGAAGGTTTACTTGAGATTTGATCAAAATGTCGATTTTTTTGTCGAAATTGATAGCAAATTATATGTAGAATATGTTCCCAAAGTGATTTTACTGAAAATAATTTAAAAACAAGATTCTTGCACATTAACCCAATCCAGCTTTCTATAAAAAAAAAAAAAAAAAATCAAAAAACGTATTTCACACAATAATGAGTATTAAATATAAAATTTTGAAAATACGTTTCTTTATATATATTTTATAATATCTCGGAACTACGTTTTTGGAACTGGTGGACACGATAACTCAAAAACTATTCGATGGATCCTTTTTTTTAATTTTTTATTTTAAAGATAATTCAATTCTTCGGCACCTCTACCTAAGTTCGATACACTTTCAATATTTTTTTTTATTTTTAAATTTACTTTAAAGAGCGAAAAATAAGATAAAAATCGTAATCAAAAGTTCAAACATCCGCCATTTTTTTTTCTTTCAGCAATTTATTGATATTATAGGTAGAGGTGCCGGTACTCTTCATATATTTTATAAATCTTTTTTGTTTTTGGATTTCGGTGGGTTATTACCGGCGCTAGGATGTCCACCAACAAGGCATTGGATTTTCGGATCGTCACACTGCACTATCTATAAAATGGACACTTTTTATATTTTTCCTTGAAAAAAATTTTTTTTTGTGTAGTTTAATACTTAATAAATATGTGCACAAAATTTGAAATTAGTATTTACTTCCGTTCTTGAGAAAAAAATTCTAGAAAAATACATAATTTTTAAGGACTCTCGAGTAAACCTCCCCTTAATGCTTTATTTTATTTAGAAAAGCAACTTCTAAGGAAACCGTGAGGTTTTGAACGTTCTGAGTTATGTATTTTCGATGAAACTTTTTTATGCGGTCCCGATCCACCGCATTAAAAAAAGTTTTTTTTTACAATTTGGACTGAACTAAGTAAACTTTTTATAGCTATTTATGATATATTTGAATATACTTTTTTTGTGCGTTTTTTTTTTTATGCGGTCCCTATCCACCGCATCAAAAAAAGGTTTATCTGTATAATAAGTTATCTAATGAGTTTTTACAAACAATATCATTGAATCGTAAGACCCCTTTACCACTAACTTTAAAGCACACTGTATAGGCTATATTAATAATAATGAGAGTAAATAATTTAAATGATGCATATAACGTGTAAAACGTTTGAAGCTGCAGTGTAGTTATTTAATACCGCCATATGTGTATAGGTAGTCGTAATAATACGGTAATGGTTCAACAAAGTAACTAACTAACTTTGGTTAAATGTTCGGGTTGTTAAAAACAAAATCCCGATGATTGTGATAATAACGAACGATTTTGAGGCAAGAATTGCTTACTACCAGTAATGCCATGGTGGCCAGTTGTTACGTGGCAATTTACCCACTCACTCTAGTATATTATGTATATTTTAAAATTAGTTCAAATGGCACTGCTGTTAACATAAGCAAATACAGGCTGATTAACCAATATTTGTATTGTATTGATATATAAAATAATTATTATTTTGTCTTGTGCGACTAGTAACTATTGTCTTGTCTAATGAATCGTGAGTTCGAAACAGATCAGGGCAGGACTTCATAATGGATATTACCGTATCTCGCACTGAATTCTATCAATAATCGATATACCTTTAACGAGTCCTACAGTTTTTATTGATTTTAAATTGATTTCTACAACTATACTGAATAATATTATGCACCTATGAATTATATTAACATTATATAACTCGCTATCATGTTTTTACTAGTTACCAGTTCTACTCGTTAAATTTTTCAAATTTTCTTTAGGTAAACACAAATTTATTTCATAAAATGCAAAATATTTCGCGTAATAATCCGTGGAGAGCAATAATTTCGGGACCCAGAACAAAGAACAAAAAAAATTCCTTTATGAATATGGTTGACACCAAAAAAAAAAGGAAAAAAAACTGAAACCTCTGTTCTCAAAACTTTTAAAATATTACTTATTTGCAAAAGGAAGTACGTAAACTTTTATCAAATGTTATTTGTAACTACAGTAACCAGAAAATAAAATGCTAAATGTTGCTTACACTTCAAGTTACCTGTTATGTAAACGCTAACGTACGATTCAAAGGGGTCAAAATAAATGACAGAAGGTTGTCTTTGAAATAATAAAATATTATTTGATTTTAATCAATTAAGTAAAATATTTTGCAATATAAAATATTTAACAACTTCTAAGTTCCTAAGTTTGATCAATATTTCCATTAAAAATTTCTTTAAAGAGATTTTTATTTTTATTTTTAAATTCATCTGTCATCCAATACTTGATTCATAAGAAGATATCAAAAATGTTTAACTTCAAAATTCATACTTTGAAAATGCTAATATTGCAGTTGGAAGACCACAGTTAACAAAGGATAAAGACATCGGATCGACAATTGTCAAAACATTTTGTCATCTATTTATTCTCTACTAGCACAAATCTGTATTTAACTCTCTCTTATCGAACATTACATTAAAAGTGTCTTTTTCTACATAGATCATGCTATATGCTTTGCGAATTGTACAAATGACATTATACAATATAGGTATACATATAAAATCATAGAGTCAACTCAGTGTTGCTCCTGCGGTTTTTGACATTTCTCTCTTTCGCCAACTATAGAGTACTTTTATGTTCCATAAACTCGTATATATTTTGTTAATGTGACTCAAATTACGATTCACTTTTGTTGCAGTAAATTGGTATCTTGTCCAAAATGTTTTCCAACAGTTTACCGTTTATGTTTCGGTAAATTTGGAAAAGTTTTACAATTGTTTCACACATATTACGTGAATATATTATTATCTATCAAAAACTTTTGCAATCACTACTTTTCTGTATTACCTTTTCATTATATTTTGAATGTTTCACAAAATAATTGTCATAAAATTTTTATTTCATCAACTTATGCTAAAAACTACTAGTAGTACTTATCCAGCTGGTAATGAATGTATAATATGGGTTTATTGACACGTTTGCAATTCTAAGTCTTGAATTAATGCATCTCTTTTTAAATGACACTTTCCACAAAATTTGAATTAATAAGTGATAATATAATATTTTTGAGTCACCTATAAATAATAAACACTCGGACGCTGCATTACAATTTAAGTAATTTAGTTTGCACGGAATCCTGACAAAAATATCCGATCAATCCTATTCTTTACTTTCGATTATTACAACGCACTTTGAAACCATATGTTCGTTCGTCGAAGTTCATAGGGAAAGATGCGATATGCGAACTATTCAGTTATAACGGGATTAGTCGTTAACTTTCGCACGAATTTTAACAGAAGTTCTTAACAGTATTTGTTGTATTTACATATGTATCTGTACAAAATTTTTGCAGTAAACGTATTTGAAGTATATATAAAAATGGATGTTGAAAAATTAAATTTAGAATATATCAGTAAATATTAAACTTCATTTAATAATACTTATGTAAAAACTTTTTGAAAATCATTAATTAAATGGAAATTCAAATAATGAAACTTGCCAATGCTTTTTCATTTCAAACGCATTCAATGTTAACCCATGTTTTGAAAAATTAGCACGAATTTTCCAATAAAAGAACATTTTCTTTTGTAAGTTCACTGATTTTTATGTTCAGACTGTCAATATATTTTCGCATAACACAGGGCCTTATTTCATAAAAGTACAAGTTACTGTTTTTTTAAATATTATAAATTAAATTTGGATTAGGTATAGATTAAATTTGGACAACTTTAAATTGTAGCTAAGTTGTAGTTTATTTGGCAAGTTTGCCATCATATTGTTAATTCTGTTTACAATGGTATATCTATACCGACATACATAATAAACCATATCGGTGCAACAATCGCTGTAAAACCAGTTTGCATATTCCTACAAAATGCGGTATCTATACTCATTTTTGCCAAAAATTAGAATAGGTGCCCCCATTATATGAATATGGGAAAAGCAAGTGACAAATATTGTATATGAAAAAAAAAAAAATTAGAGCGTAGAATAGAAATATTTTAAAAATATTTAGAAAATACAGAAATATTATTTGATATAGTTTTCAAGAAACTTAACGAATGCTCAGAAAACAGTCAAAAACTAAAACTTGTTCAAAAATTACAGAACTTAAAAGGTACGTAAAATTGTAATAACAATTTTACAAGTTATGTAACATTTTAACCTGTACTTTGTAAAGCATCAACTGAATTGTCTGAAAATGGTCAAAAATATATCTGTAAAATTGTAGAATTGATCGATACTTACACATTTGTAATAATTTTTTATACAACACCTGTAACTTAAATATTTACATATTTGTAAAAATAATACCTGTAAATTGTAAATTGTACTTTTATGAAATAGGGCCCTGATGTAATATGTGCACCGTAATTGTGAATTCTGGATATTTTATTTCGTCAAGATTCGCGCGAATCAAATTTGTATGAATTCCATTGTGGTTGTGAGGAACTTTAAACGTTTTTTTGTACAAAATTACGTTTTTCAAAAGAGGTGCGGTGTCGACTAGCTTTTGACTCACAAGACAGCCGACTTGATTTTTGTTTTAATTTACAGTAATCGGAATTTATTGAAGGTTGTACCTATAATATAATATGTAAAGATAAATGAATTTGACTGATTTTGAATAACCTTTGCGAGAACTTTAATCCACGCCAATTAAACATTTCTGAGCAGTTACGTTAACACAAGTTCCATGGCATTATTTTTCGATAAAAAAATAGTTTTCCATATCGCAGTATTCAGTAAATACGCGATTATATCCTTATATGAAAATAAATTCTCGAAAAACATTTTATTTTAGACCGCATGAGAAGACTTCGCTTAAGATCGTGATATTCTATAATTTTTTTCTCATTCTATGTATTCCTGTGGACATGATTATAGATGTAACTCGATCATTATAGAGAATGGAACGTAATTTATTTAAAACGATCTGTATCACATTATAAAATGATAAATTAAATTCCAACAAGCTGGCTCTATTTATTATAAATGTGTTCTGTTATGTTGTTAACTGGTGTTATTGATTCATTTATATGTAGATATTTATTTAAAAGTAAATCAAATATCGGAAACAATACGGACAACATCCAACCCATCCGACCCATCTAAACAATATGGTGTTTTTAATAACAAAATTATAAATGCACCATGTGCTACAATCAGATAATTATTTTTGTTATAATTAATCTTGTTTTATTCAATTGTAACATTTCCATTATCTAATGTTAACAATGTTTCTTTATACATGTTTGAATTAAACAAAATTAGAAATATGTACAAATATGGACAAAAAAATTTTAACATTGAAAAACAGATACTTATATTAAATTTACATTTTTAGCGTTCCAAAGAGAAGAAATTTCGAAATCCTTGTAATGTCGTTATGTTTATCGGTCCAGTAAATGAGCAAAAAAATTTTTTTATTTCTTGAGGTACCTTCGCATATCGGAAAATGTAGACGAAATTTTTTTTACGTAAGTAGGGGAAACCGGGTCAAAACCGTATAGCTAAGGATTTAGCGTTGTACCTATATCATTCATTTTAAAAGGTAAATGTATGAAACCAACGTTTATAATTAGTCAGTTTCCTAAGGAACATAATCAAATCAACATATTTGGGATAATCCCAATATTAAACAAAAATAACACAAAAAATTCAAACCATTATTTATTACGGTTTTACCCCGATACATGGACAAGACCGTATACTATACTCAACACCGAAGAATCGATTTAAATCGTCTTAAGCCTTTGCGCGTTGAAGAACCCAAATCATTTTTTTTGTTTGAATTTGTTGACTCAATCTTGTATAATGTTGATTTTTGTTGACCTGACATGTTCGAGCAGTTTTGAAGTACCCCATGGTTCCGTCAAAAATAGCTTCAACGGCCTTTCTCGTGTTATTCCAATCCCATTTTTTTACTAGTAATAGTAATATTATGATTACGTGGCATCTTTTTTGCAATTACTATTAAAAAATCAGTTTAGTTCATATTCATACGAACAAGTCAAAATCATATATAGGCCGGTTTTACCCCGTACGGTTTTGACCCGGAGACCTATGTGTAAACAAATAATTCACTACCACCTATGCAAATTGATTTTGCCGAAACAAATATTGTAAATTACGAGTAAATAAACACACTTAACATAACTGATTGGAGACTAACTTGTAGTACACATAAACTTAACTATTTTTTCTTGAATTTTCACAAAAATAAGATCAAGTCTATCAAAAAACACTAAAATGAAATTCGTGTTTACCGCTACAAGTGTTTGTTGACAAATAGCTCTCATTGGTGGACGCTGTTGAGCGGCTTGCGTTTCGGAAATTTTAATTAATAGAAAAAATAGACCTACTGAACTGTTTTACCCTGGTATATACGATTTTGTACAGGTTTCCCCTACCATACTGTGTGGGATATCGTAGAAAAAGACTCTTAAAGTTGAAGTTCCTTTTTATATTATTCAATTTTAACCCTCTCTTTGCGAAAAACTGAGTTTTAACACTCACTGACGATCACGCGATATCGCGTGATACAACTACCTTACTATATAGGCAATCACGCGATATCGTGTGACAAATATAGGAACCTACTTATTTAACATAAAATATTTCACTATCTCACAAAGTCTATATTTTTAGCTTGACAATGAAAGTGTTAAAGTGAGATTTTTTGCCTGAAATTGGGAAAAAATAAAAATTAATAAAAATAATAATTAACAATTAATTATAAAAATAACTCTATTGTTTGGGATGAGTTGTGTCGCTGTTATGTTACTGGATACTATTATATTATTTATACTACTATTTATACTACTGATGTCTTGTTATTGATTTAGAAAAAATGTTAAATACGTTTGCAATTAAAATGGTCAGCTATTTTGAACTTTTGTGCAAAATGTTTTACATGAAAATAAGTAATAACAATTATAAGTGGTTAGCTAACTAAAGCTGATTCAGAATAGTTGAAGATAAATTATTTCAATCTCCGATATATCAAAATATTATACATAATACAGTTATATTATTGAAGAGATGAAATCTCTTCCAAAGACTTACATTTACGGACAAATTAACGACAAGATTTTAATAAATACAACTGGAGCGAGATGAATCGATTTTATTATTGTTGATAATGGATTTTTTTTTACTGAATTTTAATAAGAAAAGAAATTAGTCTACGATCTCCGTAGCTAACTTTAAAGTTTATTGGAGTATCCCAGCATAAGCAAATTTGATCAAGATTTGAAAGACACGGGCTACAATTTTGTTACTTTACCCTAAAATAGTTAAAGATATTGGAAAGTATTCTGTATAAAATTTGGAGGGATAGACTGTCTTTTAAGTTTTTAAAAATAATGATTACTTTATGAAGGAATAAAATTATTAAAGCAAGTCGACTAGTTTGGAAAAGACATATAATGTATTTTCTATATTTTTTAATAATTATAAAAATTTTAATATCGGAAAAAAATTTGACGTAGTGATAGTCCAAACGGTTCAATAAAGTTAAGCGCGGGATTACAATAGTCGGAAAAAATAGATACAATATTGTAGTTGGAGTCAGTTTTTGTAGAACTAATCAAAAAAGTAACGACTATTTTACATCGTATGATTTTACAATGTAATAGAAAAATATTGCAGATTATAAGTAACTACAGAAAACCCAACAAGATTTCTGCTTAGTTTATTCATATATTTCACAACTAAATATTATGTTTCTTATATTATCTTTTAATATTAACACTGAATAGTATAAAACAAGAGTAGAAAATTAATATAATATTACTATCACGTCGCGCATCGCATGGAAATTTTACAAAATAAGTCATTCAACATTAGTAACCCTAATATAAACCAAATTTAACTTAATTAATCTAATAAATATACAATCTTTCGATAAGTACATATGGGTAGTTCTTCAAACGAAAGAAGAAAATGGACTTAATTCCGGCCCGATATTTTTTTCATGCATAAGCTTTGGCAAGTAGTTTTATTTCAAGTTGATGACATTTTTCACACTATTTCAAAGTAGCCAGTCAGAATATTAAAAATTATAAATTCAATGGCCATTATAAAAAAAGAGACATCCAGGAAAGTGAAAAAATGAGTAAAAAACTAAAATTAACAAAAGAGAATTTCCTATATTCATTTTTATTATTAAGCACAATTTATTAAACTATTAAACAATTTATTAATTTTTATTATTAAACAATTTTTATTATTAAATTTTTAATTATTAAACAATTTATTATTTGTTTAATAGATATTATATATTATATTAATAGTATATATATATATATATATATATATATATATATATATATATATATATATATATATATATATATATATATATATATATATATTAGTAGTTATATAGTGTATATATGTAAATATATAAAAAAGAATTTTAAAAAAAATTAAAGAAAAAATAATTAAATAAACAAAAAAAATTGGGAATTTATTATTTATTAAAAATATTCGAAGTCATTTACTACAGTTTAATACATATTATATATTATATTAGTAGTATATAATATGTATTAGTAGTTATATTAATTATATAGTATATAGGTATTATACAAAAAAAAAAATGGAATTTATTTTTTATTAAAAAATATACGGAGTCATTTATTACAGTATTTTAATGACATTTACCTAATTTATTTACATTATTAAATCCCCGTTTTCGGAGCTGCCAGGAGACTGAGAATTATTCAATATTCTTTAAAAATCGGCTAAATAACGTTTTATAAAAAAAAAAAGCAGGTCCGCTATTCCAATACAGCATATTTACAACTCATACAACTGAAAAATTTCTTATATCCACAGTAATTTTTACGAAAATGCTGACCGGGATACTGAGAAATTGACTGGACCGAGTACGATCTCACTTACGAAGTTAACTGAATTAATTGATACAACCCCACATTAAGTAAAGCATGTACTTTATTTTATTTATTATATTTGAGTTAATTACTATGACAAAGGATGATTGAATCGGAATATAATTTTTTTATATTTTTTAAGTGTTTTTGTTTGATAGGAGAATGATGCAAAGTTCGGGAGACAAAATTCAATACAATATTTCTTAAAGAAAATATAAAAAAATTCAAAAATTATTTATACAATAAAACAGTACCAATATTATAGATTACTACTGCTGTGTAAATTTTTAGTCGAATTTTCTCCGAAAAATTAGACTTATACAGTCTATACGATAAGAGTTGCGAGAGGCGAGAGTAGGGGCGCTATCCGTTTTCGGACCCGTAGAACACGAATATGTAGAAAAAAAAATGTCTGATATATATATATATATATATATATATATATATATATATATATATATATATATATATATATATATATATATATATATATATATATATATATATATATATATATTTTCCCGCCACCTTTTAATTTGTGTAGGGCCCCCCTATGGAAGTTAAGAGATGAAATTTGGTAAATGGGGCTCATTTTCGAGGCACCTCATACTATCAAAGTGGGGTCAAATTTTGGGCAAATTTTTTTTCTGACCCGACCTTTAAGGGGGTGGTGGGGGGCGGAAAAGCAATAAAACTTTTTCAAACCGGTTTTAAATAATGTTTCGGTCAATTATCTACAACATATCCAAAATTCAGCTTCCTAGGATAATATGGTGGGAGTAGAGGGGGGAAAAACGATTTTCGCTGGATCTAACAGGGCCCCAGCCCCCCAGAATTAACGTAGAGGGTTGAAATTTGGTGTGTTTTTAAAGTTCTTACCTAGGTTGTGCTTTTTGGAGGTTTTAATATTTTACCCCCACCCCCCTCATTTTTAAGCTACAATTTCATGCATTTTCGACGTTTTCGAAGTTTGTACCACTCGCACAGGTCACCCGAATAAACCTAGAGGGCTGAAATTTTGTATTCGGATTGAGTTAGTATCAAGGGGGTGCCTTTTGGGGGTCTCGACTTTTAACCCCTACCCCCACCATTTTTATACCCAAAAGAACATGATTTTTCTTGTTTTTTAACAGTTTCGTTCGGGTCAAAATCTCCCCAAATAAACCTAGAGGGCTGAAATTTGGTGTACAGGTTAAGCTAATAGCCAGACACTGTTTTTTGGAGGTTTCAACTTTTAACCCTTACCGCCACGATTTTGACGCCAATATTTCCTTAATTTTTTTGCTTGTTTTCTAACACGTCTAGAGACTCCATAAGGAAACCTAGAGGGCTGAAATTTTGTACGTGTATTCAGTTAGTATCCAGCTAGTACCTTGTAGGGAGTCCGCATCACTTTTCCCCCCACTTCTCCCATTTTTACATCGGAATTGAATGCTATTGTTAAATGTGTTTTAAAAGCATTATGTTTATTCTAAATACAAGTAGGCGAATAGTAATTTTAAAAAATTTAAAAAAAAGTGAATACAATTTTTTAACAAATGAAATACATACATATTAAGTAATTTGCAAATGTTATTAAAGTCACTGTTTATTTATTTATTTAATTATTATTTAGGAATTTTGGATTTTTATTATTTATAAAATAGAAATTTTGGATTTTTTTGGAAAGAAAAAATATCTTCATAAAAGCCTTCCAGTTTACTATTTAAGTTCCTTTTTTAATATTTAAAAGTAAAACACAAAGGCAATTGGCGGATAAGCATGGATAGAAATGCCCTCGTACGAATTGTGTTGGCTTTTTCCCTGTTAACTTCTATCGGCACAAAATTGAAATTTACTGAGATTCAGCCCTTAAAAACTTAAAATCTTTTTATAAAGCCCCGATCAACCGGACACTCATTATCAGTGTTGAAACCACCAAAATTACAAATCGCTTGTGGACTTTCAATTATATTTCGCTTGTAGACACTCAATACCGAAGAAATAATTTTTTATTTTTTATTTTTTATATTTTTTATTTTTTTTTTTTTTTGAAAGAAAAAATATCTTTATAAAGGCCTTCCAGTTTACTATTTAAGGTCCTTTTTTAATATTTAAAACTAAAACATAAAGGCAATTAGCGGATAAACATGGGCAGGAATGCCCTCGTACGAATTGTGTTGGTTTTTATTCTGCTACCTGTTTTCGGCACAAAATTGAAATTTACTGAGATACAGCCCTTAAATACTTAAAACCTTTTTTTAAAGCCTCGATCAGCCGAACACTCATGACCAGTTTTGAAACCAACAAAATGACAATTCGGTTGTAAACTTTCAATCACATTTCGCTTGTAAACATTCAATACCGAAGATAAAGGGGAAAATTCGACTACCGTGATGGGGCCCCGCTGCTCACGGCGTTTTTTTTTTTTATACATTCAGAAAAAATAATTATTTAGTCTGCTATGTTTTACTTTGGAGAGGAGACATATCAGGAGACTGAGAATTTTACATTTTAAGTGTCATTTTTTATAAAAAAAAATATATTTCAAAACCGGGTTATTTTGAGTGATCAGTTAGATGCAGTAATGGTTTACAGTTTCCATTTAGAAAAAATGTATTTTTCAAAATATTAATATACAAAATACGGTGGGCCGTCCAAAATTCCCTAGTTTGAAGAACTACCCATATACAGATAGGTAGATGCCTATCTATACGCTTATCAAAAGAGTACATAGGTTCCTATGATTTTATAATAATAATAATTATAGTTACTAAAACAATATTATGTATTTTGCTATCTATTCATTCTTTTCTTGTTTTGGTGCTTCTATACATATTGTTTTGTTTTAGGGCAAATTCCTTTTTACAGGATCAAATAATATAATAAATAATTTGAACTGGCAAAAGGTCAAATTATAATATAATTCAACAACCTTATACATACTTAAATTTTATAATAGATAATATTATGTTAATCTCATTTTGAGTTAGGCTGCTATACAAAGCCGAACCTAGGGGGGCAGTGGGGGCACGTGCCCCGCTGTAAGTTTTTAGGGACGCCAAAAATGCAAAAATTCAAGTTGAGGGGCACCAAAACGGTGAATTGGATGTTTTTTTTTTTTTGGTCGCCAATTACTTTTTGCAGTGTTAGGGACGCCAAAAACGAATTTGACGTTTTATTTTTTATTTTATTTTTTTATTATTTTTTTTTATTTCATTTTATTTTATTTTTTTTTTTGGCTCATCACTTACTTTTTGCAGGGAAAAACCTAAAAAATATCGGTGCGGCAAAATGTTTAATTTGGAGTTTTTCTCGGGGAGGCCCCAACAGCAAAGCTTGCCCCCCTCGTAATAACTGTAGGTCCGGCCCTGCTGCTATATACCTACAAAAAAATGTGTTTGGTGGATCCAGATTATGTCAGCTTTTGGAATATAATATAGTGCATTTAAGTGTATTTTTTTACGATTTATCATAAAAACAGGTGAATATATTCGATACTGTTATTTGCACATGCGACCATCAGAGTCAGTAACTGACCATCAGAATAATAATTATGTAATAATTTGTATGCTTGCTTATATCACTTAAAGGTGTCGCTCCGAAAAAAAACACTGTTTGATAAACATCAATAATAAACAAATAACCGAGACTACTAAAATAGCGAAAGCATCCATCGATCGAAAGTTCGATTGTACTAACAGAACCGACTCTAGATTTTCAAGTATAAATTAAAATATCAAAGATAATAAATTTATTATGCGAAGATTTAAAGTCAATTAAAAATAAGCTAATTAAAAACAATTAACAATTCCTAGTTAAGATTTTATACATAGATTAATGCATTCAGGGCAATATTGTTGTTGTTAACTAAACTTTCGCAGGTAAGAGCACCGCTTCAAATTTAAATTACCTAATGTATATTCTGTCTATTTATCTAATCTTACTAAACAGATTCTGCGAGTACACCATATTATCTTAGTTTTTCGATTATTTAAAGTGTGTTAGTACAAAATTGTTCACATAATTTCAATTTGGAAGGGTTTACTTGAAACCATCATATTTTAACTAACACGAAATCAAAGTCAAACCAAATTCTACTGAGTGTTTTAAACGAATAATAAACAAAAAACAAATTTTACTGATAATCTAGTTTGTAATATTAATCTCAAAGCTGTATAATTTCAATAACCATTTTAGTATCGTCCTGTTGCTAAAGTATTAACAAAAACATTATTTTACCAAAAAAAAGTAAAACAAAAAGAAATAAATTTTTGGAAAACCATTTAAAATCTAAATAAATTCCCACGTCGATTTTCATGTGATGTATTGTTACTATAGCAAAAAAAACCAATGCTACAATTTATTTTTAATCACACTGTTAATTAAATCACCATGATCTTCCAATTAAAAACAAAAATAAAAACAAAAAATTCGACGAGAGAAATGAGAAATGAAAAAGAAAGATTGATCATCAGCTAACACAAATCAATGTGCACACATTCGACATGTGGATGGTGGCTGGCTATCGTGGATGTAGAATTGTGGATGCGATTGTGAATTGTTTTTCTGTTACGTCACGTCACATCACGTGTTATTTATTCGTTCTATTTGTTCATTGTTTATATGTACAGTGTACATCTATATATCGACATCTGTGTTTTTAGTTATATGTAGGTTGTACAGTGTACTCCATATTTAAAGTGGAATATAGTTTTACTTTCTTGATTAACAAAAACAGCACAGCCTTTATAAGATATTCTCTTTTTTGAGCTTTTTTGTATTTATCTGCAGAGTATAAAATATTGATTGTTTCTAATATGGCTCATTATGGTAGCCTCTAATTTCGAAATAATAGGCCAGGCGCACATTCGCACATTGAACTGCGTCACGCAGTAAACGCAGAGCAGGGCAGAGCAGGAAAGCACGTGTGGTCGGGCGCACATTGAGACGCAGTTAACGCAGGCAGAGCAACGCAGTTTCTGTGACTCTTGTCGTAAAACGAGATAGCACGAATTTAAAAGCAGAGCAGAGCAAAGAAGCACTATTTTTCTTCAATTTCTTCAATTGTTTTCATTTCAACGGAATACATAAAACCTACTAAAACTCGAAAACGTGTTACAATGTCGCGCAGCATCGTGCTTTTTCTGTGTCACATTCATGAGTGCCACATCGGTCTCGTGCGACACAGTACTGCTCTCTTCTGCTCTGCGTTTCAATTCGCGCTGTCCCGCTCTACAACACGAGCCACAAAAACTGTACTGCTATGCCTGCATTAACTGCGTCTCAATGTGCGCCCGGCCTTAGTATTGTGTGAATATTTTGTCAAGGAAAATTAGGCATTACATCACTTTGAAATGTTAAAAAATAAGGTTTTATTGGATAATTTTTTCTCTCCGGAATGAGAACGTAATCAGTATAAAATATGTTTTGATCGTGGAATATGAAATGTCGTTTCCCGACCATTTTGTCCACCATGTATTTCAGATATATATATATATATATATATATATATATATATATATATATATATATATATATATATATATATATATATATATATATATATCAACACTTCCTTACGCATTAGAGAAATATTTAAAAGCTATTCTTTAATTTTAAATAGTATTATTCTATTCTCAAATCATTTCCGCCATTAGCTGGAAAAACATTTGTTCATCTAATATGAAATGTCTTTTTCCGACCACTTTGTCTATCATCGAATTCAGATAAATATCATCATTTTCTTAAGCATATTAGGTAATTGTTTAAAAGCAATTCTTTAATTTCGGACCGAATCCTTGAAGCCTGGAATCATTAGTTGGTATAACATTAGATCGCGTTATATTAGGTTGGGGAAAAAGAAATCCATTTTTTTGCGTGAAATTCAAGACTTTATTTAAGATGTTTGGGATTGTCCGATTTGGGTCAAATATGCACCGTTTTGTTGTATAATTTCTTGTCATTTTAAAGGTAGCTTCATAATGCCTCTCTCATAGAAGCCTTGGTCCTTATTGGCGAAAAACTCTAGTAATCGATTTTCACAATCATCTCTTGATCCCAATTTCTTATCACTCAGGAAGTTTTGCAATGCGAGAAAAAGGTGGTAATCGCTTGGTACCAGGTCCGGACTAAATGGTGGATGCATTAAAATTTCCCAACCAAGCTCCTGGAGTTTCTAGCCAGTCACTACAGACATGTGTGGCGTTGCGTTGTCCTGATGGAAAACAACACCACTTCTGTTGGCTAATTCTGGCCGTTTCTGGTCAATCGCTAGCTTCAAACGGTCCAGTTGTTGACAGTAGAGATCTTAATTTAGTGTTTGGCCATACGGAAGCTCTCATAATAAATTATCCCCTTCAAGTCCCACCAAATACACAGTAGAACCTTCCTGGCCGTTAGTCCTGGTTTGGCCATCTATTTGAATCCAGCTTTGTACAAATGGTTTAAAACTGTTTTATGGTCGATCTTTAGCTCCTGGACGATGCTACGATTACTAACATGCTGGCCAACTTCGATTATTTCTGTGATTTTATCGACATTTTCGACGACGGGCCTGCCTGTGCGAGGTGCATCTTTAACATCAAAAATGCCTGGACGGAATCGACGAAACCAAAATTGCACGTAATTAGCTGTTATAGTATCGACACCATAAACACCATTCACAATTTCAGCGGCCTGGCTTGCATTTTCGCCATTATCAAAGAAAAACTGTAAAATGTACCGAATTTTCTCTTTGTTGACTGCCATTGTTAACACCCTGTCACTCACAACTGAACGAAACAAACAAAAAACAGCAAAATAATTTTTTTAGTGTGAAATGTCACCTTGACAACGAGCATAAACTCGAAATTGTTTGATCGATGCTTTACGAGATATTAGAGTCCCTATAATAAATAGAGTCGTGACATGTCATCCATTTTCTATCCAAGACAGAGCGGGAAGCTTCAAAATTAATTATCACATGTTTGAGTAAATATTTTTTAGCACATAATTATTGTAAATAAGTTATGAATTAATGAGCAATTAAAAATTTTTAATTTAATTATTCTTTCTAGGTTAATCTAAATGATTTTTATTAACATTTAATTTATTTCCAATGTATTTTAGACAAACTTTCGGTAGAAAATGCCGGAACCAATCAGCGTTCAGCACACATGTCACCACTCTATTTATTATAGGCACTCTACGAGATATCGATCACTACAGCCATCTACTGAATGTTATGATTTGTCGTTTTTCGACCATTTGGCTGCCCATATAACCCCGTCAAGTTAGTCCCGCTATTTTCTTATTTTCAAATAGATCTCGGGACCTTTACTTGTCAGCTATTTTTTTGCTCATCAATTTTTCAAAATATCACACGAATAAAAATAAGGTTCAAAATTGTGATACTGTCCCGCATTGATTAGTGAAAATGTTAGCCACCTTAGGCCAGTGTAAACAATACCTACATGCATTGTAGGACCTGTTTATATGACCGTGTATGAAACACACTGTTAGTATATATACATGTATTAGAATCCTTTCTACCCCCTTTTTTTCGCTTTGATCAAAATAAATGAATTGCGACATTTCAACGTACCACCCAACTACATTGCTACAAACACCTATCTTGATTGCGTGAAATGAACGCGGGGCCAGCTTCGGGGCATTTAAATAGATTTGTTTAGTCTGTATTATTGTTGCCGGCCACACGTGTTCGGCATACAGTATACGTGATTATATTTTTAAAAAAAAATATTTATGTTTTATACAGAGGAATGAACCGGCATTAGTTCAAAATAGAAATAATGCTAACACTAACAATATGATTTAACAGTGTTTGTTTACCATTGCTTTTTCTAATTATTTATTAATTTATTATTGTCTGTAATATTGTTTCAACCATAGAACATAAGAAGGAATACAACTATCTCTTTTCTGCAATCACTTATGGGCAAGTATGTGCATTTTACAGAACTATGTTGTCATTCACTTAGTAGCTATCAATGGGTTTGTTTCAACTGTTGTCATATTGTTTCTGTTGTGTAGACACGGTATATGTGGTATACGTACATCACGTACATGATGCGTGCCACATGAATGTTATGTTATATGCGTATGCAAGACACCCATACACACAACCATCTATCGCATTACCACACACAACTCCGCGTGCACATATATAAAATAGTGGTGGGATATTTTCTGTCCTTTGGCGTTACACTGGTTTCAGTAGTATAGAGATACTACCGTTCGTTCTGTATTCTGTGGTTTCAACTTTCAACTCCGTGGTCGGATCTGCTAATATACTATAGTGTCCTCAAAAATAGGAATTAAACTAGGTCAACGAATCACTCGTTTCGTACATGTTTTTGAAAATGACAACTGTACCTTGTATACTCGAGTGCGTACTACGGAAAAAATATTTATTTTTGAATAGCATTATGTATGCTACTGTGTAATTATATGAATACTATTAAATGCAATTAATTTTCATTTATATATTTTTGATTTTATTAGTGAATGTTTATATAGTATAGAATTTATTTATTTTATAATTTATAAAATTTACAAAAATATACAACAGTAGTGGAATTATATAATTTATAAAAGTTACAAAAATATACAAAAGTGGTGAAATTATATAATTTATAAAAATTACAAAAATATGTACACTAATTTCAATTTTTTTATACAAATTTATTCACTGTCTGAAATTTCTTCTGAAGTGTCATCTACCGAAATAATGAAACGGTCTGTTACATTGTTCACTTTTTCATCTAAACTCCACATTTTTTCTTCTTGTTTAAGTACATGGCTACATCGTTTTTTCGGAGCCGAAACTGTTTTGTTTTCATTATATTCATTAATAATTCGATAAACTGTTTGGGCTGTAACCCCTACAATTTCTGTTATATAATTCACAACCGATTTTATAGACAACGGTTTTACATCATATTCTGACATTTTTTTTTTTGTATAAATTAACTGTTATTACTTTTTCAGCTTCTGTTACTGGCGTTCTCTTTGGTCTTGCAAGCATTGTTAAAAAAAAATTACAAAAAAAAAAAATTATATATACACTACAGCTTGCAAACTTTTATAAATATTGATATAAACAGAAAAATGATAAGGTACTAATAATACTATATTAAAATATGTACAGAAATTAAAAATTATATACAAAAGATAAGAATACTAAGATTTAAAACTGATTAATAAAAAATAATTTAAAAATTTAAAATCTAAGACAATTATAATTATAAATATTAAAATATGTACAAGAAATTAAAAATTATATACAAAAGATAAAAAATAATACTAATATTAAAATTTAAAAATGATTAATAAAAGATATAAAACTTAAAAATTTAAAACCCAAGAGAATTATAAATAATATTAAAATTGAAAAAAATTATTAAAAATTACACAGAAAAAATATATTAGAATTTGATAGCAAAACTTACGCATCAGAAAATAAACTAAAATTTAAATATTATTGAATATTTTGTACCTAATATCGCACCCCAGTGGACTAGGTCATAAAATTTATTGGCACACGTTTTCATAAGAAATATACATTAATAACTTAAAAAAGGAGACGGAGTATGCACTATTAGTTCAGGTACTGTTTTCAAAAAACGTGTTTTCTTTTTTTATTAAATTTTATTTTAAGGGGTTGTTCACGTGATTTTTTTTCAGAAAGAGGTTGACCTAGTTTAATTTCTATTTTTGAGGAATCTATAGTACCTACTTATAATGGAGGTCATGAGTTCAATTAATTTGACCATAGTTTCTTTAAGAAAACAGCTGTGCAAATGCATACTTTAACCTTAATTTAGTGTTTAAAAATCTAAGAAGAGTGTGAAGATTATTTACTAAGACGGTCTTGCATCGAATGCCATCAGTTCATGCACAAGCAATCATAATACAATATGCCTTATCCCTTAGAAAACCATTAGAAAAAGAAATACTGTTTGAAGAAAACATTTTCAATTTTTTGATTTGAGGATATATTTTATTAAATTTTAAATAACAGCAAATATAGTGGGTAATAAGTATTTTTTACCAATAAGTAATAAACAGTGAAAAACAACGGAAATAATTTTTTTCTATTTTATACCTAAGGAAATTTAATTTTCCACTAGCAATAAATTAAGAAAACTTTTTTTATTTCTATTTTGTTTATGTGGAAAGTTGAAGATATTTTTCCGTAAAGCTCCAGTTTTTATTCATAAAAATGGTCATATTTTCAAATAAGGTACTACGGTAAAATACAAAAAAAAAAAAAAAAAAAAAAATAACGGGTTAATATTTTCCTACTTTTTCAGTTTTAAAAATTTTAACAACTTTATGTATGCACGTATGTTACTAACGAATGATTAAAGGTAGAAAAATATACTCTGCATATTAAAAGTTTTATTACGTTACTGTTTTTGATGCAGCTCACGAATCAGGTAATTCCATAAAACACGGATTATTGGATACGAGATTGAAAATGTCTTCGTGCCGAGGTTAACATTATAAAAGAAAGAAGTTATCTTTTGACATTTTGTTTTACCAATTTTATTTTAAAATTCAACATTGGCGATATACTGATCTGTGCATCTGTGTATACTACGAGATTGCTGTTACAGTAGCCATATGACAGCCATTATTTGGAATCTTGCGTATAAACAATATCGAAGCCAAAAAACACCTCTTCCTGTATACTCATTTATGAAATTTTCCTTCAATTAGGAAGATCTAGCAAAGAATCTTTATAAGAATTTCGTTACCTATGACATTATCCAGCTATTAGACTGAAATTTTTTTAAGTACTCAACAAGTAAAAAAGAAAAATTTGCGACTTTGTTGGCGTGTTAGGCTGGGCTAATCGCGAGAGCTACCCAACCGATTTCAAAAATTTAGGCTATACACTTAAAATATTAAAATTGTCCGCAGCGCATTCGGACCACAAAAAAAAAATCCAAAATAAATGACTGCAGACGTTTTAACTAAATTTTACACAAATATTAATAATAATAATAATAATAATAATAATAATAATAATAATAATAATAATGTGTTTAACGTTCGTTTTTGAGACCATTTAGTCTATAATAGACGCCACCCACATCATTATTTGTAACTTTATTTATTAATTGCTATATTCTTTACAATATCTTTTACATTATACATTTATGATGTGGGTGGAGGACAAAGAAAGTGGTGTGCGGCCTAGGATTGGTTGGGTACGCGTCTGCAGTCATCTTCTTAAGGAACTATGCCGATATTCATCTAGAATTGTGACGGGAAACTGCAGAAAACCTTCACAAGCATAGCCGGCCGCGGGGTTCGAACCCTCAACCTACCAGTCGGCAAGTACGAGTGCCTAAGCACGCATTTACACAAATATAGCTGAGCTCCTAAAGAAAGCAAACATGAAGTTAAAATTTCTTCCAAGAATTCTCGAAATCCAAAAAACGTCCGAAGTAAACTATTGGATTGGTCTTAAACGAATTTTGTCAAAATACTATTGAGATCTGGAAAAAATGAACGTGAAATCAAAACTGTCTTCTAGAATCTTGGAAATTCAAAAACGTCTAAAATAAACAATTCAGCGGATCTTAATCAGATTTTGCTCAAATACTATTAAGATCTGGAACAAATGAACTTTTCAGTCAAAGAAATATTTTTTTGAATGAAAAAAATATAATTTTTGCCCAAATACTTGTCCAAATTTCAAAAGCTCGATATTATTGTACATACATTACTACAGCAATAAAGAACTGGTATAGTTCGATAGCAAAATTTCCGCACAAAATTTTGTTAACTCAGTAAGATGCAACCTGTATATTATATATGGATGCATTACGTAGCCATATATACCTCCTATATATTAAAAATTATATTCATTTTCATATGTAATACGACAACGTTTAGAAAAGTTAAGCTAGTACCTTCTAACAAAGTTAAAGGAGTTGAGAGAAACTGCTTTTTTTGTTCATTCAAACATCCTCACTTATTTTATTTGTAATACGAATCCAGCAAATGTTAACAAAAATAAACTAACGTTTTACCGTCCGTGCTGTCTTTGAAAATAACCGTAGTAAACTACTCGTTTATTCATGTATGCATATACATCTACATATTACAAACATTATGTCTAGCGCAGGTAGACAAAAGTAGTTAAATCCAAAATATCAACTTTACAGTAGAGAGTAAAAACTAAAATATAATGCAGGCAACATCAGTTTATTTAAATTATCTTCAAGTTTACATGACATTTTGAAATTTTTTAAATCAATTACTTTCTTAACATGTAACACAGTAAATTATAAAAAAAATAAACTTTAAAAATTTTTATGGAGTTAACATATATAAAACAACAATAAAATTCATTATTAAAACCATTTGTGGACTTAACCTGTTTTAGCGGGTAATTCTTGCCATAAAAATACATTTCCAATTTAATTAAAATATGTAGGGAAGGGGGGAGGCAAAATTGGGTACCCCAAAAATTTGGTAAAAATTTTTATATTTTTAAATTTGATAATATTGAAAACCAAATAAATATATTATAATATATTATGAATATATTATATCAATATTTACAAAAAATATTGATAATATAACTTTTTGTAGTAAGAATTATTAAAAAAATAATTATTTTTCGCCTCTGCATCCACTACTAATATAAATGGTGATCCGTTTTACGTAAATTACTCCTAAAAGAATATTATTATTTAGTAGCTTCGTTTTCTTATGAATCATAACGGTTTCTTAAGTACGCCGTTTTGCCCCACCCTCCCTTACTTATTTATGATTTTATTAAGAATTTTAAGAACTTAACTTCTTTTGTTAGTTTCTGAAAATAATTTTTTTTATAACAAGTGCATAAAAATGATGTTGGGGGTGGAATTGACTTTTGCCCTTTTGGAAATATATGAGATAGACTCTCTTGGTCCTTATTATAAAATAAAAAATATCAAAAATCGACTTAACTACTTTTGTCTACCTGCACTAGATGTACAAACATACATATTTGCGTATAGGAACATAAATAAAGCATATGAAAATTTAAGTGGAATGAAAAATTAATCATGGGCGGTTTAAAATTTTCATAGACGTTTTATAGTACAGTAGATGGAAGATTAAAAATTTACAAAGGTTTTTAAGTAATTAAAAAATATACCTATCGTACAGCACAGAATATAAAAGAAAAGCGATAAATCTTAAAAACGTGTTACCTATGTACACGGAGAGAAAATTCCTATAAAAATTACTGTGCTCATACTACAATCGACGTGTAACAGGCGAACATATCCAATTTTTGTACGGTAAAATTGAATATATTCGCCTGTTACACGTCGATTGTAGTATGAGCACAGTAATTTTTATAGGAATTTTCTCTCCGTGTATATAGTTGTACCACAACAGTAATTGCAGGCTTGTAAATAATCGATTTATTGTTACACCAAGCGCCAAGTATTTTTAAATAAAATTGTCAGTTTAGGTGTCGTTAATAAATTATGAAGTTTTCCCCCTGTAATGAGCACAGCCCACAGCGTATCCATTTTGACAAAGTAGAAATATTAATTTCTGACTAATTCCTTGGTTTATTTCAATTTCACTGGAAAAAAGGTTCAACACAAAATTAAAGCTTATAAAATTGTTCGCAAAAAAAGTGTTATACCTATTTTCCGCCCGACTGATATTTCTTCTGGCTCCCCTATTTAGTACAATTTAAAAAATAAATAGACCAGAATCATAAACTATTTATTGATTAGCTTTCATATGTCCTCAGTTGGGAGGCTGCGTCCAAATTTGATGTTTGCAAATTATCGTTTTTTCCTCTGTTGTTAGAATATTCTAAAAGAAAAATCTGTTTCTTTTATTGACCGTCACAGAATTGAATCACATTCTTATGCACGGAAGTTTTATTAAAATAAGAAAATTTCAAGCACAAATGAGGAGACAAAAACGTAAGCGTGTGAATAATACATTATCTGAATTGAAAATGTTTGTAGAAATTTTATCAGTCACCTAATAAAATGTAGAACGTTGTATTTGTCATACATATAAATTTAATAAAAAAAATATATATAATCTTTTTTTTTTCTTTATTTTAATTTTATCGATACGTGTTTTTAATTTTAATAGAATTTTTTTTATTTTTTAATGATGATTTTCCTTTAATTTTATTTTTAGAATTTTTCCAACAACTTAATAAAAGAAAATCGACAGACAGTTTGAGCGTTAGTTCATTCAAGTTAAATTTATAAAAAATTGTTTTTAAGTATTTTTAAGAGATTGAACTGTAATCCTTGAATACGGATTTTAACATAAAAGAAAGCTTTATTAAAATAAGGAATATAAACAGGGCCGGCTCGAGGACGGTGCAAACGGTGCACCGCAACAAGCCCCCCGTTTCTTGAGGCCATGCATCCCAGACTGATTTTATAAAATCAACAACTTACCTTGAAAGACGATACTGATATTTTATCAGGTCAGTCCATAAGTTTGTGCATATTAATAGCATGCATGGAATTCACTATGACTCATTTACTAAACCAATACAATTTTGAGCCTGTCGAAACTTGTCACTGTTTGACTAACATATTATTTAGTTCATCACCATCTTTCATAAATATCGATTTTAGTATATTTTGGCAACATTTAAATGAGATGACTTTTCAAGTACGGCAATAATCAGCAGTATTGTTCCCAGGATGTTACTTACTTATCTATATAAATGCAAAAAGAAACCGTCGCTTGTAAAACAGGTAACAAATTTAAATACAATTGGAGTGAACATAGGGTGGTATTTGTTGTAAGCAAAAAAATAATTTAACTTCTTGTAAGGTTATGGTCACTAATAACGCCCTCTCGAAACTCATCCCAAAAATTGTTGGATAAGATATTATCCATAGAATATTGATAATCAGTACAAACGTGCTGTGCTACATTTTTTTATTTTCGTATGGGGTGAATCGTCCAGGTCTGCAGTGATAAAAATTAATAGTGTACATGGTGAACACACTATTAGTGTAAGGACTGCCCAGAAATGGTTTAAAAAATTTTAAGTTGGAAAAAGCAGCATTTATAATGAACCCCATTCAAAACGGCCTGTTAATTTTGATAATGACATTCTTCAAAATCCTGTGGAGTCAGAGCCAAAATTAACAGTGGATTAGATCGCAGAAAGGATGAATTGTGTTTAATTGTCTTTTTTTATATTATTTAAAATTTTACCAAAAAAATACGCACGAACTTATGAACTGACTTGATATTTAATGAAATCAAAATTTGATGTGGAGTTTTGCGTCCCAAAGTCACATTTTTACAAATATATACGTATTACAATATTTATTTAAAAATATATAATTTATTTGAACTGTACCCAGTTTTCGTTACTATTCAACTTTACCAATTAAAGTATTACCATTATATCTACAAAAATATTTTTTTAAAACTGAAGATAATAAAGGATTACTTCGAATTTACTGTTAGCCAAGACTGATTTATCTTTTCGATAATTTTATCCATCAAATTTTTATATCAAAAGTAACGAGATTACGTCAATTCTATACCAAAAGTAGTAAGATTGCAACACTTCTTTAACAAAAGTAGTAAGGTTACAGCGGTTCTATACCAACAGTAGTAAAAATATAGCAATTCTGCACCAAAATCAGTAAGGTCACAGCAGTAGTAAAATCATAGCAATTCTGTACCAAAAGTAGTAATGTCGCAACAGTTTTATACCAAACTTTTGTTTCGAGGCCCCGCAAGTTAACTTTACACTGGACCCCGCTGTTGGTCGAGCCGACTCTGGATATAAATATAGTATACAATTCTTTAAAAACCTTTTGGATATAATGTACTTAACGATTTGTTCAAGTATTACAAATTGTGTATAATAAATCTAAGCAATAATTTAATGATCTGAAAAACAATCTCAACAACATGAAATTTCTAAAAGGGTATTTTATAACATTATACCTATTTATATATAAATATCTTATTTTGAATCAACTAAATTTTAAATTAATGAGATTATATTATACAGGTAAAAATATTTCTGTTTTAAAATATTATAAAATTATTTAGTTAAAAGAAATCTATAATATTATCAGACATAAACAATAATATCACGATCTGTAGAATGAAGAATCATAAGTTGAAATTTCCTTATGATTTTTTAAATTACATAACTGAGTTAGTCGGACTAATTAAACTAAATATTATCTATTCTTAAATTCACTTATGGTACATTCACACTTAAACGGCAAGTACTAAATAATAAGTAAAGGGCATAAGCTCACTTGATAATTTTCAGTAATTGTAGTCGTTTATAAAAATAAATGCAAAAACCTAATTCTTCTGCTATTTTGCTAAGATGTTGGACGCGTTTTCACGATCTTGAACGTCGTTATCTTTAAACATATTAGTTCGGATAGTTTGTCACAACACAATGGTGAAAAGTTTATCGCAGTTTTTCTGGGATAACAATACTCTTTTTTTAGTACTTCTAATGGACTAGTTGTAGGTACAGTTTTTATTTTAAAACTCCTAAAAATATCAAAAACTTGAATGTATTTTGTTTTTAACAAATACATACACATCATATAAAATTTAAAGGAAAAATATTAATTAATTAATTAAGCAATCATAATTACATTTATCAATAACTTTTTGATAAATATAATTAAGCAAAAACGGCAGGGTAAAAACTTCTGTATGTACTCGTATTTATGTTTTACATTAAATAAGTTTAAAACTTTGAGTAGATATATTATAAAAGTTTCAATATTTAAAAAAAAAAAAAACAATTAAAGATTAAGTGATTGATTAGATTATCAACAATATTTTTAAATTAATATGAACTCCGTTTGCATATACCTATACTTACTCATAAAAAAAGAATTAAGGAAACTAGAGGAGTTTTTAAAATTTTTCAAAAGACCGTACAGCAGTAAAAAATAGTTCTTCAATGGTTCTGAAAAGAGCATTTTAAAGCTCCTACCTTTAAGTTTTCTACAGGAGGTTGAAGTTTTAAGTATAAAAAAGAGTCACGAACCAAAAAGTCACTGATTTAAATGTTACGAGCATGAGTTAGCTGTTAGGTGTCAAAGATGAGAATAAATAAAAAGCGATACCTACTTTTAACTAAAACTATTCTCTTTAAGATAAAGAAAAGATCCATCTTTCGTAGAATCAATTTTAAACGGTTTACAAAAAAAATCCATTTAAAACAGTGCATATAAATTAGTTAGGAGTTATGAATTTCAAAAGGGTTTTTTTTTTTTTAAATTACTGGTGGATTATTTTTACTTAAATGTAGCCTCGTGAAAAATGAACGGAAGTTACTAAAAGCGTTTCTTTAATTTTTTAATATGCATATAAATTCAGTTTTTGAAAATAGATCAATATTCTATCCAAATGCAAAGAAAATATATAAATCATAACATTAAAAAATTTTCATCCTACCTTCATAATCACTTTTAGAAAAATATATAATCAGAAACAAAAGGAAATGACACCCGTGAAGTGTAACCGGATGTGCAATTTAATTATATTAATTAACTTGTCATACGAAGAACTAACAACTGATTATATCGCACTAACACTCGTGTGACACTCTCCATATTAAAATTTAAAACACTATATCCTAATTTACATAAACTTTCTCTATCCTTTTCTGTTTATTAGATAAAATATAATTATGAAGGTGAGTGCTGCAATGAAATATATATGTTCCGTTAAAAACATTCACGTTCATACAAACAACTTACACCTACAGCCCTCCACACGCTCTGTGCTTTCTTTTCTTTTCAAGGTGCATACAACGACCTTTTTACAGTGTGTGCAATTTAAAGTATTGTTAAATAAAAATTGCTGTATAGAGGAAAGAACCGGTATTTAAGTCATATAAAAATTACTACAGAAAAAGTATGAGTTTTAGATATTATTTAGATATGCTATAGTACAATATTAGATTTCCTAATAGTTTTCCTGAAAACAAAAGAGTGGCTAAGATTACGTAAACCTATACCACAGTATAAATAAAAGATTTTTTCCATAGGCAGTAGCGAAACGCACTTTCTATCCTTTTTTGATATAAGTACAAACAATTATGTATGTCCTTTTTTACTTATGTGGTTGTATGTGTTTTTACATGTGAGACTTGAAGGTTGATACTGGTCATATTAAATTATATGAACAACTAAAAGCAACTTTCTTCAAAATGAATTGAGCAAACGCGAAATTGATGACAGTATTCAACACGAGAACTTAGATCGTCACGACCTATTGGCACCAACCACTATCGAAATCGAAAATATTAACTAAATTATTATAAAATATTAATAATTATTTATTATTTAACGTATTTTTACATAAGCATTCAAATTATAATAATACTTACAAATTTGCATCAAACGGCACTCAGAAAAAACATAAATTGAAATTTTGTTTTGAATGATTTAAACAAAATTTAGCAGCACAAGAGTTATCACCAGACATTTTAAGCCACCATAATAATTAAATACGTATCAGAAATATCTTACAGGTCACAAAACACACTAAAATTACAAGGAAATGTCAAAAATAACTGATGACAAGCTTTAAATAAAAAAAATTAATGACAGTTAAAATTCCACTGCCATCGTTGTTAAAAATTTTAAAAAAGTCAGTGAAACAGACAAAATTGAAAAATTTACATAATTATCAACTGTAAATTTTCACAAAATAATTTGACCTGCAAATTTATTTTTCTAAATTAAATTTACTTTAGTGATGATATTTTCACTGTATTAGTATGCATAATGTTATGCATTATTTAGGTACATAACATGGATAACCCTTTGGAATTTTTGAATTCCAAATAACACTCTTACGTCATCTCGTTTCGTAACTGTTTGTGAAACAAACTATTATTTAAACTATGCCTATACGTTTCTTGGAAAAATAATTTAACTAATACTGGAAGTACCTACAGTAGAGAAAGGTAATAATATTTTCTAAACGTTCGTCACAGTATTCGCTCCAATTAAAATATTGTACGACCTAACTTTACTGAAAATACCGACTACCAAATCTATTAAAAATACCAAAAATACTTTAATTCATCCAAGAGACGATTGAGTTTATATAAACATAGTCGCCTCTCTGAATTTTTCTATATTTGGGACATTCAATTTCTTACTACTAGGTATATCTAAATAACATTTAAAATGCATCCACTCTCTATTTAATAATTTTTGGGGAGAGGTAAGTGAAGATACAGAAATGATTATAAAATATCAAATATATCTGCCATATCTTATCTGTACCTTATTTATTATATAAACCAACTAAACCAAAACGATAAATCTGTGACCACAAGCCAAAGTGTCTTGAGTCTAAAATGTTTATTTTGCAGAAAGAAATTTAGATTTTATGTTTGATAAAGAAATAACTTAAACTATATTATGTTTTTTTGCTGTAAATTTTTTTCTATTTAAGTTGAGAAAAACGTAGGCCAATTTAAAATAATGTTCTAATGAAAACATTAATGATCAGTAGAAATTTGATTTTTTTACTTAAGTCGACTGAAGATACTTTAGCTTGTGGCTACAGAAATATTTCTATGCCTGACTTAAGAATTACTATAGATCCATTATCCAAATGAGACTCAGCGGTGATAGATATTTTGTTGCAGGAACATAAGAGATGATAGATACAAGACGATGAGGACAGTTTTTTGTGAGCCTTACAATTAATACGATTCTATGATTAATATTTTATATGTATTACACGTTCCCCAACGGTTATATCGTTTTTTCTGCACGTCACTAAGATGCTCAGTACTTTATATATTTGCAGTATGTACACTGTGTACTGCCAGATGTATGCAGCATGTGCCTCATTTAGTAAATGGCATGTGTTATATTTCTTCTTTACTTAACAATCTTCTCCGTTACACTGCATTCTTCCATCGTGTGAGATATACTGGTATAAGAGGTGTTGTAAGTGTATGTAAGTTCATATAATACGCTAGGAAAAACTTCCATAGTTGGCACTCGCTCCTTATTTTGTAACTAGACCACTTTCCAAGCAAACCAGTCCGTACCCGATATCTTACTATCTAAACATACACATACATGCATGGAAGCACTACATGGATGCAATAGTCTAATAGAATTTGCATTATAAAAATGTGTTTAAGGTAATGATCTTTTTTTAAACTCACATCAACCGTCTACTTTCATACATACATAAGTATCATATAAATATATATAATATAATCAACTGGGTGTATATTTTTTAAACAAACCACTAATTTAATCCGATCTCGAAACAGAACTCAACATCAATTACACGGTTGTATCCAACACTTCCTTCTTTTCCTTTTTTATTTCTTAAATATTTAATAAATCTTCTCCTTAATTGAAGAATTCATAAGTAAATTTAACACTGGCTTGAAAAATTCCTCTTCCTGTAGTGTCGTACATGTCGGGTCATTTAAGTCCCGTTGCGGCAATGATAAAAATTGAGGTTTTTGTAAAGGATCAATATACGTAAGAGTTAATTGTTATTTTAATAAATCTACTCCGAAAGCACTACAAGTTGTGCAAATTTCAAATTTTTATCACCAGTCCCATCAGAGATACAGGGGCACAAAATTACAAAATTTGGAAAAAAGTCAGTTTTCGGAAGTTTGTAAAAATTAAAGGATACAAGTTTCACAACTGAAATAGTGTGCATTTGTTTCGTAATGGGTAGTTGTACCCGTATAAATTCTCATAAAAAATACTAAGCGAGATTTAAAAAAAACCTTCAATAAGAAAAAAAATATTAATAGATTTGAGCGTTACTTTATGGTATTTCATATTTGTAAATAATAAACAAATATTTTACTTCGCAAAAATACCACTTTTATTTTGAAACTGTGACAATATTGTTTCGAACCGTCAGTTCATTTTCAAACAGAATTGAACTGTTTGAACTGTTTGAAAATGAACTGACGGTTCGAAACAATATTGTCACAGTTTCAAAATAAAAGTGGTATTTTTGCGAAGTAAAATATTTGTTTATTATTTACAAGAAAAAAAATGTTCAAAAAGTGAATTTTGCTAAATTTTGATATCCAACTTTAGGTAAAGTTTTCTTATGGAAGGGACGAAAATAGGTTAAATATGGACGTCACTTAAAATAAATAGACATTTATTACCTTTAAAATGGTTTTTATTTCAACCTTTTAGGATGAACGGTTTATGAGATATGTGCATTGGCGTAAATGGCTGTGAACACAAAAATCAGCGCAAATTGGGAAACAAAAAAAAAATGGCTACCACGCTTAAACGGTTCAAGATAATTTTTTTTAAGAATTGTTCTCTTCAAATATAATAAAAAACAACTGGAAGAATATTATTTTTTTCTCAAATGTTCGAGCAACCAACTTTTTTTTAGATCATTTGATATAGACCGACCTAGTATGATTTTAGCACCCCCTGAAACTGACACCCGGGCGGGGGACCCGGTTTGCCCCCCCCCCCTTAGATCCGGGCCTGTTTACACAATTTAAATGACATTTAAATAATTTTTTTCTTAATTTCTGTGATTTGAAATTATTTAAAATTTCACGCCATACGCCATGAGAGTAAAGTGTTTCTTTTGATCCTTTGTATAAATTGTTGCCCTTCGACCTTAACAGGCCCTCAGCCAACAAACTTCACACTTTGGATTAAAAGTCACACCTTAATTCGCTAGTGTATAATATACCTACTACTATTTAATTCAAATAATAACACTCTGTACATGTTGTTAACGTATAATATTAAAATTGTTTCTGATACCAGGGAACAACAAGCAAATACCATTCCACTTTATACTTAAGGCGTCCAAGACTACTGGATCAATTCCAACTAGAAGAAAATACAAACATACTGTTTACTGTTGCAACACTTCCATGTTGTTATAATATGCAAGTAAGAAAAATAACGTTCACATAAAGTAGAAGAAAAGCAGACGGGGGTGATATTATGAACAAAATCATCATTTTTTTGTTTTAATTATTGCCGTAGCAAGAGAAACGGCAAACGGAACAAAAAAAGTCAATTGTCATGTTCGTTGTACATTGTTATAAACTTTCATTGTTGTGTTTTAATCATATTTCTTTTATTACAATGACGGCAGATATTTTGCAATTTTTGCAACAAAATTGTTTTCTTTTTTATATATAGCACTACTTTGGTACATATACGTATGTGAACCATTTTTGTTCTGTATGGAACACAGGTATGTATGCTGCCATAATTTTTTTTCTTTATATATTTAATTAAAAGTTTTGATGAAAAATGCAAGGAAGTTGTTAAAATTAAAACTGCAAATCTAATGCAACAAAAGATGTGAATAATATAAATAAAAACAATGGTAACTACAAACTTGTTATTATTATTACTATTATTTATTTAATGTTTTGGATATTCCAAATAAATTTTAAATTACTAAGATTTTAGTTTTACTTTTTCACTAAACTTTTGAAACGGTTTATTATATAAAAAATTACATTATTTTAACCAACATTGTCTTTGTGTATTTACTGTGATGCTGAGGGTGTTTTTTTACGACAGAAGGCGCTCATATCCAAATCAGACAAAAATCTTTCCGGAACTTGTAACGACCACATCCTATAATTAACTAAAACACTCCTAAATTTTTTAATATTAAATGTTATTTGGGAAATTTATTGACGACATACAGATTGATCCATAGGACTATTACGGATTCATACGGATTAAATGCAACAAACAAAAAATGTTAATTTGGTAAAAATAAAATTTAAAATATTTTAATACCTGAAGGCAGAATTGAAAAAAAAATGTAAACTTGACAATTAAAGAAGATTAAATTTTTATTTCTATTTTTTAGTAATACTATACTGTTAAAAAATTTTACAACATATTAATGTTGGCAATTAAATGCCAACATTAAATATTGTAAAATTACATTTCGAAATGTTTAGAACATTTTTCTATGTAAAATTGCATTGTAAAATGTTTTTCCTTACTTTTTGGATGTAATTTTACGCCACTCAATGTAAATTAATTACGTACGACATGTAAAATTACATTGTTAACTCAACTGACGCCGTCAATTGCGCAGAATCAATCACGTGATACCGGAAATTTACATCCAAAAGACCAGTAATTTACATACAAATACAGTAAATTTTCGTTTCGAAATGTAATTTTACTATTTTAGCATGTCAAATACCACTTTTATATGTAATTTTAGTATCAAAGTATTTAAAATTACAATGAAAGTTTATTTTTACACAAAATTTCATATTTTACAACTAAATTATTTAAATTTACTTACACGTTGTAATTTTCAAGACACATATTGTAAAAATTACTATATTTTTTATTGTAATAATACATATTTTTTTAACAGTGTACGGTAAAAGCCCCTATACTCGAACACGATACAATGTTTCGATATTGTATATATTAATGAAGTTATTTCTGAAAGAAACCAATAAATATCAAAACTATTCGAATACTGAATTGCGTTCGAGGATAGGGGCTTTTACATTAATGATAGGTAATGTAGGTAATTTTTATACAATGAATGGATAAAACAAAAAAATAACTATAAACTCGTAAATAAACAAATAAAGCCCAGTTCAAAGATGTTTCTCGATAACAATATATTGCCTGCAAATATAACAATAAAATCATTCATAATTCAAGGCACACATTGAAATTTATTACAAAAAAAAAGATTAATTATTACACAGACAAACACAAACCAGTCACAAATTTAAATATCATTTTTATCTTGTCGGTTACAATGACGACTTTATTTACTAACAAACAGAGCTGTAGCTAACTCTAGCTCGTTGTATTAATGTGAATAAAAAAAAAATTATAAACGAATATGTATCTGATAGTCTATTCGGTCAACTCTTTTACAACCAATAAACAAACAGTAACGGACAAATGAGAGGATTTTAATTAAATTTCAAAATTGTCACAATTTTTTACCAGTAGCCAACACACTACCTATATGTAGTGCTACTAAGGGGTATATCTAGTAGTGGTTAAATTTAAATACATTACAGAAACGTTGAATACATTAAAAAAAATAAACAATACATTCGTGTACAAAAATGTGTAAATATTAAAAAAAATCTCTAGTTACTCTACTATTTTAATTAGTTAAAAATAAAGGTTAATATGACTGAAAGTTAAAGAAATAATCCTTACCATTTTCATGCATGCGTGGCAGAATTCTGGTCCTAAAACAATAAAAATATTATTCAAATTTACTGTAATAACAAAAATATTGTTCAAGCAATATATTGCTTTTACTATATTTACTAATTTTTCTTTTAAATAACTTCCAACGTCCTGCAGGTTCAGAGGTATATGTTTATAATACGTTACCTAATTTCATAAAATTTCAAAATGTAAATATGAAATATTGATTTATTCTATCTAGAAAACCAACAAAGGTAAAAATTTTGTTGATTTTTAATTCTTACTTCCATATTTTTAACACAATATTTCTAACTATCCAACCTTTTAAAAAATATACATATCTTGGTTTGAAATGAAAACTTAATAGCAAGGATTTGTTTGAGAATGTGACGAAATCTTTAATAGTTGGAAGTAAAACGAAGTCTGTAGCAGTATAAGAAATAGAGTAATGATATAACGAAATCTGTAATAGTTGAGAAACTATGAAGAATAATACTATAATGAAATTTGTCATGATTAGGAGTAACGTAAAAGCCCTTACTCCGGAACATTCTTGTCAGGTGTATAATTAAACTGGCTTATAAAAATTGATAAATAAATTAAACACCTTTTTTTTTTACTAAGCATGAAAGGAAGTTTTTTTAATTAAATTAATATGTTTTTAATAAAATATAACCCAAAAATTTTTATTTATTGAAGTTTTTCTTTTACAAAATGTTGACATGTATAAACAAACGAACACAATTTATTTATTTATTTTTAACACCAGTAGTGAAACGTCGGATAGACTCCTAACGCCGAATACGTATCTATTAGTAACTAAATATATATATATATATATATATATATATATATATATATATATATATATATATATATATGTATATATATATGTATATATATGTGTGTATATATATATATATATATATAGCTATCCCTATATATATAGCGACCCCTATATATATATATCGCTATATATATAGCGACCCCTAAAACATTTTTTAAAAATCTAAAATTTTTATGGATGCCTCTTTTTATATTGTAGAACAAAATGAACGGGTGCCCCTAGTAATTTTTAAATATTAGTTTTTTAAGGACCACCCTAATATATATATATATATATATATATATATATATATATATATATATATATATATATATATATATATATATATATATATGTATTTCTTTGATTAAGTATGGGAACATTAAATGCCAGGTGAATTTAAATTGAAAAATAATCATTCTATTAATAATAATTTTTGTGATCAGAGGTCAAAACTGTTCCGACACTGGATCGCGTTCCGGGATAAAGGCTTTTACGTTATGCCAAAGAAAATAATGCTGTTAGAAATTTTCATTTTAACTACATGATCACAATTTTTTTTATTTCACACGTGACAGGATACATTTTAACACACATTAATCAGTGTTCTACTGTCCATTTATAATTTCAATGCGCTTTGTTAGTGCAAACAACAAACCGCTTGCAAAATTGGAAAAGCAAAAACAAAGATTAAAAAACAAAAAACAATAGAACAAACTACCAAACTAACAACAACAGTGAAATAGTTTCTATATGTGTCATAAAAACAATATAATAATGTAATTTTATATTTTATGAACTTTTTTTTCAATGCACAAAAAAGTATTTTATTATTGATACTATTATCATTTCTGTTGGTGCTGATGCATGTACAAGTTAGACTAGTTAGCATTTGTACAACTGTTTGTTTTTTATAGGACAAAACCACTTAATTAGTATATTAAAATGCACACATAAACTGCAAATTGTTTTCTTATTACTCCGATCGAATTATGTGTTATTGTATAATTTTTTTTTACAATACCTAATTAGTGGAAAACTGTAAATTCCATTATTTGAATATTTTATTTTTCTTTTTATTTGTAGGCACTTATGGGCAAAACTTTATTACGCATAGTCTAACCTAGAAGTCAGTTCAATACAGTAATTTAGATTTTACTATAATAAAACGATTTTGGCTTCTCTTTGCAACATGCATACCCCGAACTAACTTTACCATAAAATAGGTAGTACAATCATATGTACAGTTAACAATAACGAAAGGGTAAAAAATAAGCTACTTTTCTAACTTACAAGATTAAGTATTATGTTTACTATGCTATCAACATTTTCGAAATAAGTATTAAATATAAAGTATTAATAAAAGCACACGCAATGAAAATTTATACCTAAATGTGATCGTAAAATTCATTATTCTCCGTTTCCAAAACCGCCCATGGACTTAATAATAGGTTACATCGTATGAGATCGGAAATACATATTGCAGAATAAATTTTCACTAAACCAAATTACTTTTTTCACATTATACATAACAACAGAGCGGGGATGTAGAGGTATAACAACACAACCATGTAACATAATGTAAATAAACCAGCTACAAACAACAACAGTCCAAGAGTTGGAGCTGAATTTTTCATTCAAAAATATTTTTATTGATTGAAATTTTATGGGAAATAATTATTTGAAGAGTATTCTAATAAAAATTGGTCGATCATCTCCACCAGTTGAAAATTAAAATGGTCAGTATCATTGTTGTTATTTTGATTTGTTTCTGCAGTGTTAAATCAATTTTAGCAGTAAAATATGGTATCAGTAATAATATAAACGAATTTGATCAGTTATTTCATCCTACAATGGCAGTACTAAAATTACTTAAGTAGTGGATTAAATAAATGTTCAGTGCAATTACTAAATAGTCAATAAAATGACCGAAAGATCAGCAAAATATCTGAATGGGCAGTTTGACAATCGTTAACGTCATAAGACTTGATGGACCCCTTGGTAATAATGTAAGGGCGTGAGGGTTGTAATTAGCCCATTCATATTTCATTCAATAATCATACTGATATTCATAACTTTACACCTTTTTAACGGATATTTTTGACTCTACACCAAAATTTAAGGGGTATACGAATTCTTTTAACCCCGGATTCGGATTGAACGTCAAAAAATACATAGAAATACCATATATCTAATCATCCATCACGACCTTGGTTTTTTTGTAGAGGTGTTTTATTGTTACTTAACCTGGATTTATATTTTTTTAGCACACCTTCCACCAATCTGGTCTTCCTACAATTTCTACATACGATAATTATGTTAGAGCCAAGTAACATAGATTCTTTTGGTAGAAGGGTTGCTACCCCCATATCTCTGATAATATAGGGAATAGAGGTCTAATACCTAAATTGTATGTTTGAACACTACTCATACAAAAGCAACATTCATGTAAAAGAATAACCAAAGAAGCAGCTGTGTTCGGTGCAGCGGCTTCTTCGACTATATGCTTACCCGATTAGACTCTTTTATTATAAAAATATAAGTATTTAAGTACGTTTTTTCGTAAACCGAGCCATTTCAGACATATTTAAGGACGTTCATGTGTCAAACTTAATAGTAGATAAAAATTTTAATTTTAGAAAATTGACAAGTTGAATTACATAGTTATCCTCCTTCAAAAATTTTAAGGCCTTCATAGATCATTTCTTAAAGTAACTGACTATTAAAAATCAAATTTTTAACACAGAGCCATTTGAAAAAACATTCTAAACAGCATTTTTTCGTGTTAAAAATTATAATACGTATATTATATAAGAGTAAATACAAAATAAAAAATGTTTAAAAATATTCATTGAAATATGCAATTTATATAATTTCACAAAAAACATCGTACTGACGGACGTTAAAATGAAACATTAATTATTGAAATTAAAAAAAAAATTAAAATTTTCTGGTAGATTTTGATGTTTATACGTACATAATATATATACAAACTACAAACTTTCAATCAACAATTATGTATGCATTGATATCAGAAATCAGTACATAGGTGGTACATATAGCAATCACCTATAATACACGACACATCATATGACGATATGACACATGAACAAGTACAAGCTCTGTATGCATAACATACAGGTATTATGTTCTGTGATAATTTGTGGTAGCAACATCACATTATTCTATAGTGTTATGTGGACGCGCACGAACGTCCTTAAGTCTTGTTGGCAACGATTTATCGATTTTAGGCACGCAATTGTCTCAGAAATGTATAATAATATATATTTTGTGGTAATGTTTATGTTAATGTAGTAACATAACCTTTTCTCAAAATATCTGCACATAAAAATTCACCTTCTGAGATCGAGATGATTCAATCCCATTGTGGAAACACGTTTCAAACACATCTATAAGTATATTAAGATGTCTTTATACAAAAATTCAATCAGTACAAAATTCATTGAAGAAAATATTGAAGAGCTCTTTGCCTATTATTACAACAACCCTGCTACTTTATCAATATAATAAATTAGCATTAACTATTTTAACAGCAAAAAAATAGAAAAATATATAAATGCGATAAATTACGATGTTATAAAGTTAGTTAATTAATTTACAACATGAAATATTATAATTTATGGAAAACTATTAACTACAAAGATTCATTCACTACTGAAGCCTTAAGGGCACAATATACTGAAATGCATTTCAGTATACTGTGTTAAAGATAAATAAATATTTGAAAAGCAGTTCTCTAACAATATTTTATGACATTAACTCTTTCTTATTCTTATTTGATTATTTTTTTTAAATATTATATAGGTACAAAAATATGTTATAACCACCCACGGACTATGTGAATATGTTATAAAACATTTATATAATCTGTAACATTTGCAAAATTTTTCAAACATCTAATTTCAATTTTCTTCTTTGAATACTACGATTAACACTAATAGCAAAATTATACAAAAAAACTACCGTTTGACCAATCAATACAAAAACCAATAACCATTAAAGAAAAACGATAACGGGAAGTACATTAAAAAGGTTGTCCGAGAGCAATCAGTAAATTGCAGTCGTTGATTAATTACTATTCGACATGCCAAAGAAAACAGTGAAATATCAGTGTAGGTACAGTAAGAAAATAATGGAAAACTACGGAAAATCTTACTTTTACATATAAAAAGACAATAAAGAGAGCATAATATGAAAATGATGATAACACTTAAGTAAAGTAGCTAGGACAAGAAGCAGTTAGTTTTAAAACTCTTAAATATTTAATTTTTTTTAAATATGGATGTAGCAGGGCTTTTGTCAGTTCTAGGTCCTCCACCTTATGAACATTAATCCATTTGAACCTTAGGGTAGTGAAAATTAGGGTGTACCCAGGGTAAATTTTTATATTTTTTGGCAGTTTTCTGAAATGAAAAATATTTGGCCATTCACTTCAGCTAGTGATTATTATGATCCGAACAAATTCTAAGCAATTTGTGGCAAAATTCAAAAATATTTTTTTTTTTTCATAATCAGAGATATTTTTTTAAAATTAACTGTCTTAAGGGGGACTACTAGTGTGATATTTTTTAAAGATTGAAAATTTTTTTTTGCATGTTTCGATAGTCTATACCTTCAAAAATAACATACTAAAATTTCAAGTGCATATCTCAAATAGTTTTTGAATGACAGCCATCCGAAGAGCGGATCCTGATTTTCATTGTTAACTTTCAGCTATTTAGAAATGTATGAAGGTTGATAGTTCGGGAGTTTCTGGACGTGGCTGCCAGTCACAGCTTGTGAAGAAGCTAGACCCTGGCACATTTAAACGACTCATCTAATTTTACTATGACCGTTGTAGTGAGTACACCGTAAATAATTTTAGTAAATATTCTTAGTGATTAAAACTAAAAGGTAAATTTAAAAAAAAAACTACATTTTTCAAATTTGCTGCAGTTATAACTCGAAAACAAATCATCCGATCGAGTTGATTCTTATTGCAGCTTCTTTTATATATATTTCTTCGTACCATGAACCTCCAGTTTTCCAATCGAATAAAAAATGTAATTTTTACAGGCCAAAAATCATCAAATTTTCACGCAAAATTGGAAACTTTTTTTAAAAAGCTCCGCCATTTATTAAATTTCAACTTTTTTTCCGATTGAGGTTCACGGATTGGACAATACCTTCTAGTTTAATAGGTATTTTGGTTTTTTTGATTTCAGGCACTGTGAAGGTCGCTATCACTGCAGCAGTGGGGGAACTTTTTTTTCCTGAGCCTTGGGAGATCGCGAGTAACTCACCGAATTTTAAATTTTTTGGTCCAAAATTTTTATCATGAATTTATTATATATCGACGAATATATTCTTAAAATATTGAAACATTCCATATAGTAGTTTTCTTTAAAAAAGTTCCAAAAAATCACCTTTTTTCAGGCGGTCACACTAGTAGTCCCCCTTAATCACTTGTCGCCTCATTCCAGAATGGAAATTTGTTAAAAATAAATATATTTGTTCAGTGAAATTTAAACAATTAAATTAAATGAATTAAATATATTAACAAAATAATTAAATTTAATATCCCAATATTTCAATAAACATTAAAATAAAAAAGATTTTTGTACAAATAAGAAATTATTCTCGGAATCAGATTAAGTTAGAAAATAGAAATACCAATAGAGGTTTTATTGCAAACGAACTGATTGAAGTTTCACTGTATTTTATTATAGTGACAATTCAACTACAATATCTATCACTGGATTTAAGTAGATATTTGAGAATCCTGTCTGCCAAGTAAAATTAAAATTTCATTGCGGTTTCAATTCATCACGTCGTAATAATGTAAATTAGTTAATACCTATTGATCAGAATGTGCTTGTATTCAAACTATATCTGTAATCCCATAGCATTTCGAAATCTTATAACTCACATTTAAAAGTTTTGTTACTTTCTCAAACCTATTTAAGTGTTGTTCTTTGAAAACTCAATTTATATTTTCACACAAAACTACACTTTTTTTTATTTGGTTATAGAAATAGTAATATAAACGACCATTTTCGTACTAAAAGGCATAATAAAATATATAAAACAATGTAACGCCACTTTCAATAATGTTAAAGAAAAAGAAAATATAGAATTTTTTATAATAGACAACAACTAAAATTATTTAATAAATTATTGTTGGGAAAAATAAGTTTTTTCTTTTATTTTTATTTTTATGACAAATAATAAACTAACATTTTTATGATACAAGTAATAACAATAAACATTAAAAGAATAAAATTTGAGTAAATTTCAATTTGCATAAAAACTACTTTGAATTTCGTTCGAAAGAAAATATTTATAAATTCAATAAAAAATAATATTTTTAAAAGTCAAATAAAATATTTGCTAACAGTTTATTCGCAAATGAACCGATACATTACATAAAAGGGAAAAAGGTAAAAAGGTAAAAAGGTAGAAATTGCAAACACACAATTGCACTTACTAGTTTCAGTGGACTATTTGACAGTATCAAAGAGAAATTGTCAAGACAATTATTAATTAATTTTGATGAATTAATTTAAAAATTAATTTTTTAGCTACTAACCACGTGACCAGAAACGGACAGTGATGTCACATTGTCTTCTACTACAATCGATTACATTAATCTAATTAAATATGATTTCGGAAATTAACTAAAAATTAATCAATCTAAAGAATTAACATTTAAATATGAAATTTATAAATAAATTTTGTAAATTCTTTTAAAATTGAATTGTAAAACTCTTTACAAGTCAAATTTTTAAAGTTAAATTGTACAACCAATATTTTGGCCAGAGTATCGGCATTTAATTTGTTGCGTTCTTTTAACCTATTAAAGAAAAAACTGTTTCAACATTTGCATTATGACCCGGAATGGAAAAATAATATTGACAAATAGTAAGGAATTTTGAAAAGCAATCTGAATTACAAAAAAAAATTAAAAAGGATTCATGAATTAAATCACGGGCGGAGCGAAAATCAACACACGACTGAACTCAAGTCAGCGTGCGAAATATATGGTGGGGACAATTAAATCGATTGCAGCGTGAGTAGTGGAGAAAACAAGCATTAATATGGGCTCATAGGTGTTTATAGTATAATAAAAAATATTAAATTAAAATATTTACATTGATTCACTTTAATTATAAACGCAGTTGCAACTAAAATATGTCATTCCTTATTTATCTGTCAACAGTATTAACGTCTATACGTCAATCCATAAATACAGAATTAAAGATATTTGACGTATTTTAAGTATTTTAACTCACATAGTCACATGAAATAATGTTTCATAAGGAGTTAAAGTTATTGATGTTTGTCTTATGACTCTACATTAAACTAAATAACTTATGCCAGCATTTCTTAATTCTCGAATTTTCCTGACGTACTTCACCGGCACCAGCAACTTTTTCCTCTGCATAGTTCAAGGTTGGAAGGAAATACTGTCTTGATAATTATATCCATATTAACGTCGAAAATTGTTTAATTACTTTTTTAATATAACTGCATACTTCATCCAGTATTTTATTGTTCAAACTGAACAAATCAGATTGTTCAAATTTATTTATAAAAAAAATTTTTTCATTATTCATTTTACCTGCAGTTGGATTCTAATAATTTAAAATTAATTGGAAATGGCAAAGATTTGTATTCAGATTTTACGGTTTGTTTAAAAATATTTTAAATTTATTTATTTCCACGGTTACCATTATTTATATTCGTTAATGAGCCCGGCAAAATGTATATTATAGATGTCGTTGCCATCACGCATTCAGCCTAGAACACGGTTCAGAGACTATTATGCTTTCTATCACATTATGCTTTCTATCACTAACCGGATTTCTACTACTGATTATATAACTTGATGTTTTATTTACATTAATTGATAATATTATACTATTAACCTGTTGTAACGCACACGAAGCTCAATAAGTATAAAAAGTAAATATTATCAAATTAATTTCAACATAATCAATAAATCACAACCCTAGCTAAATACGTAGCTGAATTTTGTTACAGATTTAATAATAAAAATGACGAACCATAACAAAACTCAAATCACCAATCTACTCTCCTCATTGACTGTTACCCGTCATCAAAAATTGTTAATATTTTCTTAACGCAACACTCACTCAGTCGTCATTCGCACACATATTCGAACAGCTCGAACTGCTGAAACTCATCCCAGGAAATTATACAACCGTAAAAACTGACGAACTGTAAATAATTGTATTTCGATTTATGTACATGAAATATAAAATAATAATAACGTACACATGAAATGACTAAAACACATACACAAGTCTATGTACATGTACCGTATACACTCCTAAACAAAGAAAATGGAAAATTATATTAAAAATGAATGGAAATTTCTACTAATAAAAGCAAGCTGCTTGTTTATAAAAATTTACAAACATACATAATAATAAATATTTATAGTTATATTAAAATAATGACTCCATATTTATTTATAATAATAACAATTGTTTTTTCTTATTTACATTAATAATGGTAGTCAACTAGAAAAATAGGAAAAAGCTTTTGAATAGAAAACAATTTAACTTGAATCAAATAAATTTAAAGAAAAGGAAGCTCTATTAATTTTTATTGAACCATATTCAAATTTATAGCTATACTGTAACCTTCATATCACGAGCTAAAGATTTCTGAGGCATAATTGATAAATACTTACATGCTTTTACATTTACAGAATCCTTAACATAAATGTATAACTTAACATAATTATTTACTTTATATTTATGGTGGAAGGGCAGAATGGAAATGCTCTTAATAAAGTAGCTTTCCTAATTTCTTTTTTTGTTGAAATGTTAATAATTTATAAAAATACAAAACTATCTTATAAAATTTTGTCTTGGAAAATCCAACCTCATATCAATCCAATACTTTAAAAATTTTACAGCAGACAATAGCTTATAAAAATTTAAAGTTAGTAAAATACCTTAACTCTATTAAATAGTCTGTCCAGTGATAACTTCACTGAAGATATTGTAGCTCTAATTTTGAAATACTAAAAGACGTCCCAAAATCGATGATTCCGGCCCAGATTTCGCTGAAAATTGGTATGCAGACTCCTTAAGGAGTGTATGATCTACAGTAGCAATTGCTCGACTTCCGATTAGACCGGAAATGAATGAAGTTTGCTGTTCTTTTCTATGTTTAAATATCAAAATGAAACCTATGCCAAACGATAGAGCTCGTTGTGGTGAGTAAAATGATGTGATATGTCTAGCAGATACATCGGATAAAAGGGATATTCAAGTACATTCTCATGAGCTTCGTGCCTTTTTTCGAAAATTCTAGTCTATAATCGAAAATCATAAAATCATAATACACCGATACTCTTTAGTTTCTGAATTTTTTTTTCAGCAAACTTAGTTTTACCAATTATAATGGTTAAACCGGAAGTGCCAGCTAGACATATGATATATCATTTTACTCATCGCAACGAGCTCTACCGATTGACAAAGCGTTTCATTTCGATATTTCAACGTAGAAAAGAACAGCATACTTCACACATTTCCGATCTAACCGGAAGTCGGACATAATTCTAATTGCTACTGTATATGTACCATACACCGCCTAAGGAGTCTGCATACCAATTTTCGGCAAAATCCAAATGGTTTATGTTTCAAAAATCAAAAAAAAAAAACAAGATTACACTGCATGTGACAAGAGGCAAACAAACACGTGGCAAAAGATTGAACTTGAAAATGACAAAAAGACAATATTACAGTGAATACAGTTTTAAACAGAAATTAAAATTTAAATAAGTTATAATATTGAAAATAAAGTTGAACTGTAAATATCGATGTAATCATTTAAAAGATGATCGGAGCTATGTTTATTTATTTCTATTGCTTCTAGGATTGTTAACTTCTGTCCTTTGCTTGCCTCGTGTAACACTGTAATTTCCCATTCTGCTGTGTGTCCGGTGTCTATTAAATGCCTCACAAAAGCAAAGTCGGATTTCTTATTTCTATACGACCTGAAATGCTCTGCTTTCCGGGTTTCAAAGTTTCTGCCAGTTTGACCGATGTAAAAACCATTACAATCTTGGCAGTTTAATTTGTACATACGCGATTTTTTAAGTTTATCAATTTTTGTTTTATTGTTATATATTCAGTTTCCTAGATTAAAGCTTGATTTAAATGCTATATTTATGTTTGATTTTGCTATAATTTTTTTAATTTTATTTGATATTTTACCAAAATATGTTATGGTTTTAAAGTTAGTTTTTGGTTCTGGTTTAACGGAGGCGTAAATATCTTTTAAGATTTCTTTAAATTCTTTCTTAGCTATTAATTTATCGATTGAATTATATCCGTTATTATTCACTATTGTTTTAATATTATTTATTTCTTTTTTATTAATATGACTTCATCACTATGTTCATTAATATGACTTCTTCACTATGTTCATTAATATGACTTCATGAACTCGCTTTTTTGATTTGCCACGCTCGCACTCGCAAGCTTACTCGGCCTGTATGAACACGGCTAGTCCATACAGATATTCACTATGTACTTGTTTCATAAATAACTATTATAAAAATAAGTTATTTTCTGTCTTTAAATAATAAAGTTATGGTGGAACATGGTCTCAAACATAATCATTTTATAATTATTTTTACTCCCTGAGAATTTACTAGTTTCTTTTTCCCTAGTACTGGGCTTACCTTATTACATTTATTTTTTAGTTATTTTAAATGAATCGTTCCGATCTTGAAAATTGAAAAATCTACTCTTCGGGTCTTCTTTTCCTAACATTTTCTCGACCAACCTTATATTGCAAAATACTGATTTGTAATAAATTATTTACTATAACTGTACGTGATTCTGTAATTTGTACCCTTTATTCTTGTAAAATTCAATTTTAATATATTTATTATATGAAAAAGAAACTCGTTCGCTATTAATTTTTTTGCAATTTAATTTTTATTTTTTTTAATATTGCCACACATATGGAAACGAACACGCTGATGGTATATTATTAATGAAATTTATTAGCAAATTCCATTGTTCTTGAATCCTTTTTGTAGCAGCATCTTTCATTCATTTATTGTCATCTCACCTTACCCTGTTGATAGTATACTACGGTTACGAACACTAGAAACCGATGAAAGGATTTAATGTGTTATAAACTTAATTAGGAAACTTTTCACGGATTACTTTGATCTTATCCGTATCGTTCATTTACTTAGAATTACAAAGCATCTCAAAAATGAATTAACATGTTTGGAATCAGAAACTGCAATGAAGGAGTGTCGTAGTATGTATAAAGTATTATATGTATAGTAGGTAATCTTTAACTAAAGCACAAATCAAAACTAATATACAGGTGAAAAACTTTTGAAATCCATCAATAAATAACAGAGAAGTAGAAGATCAAAGTTCAGATTAGAAAATAGCTGATTTACAATTTACCTGTAGTGTCACACATCTTGAATACAGATAATTTTAATTTATTAAACTACAATCCAACAGAAAGTCTTAAATCTAAAATTAAGAAACTTCATTCGCACTTTCGATTTTACAAAACAGATTAAACTCATAAGTAAAAATTCATAAGGATTTTCTTTTCAAATTGTAACGTAAATTACACGTACGTATAAAAATATAACTAATTTGAAGATACAGGGGCCGTCTATTGTGAGTAAACGATCAGAACACAGACACATACTTAAGAACACGATGTATTGTTTGCCCCGCTCACTTGATGTTTTTGTGGAGTGTTCAAAAAGTAAATCTGTTGTCTGTATGTATATTTATGAATCTGCAACGATTCAAAGAATGGCAATTTGAAGCGTCAAAATATTGAGAAAATTTACAGAAGACAAAAACATCAAAGTCGTTATTTAATAACACCGGTAGTAATTAACGTATTTACCAGCTATGTAAAAGTTTAACAAAAAGAGCTTGTCGCTCTATGTACAATGCTAAATAAATTGTAACCCTCATAACTATATTTTCCCTATACAAAGGAACAATCAAGTTTCAACGAAATTGAAGAGCGATGAGTTGCAAGAAATCAATAAGAAATTTTATTACAATTATAAAATATTCTATGACAGTTCAACTGAATTTGGAATTATTAAATATAGTATATAGTAATTACTAGTATCTAGACCAGCTTCTAAGACCTCAAAATATTCAGAAACAAAAGATATGGGTAAATAAGGGAAAATTCACTATGAGGCCACCCAATATTTTTAAAACTAATGCAATATGTTTTCTAGTAGCTCTAATCACACTTTTAGATATTTCGGTATTGATATAATAAATGCTGAAAATAATGTATAGAATGTATGACTTATACAGGATGTATCCTTATGTAGCAGACATATTATAATTTTACTAAATAAAATTACAGTCAAACAAAGCTAGACATAATATAAGACAGATGTCTAATAAAATCGAATTCAACCGGTATACTATGTACACTGAAGTTAGCAACGCTTTTAAATAAATTAGTTAATACGACTTTAGATAGGTAGTAGATAATAAGTGAATAGCAAGCGAAGTGTGAGGAGTTTGGCGGTCGAGGTGGAGGGATTCAGAAGGGCATAACTAGGGCATGAGATACGTTGTTACGTACTTATTCACAAATTAAAAAGAAAACTGTTGTATATCTACCTACATATCAACATGTAGGAAAATATGCGGTTAAAGTTAATGGTTTTTCAGTGAAAATGTTGAATGCGGTAACAAAGAAACTTCTGAGGAAAACTTTATATTGAGTGGTTCTATTAATCTTTTAAAAATATGTATGTTGTTGGTAATTTATAAATAAAAGTAGCTTTTGTTAAAGTTTTTTTTTTTTGGTCCTTTTTCTTTTTTTATTAATTTTATTTAATGAAAGTTGTTTTATAATTCATTCTGGAAAACCGTACAAAGACGATTAGCAACATAAAGAATTGAAAAACTTTGAAATTCAACAAGAATTACTTTTAAAATAAATTTCTTTTAATTTAAAAAAATTATAATCTCAATAGCTACTTAAGAAAAACAAACTTATAAGTTAAAATTGTACATAATTTTTAATGCTTTCTTTCCTATTCTAGTTATTAGAGAAATATAGCTAAATAGGTAATATCATTGTATAGGTACTATTAATATAAATGTTCCGCAAAATATGTCTCCCAGCTCTGCTCCTTGCCTCGCTAACAATAAGTGAGGCAAATTTTTTATGAGGAATATTTATATTAAGGGTGTTAAGAATACTTGCTATTCCCTATTTAACTACTTTCGTCTGTTGAAATTGTCAAGATAGCAGAAATGTGGGTTTAACAGCAACAAATGAAAAATGGTACATAACTTGGTAGTCTATTAACTAATGGTGGGGACTTTAACTGAGAAATAAAAAACGGAATTTATAAAATAGGGATTAAGAATTATTCTCTCTATTATTCTAAAGCATATAGGTATAGTTTTGGATACCAACAGGTTCGTATTCATATGCCGCAGAAACCTTCAGTCATAATACAAATTATTCCATCAATTAATCTAAAACATCTATATATCGCCGTACTAAATTTAGATGAAATAGATTCGGTAGTTTTGACATTACTTAATTAGTTTGGTACTCATATCCCTCAAGAACCTTTAATTACTCTAAAGAATATAATTCCATTAATTACTCTAAAGAATGTAAGTTTCTATACTAAATGTTTCAAATCGATTTAGTAAATCTGACATTTATTCATTAAAGACCATTAAGACCTTTTAATCAGGATACAAATTAGCCCATCAACTACTCCAAAAAATATAAGTATCTATAATGAATTTGCCTGAAATTGATTTATTCCAAGAATTATTTTTTTTAATAACACTTTCTTAATCAATTTAAAAATTTTTATATATGTGTCTAAGCATATTTACCTATTTGCTATGCAAAATTTTAAATCAGCACCATTTTTCACTGAAATATAGCAAATATATTCTATTTCCCATAAGAGTACATGTGTTTTGCCATATATTTTTCTCTGTGATCGGTTTTCCTTATTAAGGTGACACTTTAAGGGGATTTTTTTTTATGTAAAATTGATTTTGTTGGTTTTAACTGGTTTGACCCTACACTGAGAAAAAATTACGGAGCTGCCTCCGGTAAACCAGGCTCAAGTGACCAGTCGGTAGGAAATTATCAAGCAAAAATATAAAACATTCCTTTCAAACATTATTTTTTACGATTCATTTGAAAATTTTTCCTGTACAACTTAAGAATTTTTCCTATACAGCTCCGTAAAATTCGATGGGCTAGTAAAATTTCAAGTGGATACCAGGAAAATTTACTCAATTTTTGTAAAATTATACTAGACATAGAAGAATTTTTACGGAGTCACAGTGTAATTTTTATTAAGCTAGACGGTAGACGCTATTTGTTATCTCCATTTTCTCCTTGAAACCTGGCTTTCAGCATCTCTCTCACACAAGCATCACACATAACTGACGATAAACATGCCGCACCAAGGTCATTTTGAATACCTAATTCACGAGCAGTCCGACCGTTACCAGTTTAATAGCAGTGGAGCCATGTTAGTGAATGAATGTGTACCAGGAGTCTCATCATTTTTTTTTTTATAATAAACTATTTAATGGACTTTACATTTAAAACAAAGAATTGTTATTTGTGTTTCATGAAAATCGCATTATTTTATTATTGATAAAGAACTAATAATTAAGATATAACAATTAAGATTTTTATATGTATTGATGTTTATTGAGACATGTTTTTCCACAAATAATAAAAAACCACAGAACATTTTTTCAATATCAATAATTTGATTTTAATCCTTACCCTTCTATCAATACCTTTTTAAACTATTTTAATTCAATTATTTATTAATAAATAAATAAAAAAAAAAACCTTATAAATAATACGGTAAGAGAGTAGAATTTTTCCTGTACAGCGCCGAAATTTTTACGGGGTCACAGTGTAATTTTTACTGTGCAGTCAAATTTTACGGAGTCATAATTTTTACTATACTCATCGTACTTTTTCCTTTGCCTGTCACTTATGCCCGCATTACCAGAGAGCTCCGTAATTTTTTAGTAGAAATTTCCGTAAAAATTACCGTATTTTTTTCTCAGTGTAGTGACTAAGTTCTTTAATTTGTAAAGAGCATTTAATATTAAATTAGTAAATATATATAAATCATGCAATATACAAATAACAAGAGTTATGTAACAATAATAAAGTGCTCTAACAACTTCACAAACTAACCACAAATTCCATACTACTGGAGACAGAATTGAACTAACTGACATGGTTTGTAACGTCTTTATAAAATCCGAAGTTAACAAACGTAGGTATTTGGTATAAACAAAACATACCTTCGTTTTCGACACAACACAGCCATGTTTCATGCAGTCATCCCCAAAATAATATTCACACATATTGAACGATATTTACATACATAAAAAGTCATCAATAATAAACTCTGTCTGTCAAATCTCCTAGATCCTTTGTTAGTGAATCGTTCATCGAGATGGAAAAGTAAAATGCTATATAGGATTGTATACAATTTTTTCACCTTTTTCACTTTAATTTTTTACTTTAAAAATATTTGTGTCTTTATCACCAGTACTCAATTAATTCGGACTTGTTTTTCTTGTTTTCAACTTTCTCTTCTATTCTTATCCCTACCACTCTTCGTATTCTACAATCTCGCCGTAAAATTAAAGCTTCTGTCAACAAATCAGTTGAAATTATGACCGAAATCAAAACTTCGTTTATAAGTTGCCGGTGCTGTCTTCGATGATAATCGTTAAAACTTGGACTGAATGTTTCACTCGCAACGTTGATTACAATGCATTCGATGTTGTTGTGTGAGGTGATTTTAAAGGTTAATATTTTTATAATCGCAGGTAAACAGGACTGGATTTACACGAGGAGCACTAGGGGCTAGTACCCAGGGCGGCGGGAAAATTTGAAATGTAAGAACGTAAAGGTTCACGTATTATATTTCGCAATGTTTGTCTATTTTTGCACATCACTGACTTTTTTAGGGACAAGTTCTTTAAAAAATGTAATTTCTACCCAGGGGCGGTATTTTTCACGGTGCTCAAGGGTGGCATTTAGGGTAAATCGAGCTCTGCAAGTAAGTGTTACCTGAATATTTTTCGATAATTTTTTGACTAACAAATAATTTAATTTCTGGATACGTGTTTCACGTACTAGTGTGTTTTTTAATTGTCGACAAAAATAAAGGAAATTTAATGTGCGTTCGTTATTTCTACTAATTTATACAAAACTTTATTACAAATAAATCTTACCAACTGAAACCAGTAACTTTCATAGTAAGGCATCGTAAACTTAGAATTTTTATGTATTTTTATTAGAAAAGATATAAATAAAAATAACAAATTAATTGGTTTTGTTTTAAAATCCAATCACTGATGACGCAAAATGTTAAAAATAATCCTCTCTAGTTATATTTTAATAAATGTTGCCTTAAGAATTATCTAAGTTACTTATTAGTTTTCGTTTTAGCTAAAACTGAAATGGTAGCCGAAATTATGTTTCGGTTGTAAAAACTAGTTTCTGAAACAAACAAACAAAAAGAATGTAGTATAATTTTCATTTGTTTGGTTTTGGATAATGGTCATATTAATTGAAACACGTCACAAAATCATCAAAACAAAATTGGTATTTTTTTCAAAGTGTTTACTTGTTAATAGCACAACTTAAAGTCTCCATTTGGAATAAATTTTAAATACAAAAAAATGGAAGCAACACACAGGTCGCTTAACTGGTGAAAACTAATCACTTCTTTTCCGTTTTCGCTTTTGTCTCCATTGAAAATGAATGAAAATATTTTTTTTTATTTCTGTTATAACACCTTTGTTACATCACTAGTTCGTAAACTACACCTAAAATCTGCTACATGATACACCCGACATATAATACACCGTGCTGCGTAAAAAAGATAAAAAAATAGTGTTCTTATTCTTGTTATTCAAAAAACTTGACATATTTATTGTATAGTATGAATTTTATTATTAGTAACATAAACATGATATGAGATGTGATTTATTTATTATTTTATTAAACTTACAATGTTTATTTAATATTAAGATACAATATAATATGTATGTAAGAGTGCGGTTACCGATGATATAATTTATGATATGATGTGTCCAACCGCGAGAAGACAATAACATAAATGCATAATACATAGTAGGTAGGATAACTGCAGACATAATATGCAATACATACCGATGTACAATCATTTTTCAACTTGTTCGACCCTTATTTTGCTTAGAAAATTTTTTATATTGCGATTTTATTTGTTCTTTTGGCAAGTTTTGTATTTAGTATGTAGAAACTAATTTATTTTTTAATATTATTTTTCAGAATCTTATATTGCATTCCGTTGGTCACACTCTGTATAGTACTGTTTGATATAAAATACACACAGAGAGAGCCACATTTTTTTAGGTACCATATATCAGATCGAAAGTGTATTTTATTTTTATTTGGAGGTATGATTAGTATGAAGTATGAAGAGGTTAAGTTCTTTCATGTTAAAAAGATTAAAAATACATTTAACTAAACTAAAATCAATTTTAGTGCTATCTGAAACCAGAACATTGTATATATTACATAATAAATACCAACATTTTCTGTGTCGATACCGACATACATAAAAGCCAGAAAAAAGTATTCAAATATTTATTTATAAACAGAGAAACAGATGGTATCGCATCCAAATACGCGGAACGTGTACGCTTGACGATACTCTACCCAGTCATATTAAATTGTCATACGTGGTTAAATTAAATGTACTGTGCCTATATACGTACATGTCTAGGAAAAAAGCAGAAAAATAACATCAACAAGCATATTAAACGGATCAGTGAATTTCTACTGAAATGATCACATTATTTTCATTACAAGATCACAAATATAATGTGTGATACATAATACAGTGATCCTTCTCAATAGTTCCGCAGAATGAAACAAAGGGAACAGCTTTTCCAGGAAATGCTGTTCCCCACCAAAGTCCGTATAAAATTTCTTTACGTCTAGATTCAGAATTTTTAGTGGAGTTCAATAATTTATGCTTCTGTAAAAATTAAAAACTTTTCAGGAGCATCAAAACAAGTAAGGGGATCTAAAAATAATAAAGTAACTTAAAAATTTAAATTACCGTTTATATAACACTTTAACAAAACTCTAGTGGTTTACGTTTAATATATGCATATACAATATACATGGATATTCATAATTAATATAATTATTCTATGTGCGTATAATGTATCTGTAAACAGTATTGGACTTAGGTACCTATATAATCAGTTAATGATATACAAGTTTATTTTATTGCATTTTATTATTTAAAATCTAATCATTTTTCTTTTACTGATTAACTCCTTATAAAATATTGCAAGACTACGCTCGCTTCTCTAAATGTTTTTTCATAAAATCATAAATTCATAATTTTTGTTTTGTATAAACAAATCAACTTTTTATACTGGGTAACATAGATTTATCTCTAACTGTTTACAAAAAGAAGATACCTGAATACACTAATTGATATATATATATATATATATATATATATATATATATATATATATATATATATATATATATATATATATATCAGCGATGCAGTGGAACAATATAAGTAGTGCTGACTAGTTAGTCGAATAATGATGTTACAAACTTAAGTTGTCTTACTATGTTTATTTCATTTAGGTAATTTTTCTTTCACTTAATATAAACAAAACAAACTATTTGATTCTTAGCTCTTATGAAATAAATATTATAACTATTATAAAATTTATAATAGATGGTAAAGTGGGGGCAATGTTCGAGTCTCAAACTGGGGAAGCGGAACTATTGGGAGCGGAAATATTCAGAATATGCACTGTATATACAAAAATCAATAATATCCATAAAACTTCTGATGAATAATAATAAGGGAAATACATTTTATTTGCCAGTATACCTATATTTGTTATTTATTTATTTATATATTTTTGAGGGTTTCAGTAACACAGATCAAGAGGCGGTAAGTATAAAAGTGTTTTCCCATCGATCTAAAAAAAATTTCATTTTTCTTGTGACAGTTTACCATTAGAAGTTACAAAAGTGTTTTGTCGGGCAAACTGATCCTATCCGAATTTGAGAAGGAACGTGATTTATTTCCCCTCTAAGACTAGGCTAATCCACCCATTGAATTAAAGACTAGAATGAAGTTGATCTAACCTTGAACTTATGTAGTACAACGAAATAAAACTGGCCGACCGTAGATGAAAAAAAAAACATTTTTTTAAAATATATCCCAAAAAAAATACGTGACAAGCAAAAAAAATGCTCTTTTCGCTTTTTTTCCAGATTCTCTATCGACAGGGAGCTGTCATCCGGGGCTGAACCCCGGCGCTGTCATCCCGGCACCCCCCTCTCGCCGGCCTGGACCTAGATGCACATCCCATTTACAAATATACATATTATGAAATATTACTTAATTATTATTAAGAATCATTATTATTATTTACGTATTCGAGTACAAGAGATGTGAATTTCTTTGGTGCATGCGAACACGAAATTAGTTTAAATAATTTAAATTAAATAATTCTATTGTTTATAATTTTATTGATGACATTATTTAGAAGAAAATTATTGGGAAAAATACCAAACTGATTGATGAAAATATCTTTCACCAATCATTTATCTCTTAGTGGATATTATTATTTAATAATTTTTTTTTTTCAAAATGAATACGGAATCCTAATTTTGCGTTATCTATCACGGATTTGGCGAGACTTTTTTTGTTATTAAATTTACATAAGAATAATGAACAACTTATTTGAAATGAACTTTTTTTTTATAAAAATCTGGATGTACCTATGGTAGCAAAACTTTAAATTCTTAAACAGAAAGTATAAATAAAACGGATGAAAAAAAATATCAAAGAACCGTCAAATAGCTATCGACCAACCATAAACAAATATATTACTCATTTTTCTTGGGTTAAACCAAATCTGATTTTCTATTTTTTATGCTCTTCGTTTCCTTTCAATCAACTTGCAAATAAAATAAACCGATTTTGCTTTAATCAAAATAAAAAAAAGTCGGTCAAAAATAAAAATGGATTGCATTAAACATACACAGAAAAGAGCAAAAAAAATTTATATATTTCCATCAACAGAAAAAGTGTTTTCTATTTCAATGCTCAATCCGTGTAATCAACCATGAAAATAAAAAGTAAAATAAAAAAACAAAGGAATACTTATTTTCACAAATATATATATATATATATATATATATATATATATATATATATATATATATATATATATATATATATATATATATATATATATATTAAAATTAAAAAACACAATTAATTAAAAAACACTTTTTATAACTAAAATTCACAAAGTGTTTTTGAAAAATTATCAAAACTGGATCGGCTGGATCTCTTGGTTGCTACCCAAGCGCCTTATCAATTATGCCACCGTTCGAGTGCCACTCCAATTCTGATAATCAATTAAACACATCCTCTCTTAATGCGAAACGCAGTTACATTTTTAATTTCAAATGTTATCGAGTGCCTGTGAAACATTATTAATGTATGGAGGACTTTTGCCCGTATTTATACATACACCAATATTTATATGTTCACCTAATGTCCAGCTTTAGCTGATACTTGAACACTCGATTTACTTTGGTATGTATGACCAATTCATTATGTTAACTAAAATTCACACTTTGTATGAAAGGTTTTCTGACAAAATTCGCACGAGATATTTGTAATAAAAAATTATCAATAAACTCGCGATCCTTATTTTAAATCTTCATCATAAATCGTACATAATAACTAGCAACATTTGAATGTAGATCGGAAACGAGACCGAAAGGTGATTATACCTATTCGAGAGTATGTAACTTCTACTATTAATTTATACAAATTTACTTACAGGATCGATTTTAATTACGTAGGTATTACGGATAGTTGGAACGGGCTGTGGTACAAATAATTTAAAATAATAATTTAGACTGATGTATATATGTGTATTTGGAGAAAATTAATTATAAATTAATAATTAATCATGGTAAACAAAATTACGAACGCTTATAAATGATTCAAACTGTTGTAATATGATATACTACAAGAGATGATTTGGAAATCACCACATGATCGATTACGGCGTCGATATTCTGCCTTTTAAAAAAGCGAGCCCAATTGTGATCCTTTACGCACAGATGCGTGGAAATTTTAACTTTCTATACAGCTGTATATAAAACATAGCTTACCTAGATAGTATTCTGTACGATAAAAATAAGCAATTTCCTGGTAGTCTTCATAGATAAAAATATTTTAGTCCACATAGGTATATATTCAGGATGTTTTTGAAAAACAATTCTTTTAAATTTTTAAAAGTATATACATAATTGCTTTGTAATCCAACATTTCAACTAGTGAGTCTTGTAACTATTTTCCTGATTAAATTATGCAACCTTGATAAAAGTATTAAAAAGTTTGTTTTTACTCTGAGTATTTAATGAATCATAACTGAATTTTGAGATTTTTACTATAAATAGGAGAATATTTTTTTATGTCAAACACTATCGGTTCAAAAATTTATTATATTAACCACACAGTTCTCAACTCTTTTATTATGTGTACTACAAAAGACCATTAAATAGAAATAATTTATCATAATAAGTTATAAAAACAAAAATCAAATACAGGCAATCGTATATTATCTATTAAATGACATCATCTCTGAAAATAAAAATGAGAAAACCATTGTGATACCATTTTTGTGCTTCAAAACGGCTGTATATTAATAATTTCTTTCTTCAACAATTTTATTCCATCACATTAACTTACTTGTATCGAGAAGCGATAGATTATTATTTCCATTATCGTGCAGATGGCGACATATACACACCAAAGTGCCACTTCTATTTACTAAAATTTATGTCTTAGCAAGTTTAAAATTTCACTGTGTGGTGATGAATGTGTATTATATGTTTGAACATACCTATTTCTAAATATAAAATTTATTACTTAACTGGCTACATTAAAATTAACGAGCAATAGCATTAGCAATTTATTTAACATGGGCATTAGATCCCTAATAACAACTACTCTGTTTATACGATGGTGAACCTAGAGAGAAATTCTCAATTTTGATGAAACTTTGCAGGTACGTAGAACAAGCGAAAATAAGAAAGCCACATTTTTTTTATCATCAAAGACAATTTGTCAAATGGTGTAAATGCAAGCTGTATATAAGTACTTCTAGATCCCCTATATACCTATTTTTGCAAAATTTTAATGAAGCAAGCATACAAATCTGCCAAAGTTTTAATGAAAGCTTCTGATACTGGTTTCTTTCACACAGAGGGATAGTTCATTTAAAATGCAGCATTGTACATATAAATTTACATTTTTCTCAACCGTTATAGTTTTCGAGGATATCTTAGCCGGTTCACAGTCACTGACGCTGTAATACGTCAAGTGAAACCTGATTAACTACGACACCACGCTGTACCACGTCAACAATTCCATATAAAGCGTATACACCAATAAAGTATACAAACATAGCTCACGCGGTTTAGTTACCATTGGTGCCGGAGCGGTCCAATGTGATCTAAATACATCACGTATTGTGACTTCAAGTATTTTGTAAAATTTAAAAAAAAAAAACTAAATAAATAAATGGAAACAGAAGAAATAATAATAACGCTGATCACATGACACTAACAAAAAAAGAAGTTCTTTGAAAGTTTAGTTCAAATGAGTAAACGAAATATTAGTGAGCAGTACCATCGGTACTTTTGTGTATTCTTTTCTGTTAGTTCTATAGTCAAGGGAATAAAAAAGTGAGATAAGTCGATGTTCTATCTGTTTGTCGTACTTGATCAATATACATTGTACGGTATTAAATTTAGAGGGTATAAATCAAAAACTTTTCGACAAAGTTCAAAAAATTATCTTCCAACGCAGAACTTTCAATTTGTGTCGACCATTCGTCTCAAAACCAAAAATCGTATCCGACTATCAAAACGCGTAATTTATATAAATTTGTTGTAACATGATGAAAACATACTTACGATTTATTTTTATCCGATTTTACATTAAAATATAGTGCCTATACACTTCACGAGAGATTTTAATGTAAACTTTTAATATGGTATATAAGTCACCTTCAACATTTGGTAAACTATCGTAATAAAGGGAAAATAATTTTAATATGCGGAACGGGAAAAGTACTATTCTGTGGCTTATGGAAATTCATGACACCAAAGAGATAAGTGTCTCAGTTAGCTTATTATATGATTTACGTATAATTATCATACTTTGTTAAATGATTTACCTATTTATCGGCAATTCATCTTATTAATAAGGTATAAACCCAATAAAAATGGCAATTAAGTAGATACGATTAATTATAGGTTCATAATTTTGGGATTTTTTTGAGATTTTAATAATATTTAATGAGCAGAATTTGGTTTAAGTCCGTTCACTCGTTCTTTTTAGACCTCGTAGCCTAAAGAAGTTAGAGAGGGGAAAATGCACAGATGAGACGGATGAAGCCTACATGTAAAAAAAGTGTGGTCCGAAAGTTGCAATAAGCTGCATTTTATACTGCTTACTGACTAGTCGTCCATCGGCTCCACAAGAGCAAACAACCATTGTTAAGTGGTGGTGACAGTGGTGGCTGTTGATTGTTACATCGTGGTTACATCATTAGTTGAAGATACATACATACGGTTGTTCGAGTGTATGTATCCACTCCCACCTTGCACCTCGCGCTACATACATACCGAATATCACACATACTAACATCCACTATACTACACATACAAACACAAACTCTAAATATGTATATAACCATAGAAAGTGGGGGTGCTCCCTGCCAAGTTTGATGACGTAAATTCTGGAGACAGCCGGAATGCTAATGCTATCATATAGTAGTTTTGCACTCTGGAAAAATGTTTCTGAAGGGTCTGACACGCCTACAACCTCCTCAAAAAAATTTGAAGTTCTAGGGAGCTCCAATTTTGTATACTGATTGAGCTGGTACCTAGGCGGTACCTTATGGAGATTTCAGTTGTTAATCCGTTTTCCGTTGAGTCTGACACGCCTACGTATGCATCTTAAATAAATCTCGAGAGCTAATATTTTGTATATGAATTAAGTGAGTATCCAAGGTGTGCTTTTGGGGATTTGAATTTTTAACCCTCATTGCCATGATTATTACTCCAAAATTTTTAAATTTTTAAACAATAAAGCAAATTTCGATCACATTACGACTATTCACCTATATTAACCGTAAAATTTTAAACAAATTTGACATTGTACAAACTTATTAACGTTCCATTCGTATCTACTGACCCCGACGGCGGCGTGCCGTCGATTTAGGACTTTTCAACAAAATTTTTAAAAAAAATGGATTTAACACTAATAATAAAGAACAAGCTACCGAAGTCATAATTAGTCTATTGTACGTCATCTAATATGTTAGAAACTGTGCGAAAATCGAATACAAAAATAAAAAATGTTTCCATTTACGCCGTCTCACGATGTATATCGAATAAATGAGGAGTTCAGATTCAAAACGGATCATGTCCACTTTTTATGATTTTAAGATATTGACGAAAAACTGTTGTAATATGATATATATGTTTAATATAATAGCCCGTTCACATTATTCCAGTAGCATTCCAGTCCAGTGATTGAAACCAGCGCTGGAATGTCACTGGAATAATGTAGCACTGGAATGTATTGGACTGACGATTTACATTACTTTTTAATCCAGTTAGCCCATTCCAGTTAGCCACTGCAATAGTGTAGACGGCCAATCTAGTGCTGGATTAAACGTTGAACAGTAAACAAGCATTGTTGTTTTTTTGTAATGTAATTGAATAACTGGGATAATGTAAGCGAATTAATCCAGTCCAGCACTGGGCTGGATTAGCTCACTGGATTACTGAACTGGAATAATATGAACAGGCTATAATGAGTAAATTGACAAAACCCATTTTGAAAACAAAGTAAATTTTCTAATTCTAAAAACAATGGAACAGGATTTTTTTGCAACTTAAACTGTTCAGAATCGTGTAAGGCTTTATATGCAGAATCCACTACTGTGCGTAACTCAATTTTTGATTTTTTTGGATAAGACCCGTTTTGAAACTGGACTCCTCAAATGTAAAATTTATACAAAGAAACCAATAATAATAATCCATACTGGACTTATTTTACTGAAATGGTTCTGAAATCAAATACATATGTAGGTATTTTACCCAATTGTCGTTCAGGCGATATCTTATTTAGCGTTAGGCGATATCTTATTTTGCGTTAAGCCATTAGAAGAAAATTAATTAAAATTTATGTGCCTAAATAGGTAGTCGTGTGATTAAGACAGAGTATATTTCGTTATGCATTACGTGCATATTATATCTCTACCATTAAATCAATAATACACGTATAAACAATTGTTTGGTAGGTATTATAAAGCAGTATGTTACTTATTACATAACAATACAAATTATACCCACAACACTGTCAATACTACTGCCATGTCACGGGAATCTCACATATCTAAGAACTGATAGTTTTGAAAAAACTGGAGTTGAAAAAATATTAAATAATCTCGATTATCTCAGGCATTATTGGATTTATTTATATTATAGAAGTAGACTTTTTAATTTAAAGATTCTCCCAAGTAAATATTAAATGTAGAATAGCTGTAAAGTTATTAATTACTTCAACTTCTAAACTTATAATTTTCATAAAAATTTAGCAAATTAGATCATGTAACGTAAGTCAGATGTACTTACCGTTATCGTGTCTTGCGCACGACGCACGTCTACTATTTGGAGTAACTTTATCTAGTGACGATTTTTGACCGAAATTTTTCTTTTTAAACTGAAAAACAAAAAATTAAAAAATTCGTTCTATTTTGTAAACAGAAATTTGGAACGATGAGAGAGCATGACGGAGCAACTCAATTATATAACATTCAAGTCTCAAGTAAAAAATTTTTATACAATTATTCTTTTTGATTTCTTGATAATACGGGTTAAAAACTACTATTTTATTGGGTCGCTTCTATTAAAGCTAACCCAGAATAAATAGCTACCTACGGCCATGAATAGCAGTACAAATAAAAAAAAAAATAGTTTATATATTGTTATGTATTCAGTAAAAACATTATAAATATTTTAATAGGATTAAATGTAATATAAAAATAGTTACGAGGCAATGATTTTATACGTTGTTATATAAAGGTAAATAACTCAAGGGTTTTTTCAAAAACATGAAAATAAAAAAAAGAAGTAATGGAATTGATATTGGCACTAACATTATTTTAAAGTTCTTTTTATAATATGTTATAAATGTAATATAAAAATTATGGTTTTATTAACACATTAGGTAGAGTAGACACCTAAAGTATATAGTATATATTTATATATGTATATATTAGATACCTTGTGTTTTAAGCAACATATAAATTAAGCAACAGCTTTTTTGGTTATTTTTCCAAACATAACTCAAAACTAATTTGAAAATTTTATAACCAAAAACACAAATAATAATTAATCTAATTCTAAATCTGCTGTATTTCTTATATTCTCTTCCAAAAAATTTGGTCTAGTGGTTTTCATGACAACGTTTCAATCGTTTTATGGATTTATTGGATATGTATTCACTGATACAGTCATTCTATAGAATATACATAATAATATGTTCATTGGTCTGTGATTACGACCATTTAAAATCTGTCTATACAATCTCAAATATAGATATTCTATTACAATCACCTACGAGCTTAAATTCAATAAAAAGCATTAAATTTTCAGTATATAAAGTTATACTAAAACCCTACAGACACAGGGGAAAAAAAGTTGAAAATTAAAATTAATTTTTCCTAAAAAATGTTCATATATGATTTATTTAAAAAATAAAAATTATAATAGCAATCCTACAGTAAAATCTGTTACCACAAAGTATATCTGATTGTTAGAGGTTTTAGAGGAGAGCATTGAATGTATTAGTTCTGTTTTAGTACAGTATTAAATATATTGATTAACTGAGATTATTTTAACGGATTTTTTATTTTATTAGATTTGAGCGTTACTTTATGGTATTCCATATTTGTAAATAATAAACAAATATTTTACTTCGCAAAAATACCACTTTTATTTTGAAACTGTGACAATATTGTTTCGAACCGTCAGTTCATTTTCAAACAGAAATTTTCTATTTGAAAATGAACTAACGGTTCGAAACAATATTGTCACAGTTTCAAAATAAAACTGGTATTTTTGCGAAGTAAAATATTTGTTTATTATTTTATTTTATTGTTTATTATTTTATAGTAACCTATATTGTTGTTTAAAAATGTTGCTTGTCCCCCCGCCCCATTTTTAGTCGAATTTTCTCCGAAAAATTAGACTTATACAGTCTATACGATAAGAGCTGCGAGAGGCGAGACCAGGGGCGCTATCCGTTTTCGGACCCGTAGAACACGATTATGTAAAAAAAAAAAGATGTCTGATATATATATATATATATATATATATATATATATATATATATATATATATATATATATATATATATTTTCCCGCAACCTTTTAATATGTGTAGGGCCCCCCTATGGAAGTTAAGAGATGAAATTTGGTAAGTGGGGCTTATTCCGATGCACAACAATACTATCAAAGTGGGGTCAAATTTTGGGCAAATTTTTTTTCGGACCCGACCTTTAAGGGGGTGGTGGGGGGCGGAAAAGCAATAAAACTTTTCCAAACCGGTTTTAAATAATGTTTCGGTCAATTATCTACAACATATCCAAAATTCAGCTTCCTAGGATGATATGGTGGGAGTAGAGGGGGGAAAAACGATTTTCGCTGGATCTAACAGGCCCCCAGCCCCCCAGAATTAACGTAGAGGGTTGAAATTTGGTGTGTTGATAAAGTTCGTACCTAGGTTGTGCTTTTTGGAGGTTTTAATATTTTACCCCCACCCCCCTCATTTTTAAGCTACAATTTCATGCATTTTCGACGTTTTCGAAGTTTGTACCACTCGCACAGGTCACCCGAATAAACCTAGAGGGCTGAAATTTTGTATTCGGATTGAGTTAGTATCAAGGGGGTGCCTTTTGGGGGTCTCGACTTTTAACCCCTACCCCCACCATTTTTATACCCAAAAGAACATGATTTTTCTTGTTTTTTAACAGTTTCGTTCGGGTCAAAATCTCCCCAAATAAACCTAGAGGGCTGAAATTTGGTGTACAGGTTAAGCTAATAGCCAGACACTGTTTTTTGGAGGTTTCAACTTTTAACCCTTACCCCCACGATTTTGACGCCAATATTTCCTTAATTTTTTTGCTTGTTTTCTAACACGTCTAGAGACTCCATAAGGAAACCTAGAGGGCTGAAATTTTGTACGTGTATTCAGTTAGTATCCAGCTAGTACCTTGTAGGGAGTCCGCATCACTTTTCCCCCCACTTCTCCCATTTTTACATCGGAATTGAATTCTATTGTTAAATGTGTTTTAAAAGCATTATGTTTATTCTAAATACAAGTAGGCGAATAGTAATTTTAAAAAATTTAAAAAAAACGCCGTGAGCAGCGGGGCCCCATCACGGTAGTCGAATTTTCCCCTTCATCTTCGGTATTGAATGTCTACAAGCGAAATGTGATTGAAAGTCTACAACCGAATTGTCATTTTGTTGGTTTCAAAACTGGTGATGAGTGTTCGGCTGATCGAGGCTTTAAAAAAAGGTTTTAAGTATTTAAGGGTTGTATCTCAGTAAATTTCAATTTTGTGCCGAAAACAGGTAGCAGAAAAAAAGCCAACACAATTCGTACGAGGACATTTCTGCCCATGTTTATCCGCTAATTGCCTTTATGTTTTAGTTTTAAATATTAAAAAAGGACCTTAAATAGTAAACTGGAAGGCCTTTTTAAAGATATTTTTTCTTTCGAAAAAAAAAATAAAAAATAAAAAATTATTTCTTCGGTATTGAGTGTCTACAAGCGAAATATAATTGAAAATCCACAAGCGATTTGTAATTTTGTCGGTTTCAAAACTGATAATGAGTGTCCGGTTGATCGGGGCTTTAAAAAAAGATTTTAAGTTTTTAAGGGCTGAATCTCAGTAAATTTCAATTTTGTGCCGATAGAAGTTAACAGGGAAAAAGCCAACACAATTCGTACAAGGGCATTTCTATCCATGCTTATCCGCCAATTGCCTTTGTGTTTTATTTTTAAATATTAAAAAAGGAACTTAAATAGTAAAATTTAATGCCCTTGTACGAATTGTGTTGGCTTTTTCCCTGTTAACTTCTATCGGCACAAAATTGAAATTTACTGAGATTCAGCCCTTAAAAACTTAAAATCTTTTTTTAAAGCCCCGATCAACCGGACACTCATTATCAGTTTTGAAACCGACAAAATTACAAATCGCTTGTGGATTTTCAATTATATTTCGCTTGTAGACACTCAATACCGAAGAAATAATTTTTTATTTTTTATTTTTTTTTTCGAAAGAAAAAATATCTTTAAAAAGGCCTTCCAGTTTACTATTTAAGGTCCTTTTTTAATATTTAAAACTAAAACATAAAGGCAATTAGCGGATAAACATGGGCAGGAATGTCCTCGTACGAATTGTGTTGGTTTTTTTTCTGCTACCTGTTTTCGGCACAAAATTGAAATTTACTGAGATACAGCCCTTAAATACTTAAAACCTTTTTTTAAAGCCTCGATCAGCCGAACACTCATCACCAGTTTTGAAACCAACAAAATGACAATTCGGTTGTAGACTTTCAATCACATTTCGCTTGTAGACATTCAATACCGAAGATGAAGGGGAAAATTCGACTACCGTGATGGGGCCCCGCTGCTCACGGCGTTTTTACATGTATACTCAACTTTGTATGCACTTGGTCATGTGTTTGAAACCTGTTTTCAAACGAGTTTTTCATAATTCTGAACTCGCCTACTGCTTCTATCTCCTAGGGTAAAGGCAGGTAAGAGTACGCAGAATTTAAATAAGTTTTTATCTTGTCTATGAATACCGTTAATTAGTGATGACCAAATGCAAGACCAAGACCAAGACTTGGCAGTCTTGGTCTTGGTCTTGTTCTTGCATTAAGAATCTTGGTCTTGATCTTGCTAGAGCAGTTTGAATCTTGGTCTTGGTCTTGGTCTTGCAAAACGCAATCTTGGTCTTCGTCTTGGGCTTGGTATTGCTAAAAAATCTCGCACTTTCTTGCATTTTTTTATTAGCGAATTTTTCCTTCTAAAATCAGAATTTTTGTTTACGGCATTAATTATACTTTCAAACTATTTAAATAGTTTAGCAAGAGTCTTGCTTTTTTCTTACTTTTGTCTTAGTCTTGCTCCCTTGAGTCTTAGTATTGGTCTTGCAGCCATACTTATAGTCTTGGTCTTGCTCTTGGTATACATAGTCTTGGTCTTGGTCTTGGTTTTGCAAAAAATGCAAGACCAATAGTTTATAGGGATTAGCACAATACCTATTTATAGTTGAATTATTCAATTCGCCTCAATTTTCATTCAGTAATTTTGTAAAATCAATTAAGGTACCTCAAATCAAATAAATGTTATAAAAACTGCCATTTTTTAATAGAGTGTATTTTGTGTTTAGTTCATTCAAAAGGTACGATAATTGCCTTTATAGATTCTAAAAACAATTTATTTTTATTTGAATTTCAACTATAAACTCAAAGATTCAATTAATTTTTAATTGTTAACGTTTAACTGACAAAAACAGATTCCTATAAGAGTACGCATCCTAACAGTTAATAAGAGTACGCATGTTTCTATTAAAATTTCTATTTTTAAACCGGTTTTTGAAAGATGAGTTATCAACGAAAGTTCAATATGAAAATGATATTTACAGAAAGTATTTTGAAAAATATCCAAGAAAAAATAAAAATTGAAGAAACAAAAGACGTTCCATCCTCTCCTGGGAGATACAAAAGATTTTGAGAAATTAAATATTATGCTTTAAATTATGAATATTATGTTTTAAATTATAAATATTATGAATAAAATATTATGTTTTGTAGAATAACGTTATAGCAAGGTTAAAATAGACTGCGTCTGGATAAGTTGTATCAAATAACATATCACATAGGTTTAATGACAAGAAGAAAAATAGCAGGAAAAACATGGGTGGTAAAAGACATAATTTAATTATTCGTCGGCCAGAAAAATATCCATTAGCGTGGATGATGAGCTTCAGTCAGACACAAGTAAATAGGTTTTTTCACAATTTAGAAACACTTTATTCGAAGTATCACTTCGATGCTTCTAAAATATATAATATGAATATGATAAGTGTTGCTCCGAACAAAATTCCTAAAATGTATGAAATTAAGGGAAAAGTATTCATTTTAAAAATTTTTTGTGAAAATTGTTAATGCGTACTCTTAAAATAACCTATGCGTACTCTTAAAAGTAAGTGCTTGTAAGAGCACGTTTTTGCAAGTTAGAGAGAAACATTTTTTTTTTATTAAAATTTTAAAATTATGATTTTTTATCATTAGTGATAAGTTTAAATGAATGTTCTTTTTGTAACACAACTATTTTATTTTTACTTAAATTAAAAAAAAAGGAGCTATGTAAATATAAAAATTAAGTGCGTACTCTGACCTGCCCTTAACCTACTACTACTGTCAGCTCCCACCACGGTTTGTTCATAATATAGAGTTAAAAATAAGTATATAGTAGGTATATATAAAGTAGGTAATTTGTATAATTTTAACTTTGTCTGAAAATGAGCAGTTAAGGGCAGGTTTACTCGAGAGTCCTTAAAAATTATGTATTTTTCTAGAATTTTTTTCTCAAGAACGGAAGTAAATATCAATTTCAAATTTTGTACACATATTTATTAAGTATTAAACTATATAAAAAAAAATTTTCAAGGAAAAATATAAAAAATTGTCCATTTTATAGATACTCCAGTGGGACGATCCGAAAATCCAATGCCTTGTTGGCGGACATCCTAGCGCCAGTAATAAACCACCGAAATCCAAAAACAAAAAAGATTTCTAAAATATATGAAGAGTACCGGCACCTCTACCTATAATATCAATAAATTGCTGAAAGAAAAAAAAATGGCGGATGTTTGAACTTTTGATTACGATTTTTATCTTATTTTTCGCTCTTTAAAGTAAACTTAAAAATAAAAAAAAATATTGAAAGTGTATCGAACTTAGGTAGAGAGAGAAGATTTTAAGAGAAAGAATTAAATTATCTTTAAAATAAAAAATTAAAAAAAGGATCCATCGAATAGTTTTTGAGTTATCGTGTCCACCAGTTCCAAAAATGTAGTTCCGAGATATTATAAAATACATATAAAGAAACGTATTTTCAAAATTTTTTATTTAATACTCATTATTGTGTGAACTACGTTTTTTGAATTTTTTTTTTATGGAAAGCTGGATTCGGTTAATGTGCAAGAATCTTCTTTTTGAATTATTTTCAGTAAAATCACTTTGGGAACATATTCTAGTCATAATTTGTTATCAATTTCGGCAAAAAAAAAATCGATTTTTTTATCAAATCTCAAGTAAACCTTCCCTTAAATTACTTTCAGCAAAATCACTTTGGGAACATATTCTACACATAATTAGCTACCAATTTCTGCAAAAAAAAAAAATCGATTTTTTTTTATCAAATCTTAAGTAAACCTGCCCTTAAGCTCGAAACAATTGTCTCAATTAAAGAAAAATGAAGTGATATTTTTTTGCTAATTGTAAGTAAAATATTTGCTTAGAATTTTGTTAATAGATTTAACTGTAACTGTAAAATCGAACATCAAAATGGACATTTAGATATGTAGTAAAGTACAAAATTCGCCATTCTGTTAGAGAATGAACGTATACTGAGGGAAAAAAATTAAATTAAATGTAGCAATGAATCATCAAATGCAAAGACGCAAAAACTAGTTCAACTGAAAGAAAACGCGCTGGTTAAATATTATTATAATATATATCTTCCTTTTTCTCCTTTTCTAATATAAAAATGGAAATTTATATGAAAATTTGGTCATCAATCTTTAATAATGTTGCTATATAAAAATTGTTAAATTGGCAATAATGGAAATAATACTATGCAATAACCATTGTATGATATCAGCAGATATTCATTTGATAGTGGCATAATTTTATAAATATGACTAGCGCGCATGTGTTCCTCTACAAAAATTTCAAAATTCAATACGAAAATTACTAGTTATTAAATAATAATGGGCAACTATTTTCATCCAAAACGTATAATATCGTCATATGATTTACATTATAGTCAGAGAGGAGAGTACAAAATAATCATAATCAAAATACATCGCCGGATCGTACAAATATTTAAAAAGGCGCACCAAGTTCAGTATGCATTTTCAAGTTTCCCAATAAAACCTATTTCATTCAAGTTAAATAATATCTCAAAATTTTATGCGACCACTCTCAATACTGTCTTTTTACATAGGTTTAATACATATATACAGACATCAGAACTGTAATATTTAGCATTTTTTGACCAATGTATGTGAAATAGTCTAAAACCTCGCTCTTAAAGATTACTTCATCACTCCAGATATCTTGTTTTCGAAACGTGGACAGTACCTAATGATTTAGGGACGGCAAAATATTCAATTTGACCCTGATTATACAAAGTGGTACAGAATAATGTACCGTAATTTCTAAAGCTGATAGTACGTTTAAAATTAATGCTACCTTTTTATATACTTTGTGAGTTTTTCGAGAGTTGCCATTTTTATTACAGCCAAACCGTTGATTTAATCGAAAAATTGTTCAAATAAGAGTTGTAGATATCGACGGGGGCAACCGATTGCTATAGTCAGGAGCTTTATAGCTCTTATGGTTTTCGAACTACGATACAAACTTATAGATTTTTAAATGGGACTATATATTAATTTTTCGATCAAACTGATCTAATGCATTAATTAACAACATAAATGAGCAAAAAAATTTTTTTTACCCAAGTTTAATTTTTTAATTTTTCCTTAATGTATCAGTTAGGCGGTAAAAATATGCATATGTACTTGAGGCTACTTCAACCGATAGTGTTTTTCTTGGTTACATTTCCATTATATCCAAGAAAAGAACCTTTTCCAGTCCCATTTCTATTATAAAAATTTGGTTGTAATAGAAATGGCAACTCTCAAAAAACTCACATGGTACAATTTTTTACAAAACTTAATAGTAAGGGAGCTAAAGTACAGGAATGCAATGTAGAGGGGTGGAACAAAACCGACTTCTTTTTTTTTTTTTAATTTTTTTAGGAATTTTGAATAATGAATTCATATTTTAGAGGTGCGTAACGTATGGAAATTAGGGTAATTAAATTTATGGTACTACTTATTCCATCGCTTACGGTTATGACTAGGGGATAATTTCGAAATAAATACTTTTATTCTAAATTACTCGAAAACGATACTGTTTATCGAAATGTAACAAATATACTTTTTGCGTTGAATTGTCTGACACCTACCACCCAAAACCACCCCTTAATCATAACTGGTGGAATAAGTGTTAACATTAATTTTATTATCCTAATGCAAAATACACATCCCTAAAATATCAATCCGTTATTCAATAGCGTTTAGAAAATATTCAAGAAAAATGATTTTCATTTCACCCGTTTACATTGTTGTATCTCCCCTATTAATGAATTTTTCAAAAAAGTGTAGGTACATGAAAAGGTAGGTACCATTGTTTTTAACATACCATCTGCTCTAGCAATTACGGTACATAACCCTGGATCATACTGTATTTACCTAGTTACTCCAAACTGCATATATTAAAAATAATTGATTATTTTAGAAAAACTACAGCTAAACCGAATACATTATAAAGAATTTTTTGGTATAAATAACGATTAAAGTACATACTTCGTTTGAATGTGTAAACAAAAAAGAAAAAAAAATGTGCCGTAATCACAGAGCAGTGAACATATATATTATATTATATAGACTGATTATACAAATGTGTAATTGAAGCAATCAGTTACGACCAAGTTCCGACCTCAATAGTATTCTGTTGTATAATAATGGATTCGTATCCGTAGTTACGTTTTCAAATAATTATTGTCAAAATATAATATTGATAATAAAATTTTACTTTTTTGAGAAGAAACTGCAAAATTTTGAAAGAAGAAAAAAGTATTCGCTTTATTTTCAAAATACGTACGTATACAAATTATGTCCTTCAAGAATAAATTATAGTCGCATTTATTGCTCAAAAATTGACATTATATTATTTCATTAAATTTCACCCGTCTCACCCTTGTTACCTGCTTCAAAAAAAATGCCTAGAAACTGGCTTTACGTTTTGTCTAGTAGTGTAATATAATAGTGTTCATTGGTCTGTGGTCGTAATGAATATTGCTTACCACTTACGACGAAAATCTACGAAAAACTTACCATATCAATAAATGTATTACCCAGCAGCTATGTACGTTACAAATGCATATCACAAGCTGTATGTTTGCTAAACGAAGTTTATTCCAACGATGATTTGCTCTACAACAGAGGTTCTCAAACTTTTATTATCAACGTACTCTTTATTTAATCATAAACAAAAAAATGTACTCCCTTATCAAAAAATATGCGACTCCCTGGACCTGAGAGTTAACGTTTTGGAATTATTTAAACTTTAAAGTTAACATTTTGTGTATAGGTTTCTTTATTATTATAAATTCATATAAGTAAGTATTGGTAAAATAAATATTTTAATGTAGGTAATTATTTATCAGTATGTTTATATAATTTATTCATACAGAAAAAATAGAAAATTTCGTCTACAATTATTACTTTTTAAAAATCTGTATTAGCAACTCCAACAGATGTTTTAAATAATCCACAGCAATCCCAGTATAATCTTTTCAATTACAGACATATTCATACGACGTCATTTCCTTATTTTGATAACTTATTATTAATTAAGTAACAAAAAGTATTTTTGAAAAGAATTCAAAAAAAATAATAAACTTTGTTAAATGTAAATATTTATTATTTTTAAGTTATAAAGAGAAATATACAAGAAACTAACCAGAAATTTCTCTGCGATCGACCGGTTAATCGCAATCAACGAGTTGAATGTCACTGGCACATATGCAAATAGAAAAGTGCATTTCAGAACATACCATTTACCTATTTTCTGTTCATATGGGCTTTACGAATTTAATTTCACCTTCCAGTAATATTACCTCTCTCGCTTACGTCCTGCACATCACATTTCCTGTTTCCTATTGATTTTTCTTGCTTTTAATCAACACAACTATCTACATACGGAATGCGAAATGAAAAGGAATTTTAAATCACACAAAAGGCTAACAACAATGTCCAAACGAATTATATCAGTTCAATGATTATTATCAGCTCTGATCACAACACAGAACAAAAAAATTTGTCAAGTGTATGTGAAGAACGAGAATGTTAGGGTTCCGCAGTCATTTAAAATTTAGTTGGTCCCAGAAATGTCTTATTATGACTCCGAAGTAAGTATCCTTCCTTCGAAGTCATAATGCATTTTCTAAATCGTAGATATGTAATGCGCAGCCGACACGCACTTTGTTTTTATAAATCACATTAGCACCTGTTTATATGGATCCATAAGGGTTACCTTTGAGATGAGATCATTTTGAAATTAATGCTATTAAACTAACAGTAAATAAGTAAAGTAAATTCTACATTTGTCAATTTTATACATTCGCATCCGCATCTGTATCCGCAATTGCAGATGTATTAAGGGGGACCACTAGTGTGACATTTTTAAAAAATCGAAAATTTTTTTCTGCATATTTCGATAGTCTAAACCTTTAAAAATAACATACTAAAATTTCAAGTGCATATCTCAAATAATTTTTGAGTTACAGTCATCTGAAGAGCAGATTCTGATTTTGTTGTTAAATTTACGGTATTGAGAAATGTATGAAAGTTGATAGTTCAGGAGTTTCAGGACGTGGCTGCCAGTTACATGTTGTGGAGCAGCTAGACCCTGGCACATTTAAACGACTCATCTAGTTTTACTATGACCGTTATAGTGAGTACATCGTAAATAATTTTAGTAAAAATTCTCAGTGATTAAAACTAAAAGATAAAGTAAACTACATTTTTCAAATTTGCCGCAGTTGTAACTCGAAGACAAATCATCCGACCGATTTGATTCTTATTTCAACTTCTTTTATATACGTTTTTCCATACCATGAACCTTCAGTTTTCCGATCGAATAAAAAATGTAATTTTGGCAGGCCAAAAATCATCAAATTTTCACCTAAAATTTGAATTTTTTTTAAAACTCCGCCATTTGGTTAAATTTCAATTTTTTTTCGATTGAGGTTCACGGTACGAGCAATACCTTCTAGTAAACTTTTTGTTTTCTTTTATTTCCAGCATTTCGGAGCCTTGGGAGATTGCCAAGAACTCGCTGAATTTTCAATTTTTCGGTCCAAAAATTTTACTATATATTTATTATATATCCATAAATATATCCTTAAAATATTAAAACATTCCATGCAGTAATTTTCTTTAAAAAAATTCCCAAAAATTCCCTTTTTTTCAGCCGGTTACACTAGTGGTCCCCCTTAAATAACCACAGTCGGAACAACCCTGGTTTATATTATAATTTCCGCAAATTCTTGCTCGAACTGGTTTTTTTGTATTATTGTATTATGTATGTGCATGGACTAAATAATAAAAGGCACATCTTATACTAAAAGAACCTAATAAATTAATTCTATAATAAAGTCAGAAAACTAATGTAAGAATCACGTGTAATGCTCACTTTGGCACTAAGGAAACAAAATGAACAATGTAAAAATACGAAGCAGAAATATATTTTAATTCGATTTTTATTGGAAATCAATTAAAATACATCGAGAGCTCTACGATTACTTTAATTAATCCACTTGTATCTTTGCCATATATACCTACAGTATGAAATACCGTGTTCGTAACAAGTAAGATTAAAAACTATACCATCTAAAGATATAGACGATCCAGACAGTATTAAATGAATTTATTAAATTGTAACCACTAACGTTCTATCTACCTACAACTTAATTTCGTTCTCGTTCTAGCATAAGTTTTACGTTAAAGTTAGCATTAGCTCGTTTTATAGAAATTTTAAAATGTTAGTGAATTATGTGGCAAATGTGTTATTGCATCGTCTATACAAAACTAACTTATAAATTGTTTTAAATTTAATTCTGCTCTAAAATTCTTAAACTTCAAGCATTCAGTAAATTTTTTACTGCTTCATAATACAACTTTATCAAAACCATGAACTAATTTTAAATAAGTGCGTTATCTAATCTAAAAGAAAATACAAAATTTTCTTTGATATAAATTGTTACAATATTAGAAAATGTAAAACTGTGTATCCATAATAGTATATTATTCAGTGGGATAATTAATAATGATAACATGACTCGAAATAGCGACGCTAGAATTCAAATTTATTTGTTACTTGCACAAATGTTGCAAATTATGTTTTAAGTATGTTATTTTCATACGTGAAATACCTAATTACAGACCTCCTTCAAGATACATGGTACTTGAATTAAACCGTTTTCGTTTTACGTAAACAAGAACTGTGACATGTTCCCTACTGTTAAAAAGTAGACATTTGCAGGGTACCAAACAGGGCCGGATCTAGCCGAGGGCAGTCGGGGCACGTGCCCCGGGCAAGAGGTCTTGGGGGCGCCAAAAAGTGATTTAAATTGGCGACAAAATTAGGTATGTACGTTCCTTTTTTTTGCTCGTCACTTGCTTTTTGAGAGGAGAAAAGAAATATGTTTTTTCTACAGGGGCGCCATTTTTGGACCCTGTCCCGGGGGCCATTTAGGCCAGGTCCGGCCCTGGTACCAAATCTCAGTCTTGACCCACATAACTCCACATTGCATGAAAAAATTAATCATATAACTCGAGAGACGCTTGTGTTTCAAATACAATAGCTCAAAATCATGTTCTAACACGAAAATTTGGGACATTCTTGTGTTAAGTCAGGTGTCTATATGAGAAAATATGAAACAAGGGTAAGAATTATAAACTTTTCTTTACTGACAATATAAAATAACAATACGGTACTTGACTGTATTTTGTGTCAAATTTTAAATAATTGTATGCATTATCATTACATATGTCCAATTTTAATGATGAAACATAAAAAAATTTGATAACTATTTAGAAATTTTATTTTGAAAATCGCCATTTTTCAACAAATATTCAAGTTAGTGAAAAAGCGCCATTTCTTGAATATGACGTAACATTTTGTAGCCAGATATATCGATTTTGATAATTTTCATCGGTGAGGTGACATTGTATTTTCTTTTGAATATTTCTATTAGCTTATATATATATAGTAATAATAATAGACCAGAATTCAAATAAATACTTGCTTTGACTTTGACATTTTATGAATATAATCAAAGTTTTGAGGTTATAAATATTGACATTGACGTTTAGTTGCTTCAAACTGTGGCGTCACTATAGTGAGGTGTTTTTCCCGCCTTTTACTCATTTAAAATTGTAGGGTTATTTTTTTGATAATTTTTACAGAATCTGTCAAAAATAAAAAAATCGCTTAACTGATATGGAAAAACAAAGCTTTTAGAATATTTTTGGAACTTCAGTCACGTACCATATTACCGAACTTTGTTTTAAATTTAAAATCAAAATCTTACAATTTTAATTGCTAACATTTTTACCAATAGTAAGTTAGTGTAATTCTTAAAAATTGGTAATGTAAAAGCCGCTATACCGGAACGCGATCATATGTCCGAACAGTTCTAACATTTATATATTAATGAAGTTATTTTTGGTAGAAACCTCTGATAAAAAAAATTATTATTAATAGAATGATTGTTTTTCAATTTAAATTCACCTCGCATTTAATGTTTCCTTACTTAATTAAAGAAATATATATATATATATATATATATATATATATATATATATATATATATATATATATATATATATATGTGTATATATATTAAATAATTTTTGTTGAATACAGTATTTTGATCCTTTATTTACTGATACTTAAACCATTCTATGTTTCCTACTTTAAAGTCTAGATGTCATTCTATGTATGTGTCATATTACTCATATTAAACGTCTGTTTGTATATCGGTTCCCAACTTCTAGTGTCACTAATATTTCTCTGTTTGGATATAAATGTCGACATTTTGTAAAAGAAAAACATTAATAAATACAAATTTTTGGGTTGTATTTTTTTTAAAAATATATTCATTGGATTAAGAAAACTTTCTTTATTGCTTATTAAGAAAAAAAATGGGTGTTTAATTTATTTGTCAATTTTTATAAGCCAGTTTAATTACACACCTAAAAATAGTGTTCCGGTATAGGGACTTTTATGTTATTTAGTATTTTAAAAATCATTAAATTAACGATATGCATACGTGTACTACACATATTGTACTCACCAGACATGCTCTGTAGTACAAAAATATATTCAAATCTGAAACAAAAAGAAATCGAAAATTTATTAACAGTTATAAAAAGTATTCGTAATTATCTTACTAACCGCTAACATATTTTCAAAGGTTAATTACAATGCAACTGTGAGATTTAAATTTTTAAATGGAGGGTGTGCCTTTTGTTAGTTTCAATTTTTAACCCTTACCCCCACGAGTTTTACGTCAAAATTTCATGGTTTTTCGTTTTTTTTGACATGCTTAGAGAGTCTCTGAATAAACCTAGAGGGCTGAAATTTTGTAGATGTATTAAGTTAGTATCCAGGATGTGACTTTTAGGGATTGCCTTTCCCCCACTTCTTATAATTTTATGCCGATCTTTAATGGTATTGTGGTAAATTTAAAAAAAAAATGATTTAATTGTTATCACAGATGTAATATACAATTAATTTTAAAAAATGTTATTAACGTCACTTTTATTTATAAAATAGAAGTTTTAGGTTTTCTAGAGAAGAAAAAAGACCTCAAACAGTCCTAGTCCTTCCTGTTCAAATTTTAAATTTTTAAGGTCCTTGTTTATTTTTACATTCAAACAATAAAAACAAATTTCAATCACATTTAGATATCTCAAAAATATGAAAGATGAGGGAAAAATTAACTCCCGTGATGAAGCTCTGCTGCTCATGGCGTTTATAAGCAATAAGACGTAATCTACCCATAAATTCTTACTCTCTATCAAGTGCACAAGTGTCTATAGAGGATCTCATAACTGTAATTGTTATTCAACTGATAAAGTTGACCGCCCCTTCTCTCCTTTGTGTATATGTCGTATTAATTTACACATTCAGTATTTATTGTATCTATTCATCAATAAATTGCTATTGACGCCATTGACCATAAATTCTGGGCACACTTGGTATGATAGAGGCAACACGTTCACACGTAATTAAGAGAATATCAACGTATACAACCACATACCAAAATGCTACCAAGTACACTCATCTACCAAAACAAGTACATCAATTAATTTGTTATAGAGAATTGCAATTAATCAACAACATTTTAGTATAGCACACTATCGTTAACCGATAGATTTGAGTGTGATAAACAAGCACACATTTCTATTAAATTGATAGCTGTTGGCAGGTGTATACTAGTGATGTCGAGCCAAGAAGCAGTTGGTCGATTAATCGACTAAAATTGTTTTTTAGACAAAATTGGTCATTAGTCGAAAATATCGAGCATAGAATAGTCGACTAATCGACTAAATTTTTAATCGAATTCATGAATAAAGTAACCTACGTAATAGTGATGTCGGATAATTAATCGATTAGTCGGTTTAGTAGACTAATTTTGTTTACATTTAGTCATATTTTAGTTGACTATTTTACCTTCGATTAAATGATTAAAATGATCAATTTTTTTAAATAACTAAAAAAACGAGTAATTTAACAATTTTTCTGTCTTATTTATTGGACTTTAAAAAATCGAAACTTTATGTGATTAATATATTGTGATATTTCGTATCCTTCTTTTTCTTAAACGAAAAATATTAAAAATCCATAATTAAATTCCAAAGAAAATCTTGTTTTTGAAAGAGTTACATAGGTTACTTTACCATGAATTCGACTAAAAATTTAGTAGATTAGTCGACTACTCTGTGCTCGATATTTTCGACTAATGACTAATTTTATCTGAAAAACAATTTTAGTCGATTAATCGATTAACTGCTTCTCGGTCAGACATCACTACTATGTAACTCTTTCAAAAACTAGGTTTTCGTCTGAATTCAATTATTGACTTTTAATATTTTTTTTTTTTTTCAAGAAAAAGATATGAGATATCACAATGTGTTGATCATATAAAAATGAAAAATCATACAAATAGATAGAGTTTTAAAGTTGGCTTTAGTTTTAAAGTCGCCTTTAAATGTGAATGTAAAACCGGTCGTAAGTCGAGGATAAAATAGTCGACTAAAAAATGACTAAATTAAAACAAAATTAGTCAACTAAACCGACTAATCGATTAATCAGCCGACATCACTAGTGTATACGTTACAATACTGTTTATGTAAAAAATACAAATCTATTAAGCAGCGATTTTCATCTAAATTTCTGAATCTCTTCCTTTTCAACTGAATCGTAAGATGGCGTTTATATAGCATGTAACTTAACACGTAAACAACATTTACCAATCTATTTTCAGGTTACTATAGTTACAAAAAAAAAGTTCATTTAAGTTTGCTTAGGTACCTTCCTAAAAACGTACGTAATTTCTTACCGTCAATTTGTAAATAGATTTCTGTATTGAAATAGTTTTAGACGCGTTTTAAACGCATTTTGCCAGCGGTTTAAACAAATGTAATTCTGATATTCGGTAAAAACTTTTTGTTTAAAACGCTGTCAACAACTGAAATTTCATTTCTTTTTTTTAAAACCCTTCGTTCAAGTGCAAGCCATAAACATCTACCTACATACTAATAAAAAAAAATTGTTTTGTATTTTTGCTTTTTGTTTTTAATTTCAGATAAGGATTTCACGAGCGACTCTGCCTACGACGAAACTATCTACGGCGATTTTCGACAACTAGTTATCAATGGCCTAATTTTCATTTTTTCTACAGTATCTCAAAATAATATGCAATATGTCAAAATTTGGCATAATTCATATTTTCTTATAATTATTGCAGAAAAAACAAAATCGAAAACATAATGTTTATTTTCAATTTCAAGTAAAAATTTCAATCAAATCTATTTCATTCTTTTTTGCTAAAAAAAAAAAAATACAAAAATAAAATAAAATAAACCACGTTATCCCTTAAAGAAACTTGTATCTGCTTCAGTAACATTTCAGAAATTTAGAAATTTAAATCCAAATATTGATTTAATTATTCTTAGTTATTGAATATGAAAAGTAATAACCAAATTAAATACCTACATATTATGTTATTTAATATGTAATAAATTATTCGAACTTTTACCGGGCCGTGATCGAAAAAAGGTTGGGAAACGCTGGATTGTAGTGGACTGTTGTTAAACACCTTATTTAAAATGTATTCTTCAAAACATTTCAAGCATCTGTTACAATTGCACTAATTAAAAAGAGTTCTTCACAATTTTCTTTTTACTGGACATGATTTTAAGAATGTCTGTTTGTTTCTCAAAACTGTCTATTAAAACACAATTTCCTCAAGAACCCTCTGAAAAATTTTATTCTCGTGTAGTCACGTACATACTTTTAAGTAGATATGTAGGTACGTACCTACTACGTAATACTTCTTTTTGTTTTCCAGAATCATTTTAACTGAATTCATTCAAACTGTTATTTTTTATTACATCATTATAGATTGTTTCCTTATTCTTTTAATATGTCGTCCATTGGTAACATTTTTTTAAATAAATATTTGCGCAGCATTATAAAAAATTGTTTGATATGTTGTGCCAATACAACCCTAAAATATATCAAAAATTATAAAATTACATGCATTCATATATATGTACAATTTAAACCTCAAATTTACTGTTGAAACTTACAGTGGCGATTTTAGCCGGTAGGTCGTATTTATTTTTTTAATTTTTAAAAAAATGTAGAAATAATAAGAAAAATTGAAAAAAGAGTTTAAAAAATTATTTTAAGTCAAGCATTTTTCTGAATTCTGCAACTTATGCTCTCAGTTTTGTTAATAATGTCTGTAGCTATCTAAAGCTTCTACTAAATGAGGCTTTTCTTACTATGAAAAGAACCTAGTATCAAACAGCTAAACCAGCGTTGGGCAAGATACAGAATTTTATTAGCTAGATAACAGATAATAGATAACATAATTTAAAATATCTAGATAAAGATAATAGATAATTTAACCATTATCTAGATAAAATTTTAGATAACAAATAATATTTACATAAATAATGCAATAGGTCGGTGTTTCTTACCCGCCGGTCTGTGGACCGGTGCCGGGCTGCGAAAGGACCTCACCGGTCCCCAGAAGGATGTGTAAATTACAATAAATTACAAAAATGTTAAAGAAACGTTTTTGGCGATGAAAATCGCATGTTTTGGAATTTAGTTATTTTATTTATGGTCCATGATTGCATACGTCTAGCACAATAGAGTACAACATTTTTTGTTTAAAAAAGTGCTTAAAAATTGTCGATATTTATCTGAATTACATGATCGACCAAGTGGTCGGAAAACGACATTTCATATTACACGATTAAATGTTATTCCAACTAATGGCCGAAATGATTCCTAGCTACAAGAATTCCATTTAAAATACGAAAATTGCTTCTAAACATTTCTCTAATGTTTAAAAATGTCGATACTTCTTTGAATTACATGGTAGACTACTAAGTGGTCGGAATACGATATTTCATATTACACGACTAAATTTTATTCCAACTAATGACGGTAATGATTCCAGACAACAAGAATTCTGTTAAAAATTAAATAATTGCTTTTAAATATTTTTTTATTACTTATACAGGAAAGTACTAACTTGACGCACACATTTTAATACGGAAAATAGCTGTTTGCCCACTGCACTCTTCCCGCATGGCTTAAGCGTATTTCAATTGCTGCCTTCCGTGCAGAAAGTTTACTTCCCACCCGTAAATTTACAATAAAACATGCAAAATTTAATCAAAACACGCAAAGGCGCCCCTTGATTTTTCATTTAATAAATATTTCATAATTATTTCTATAGAAACCACCAACAAAATAATAATAAACAATATTTAATTCAGAAAAAAAAGACAAACATGCAAAAATTTTATTTTAAAAAGTAATAAAAAATAGTAATAATAATAGAAAATAATATGTGAAATTTGTAATAAAAAATAGTATGTACAACTCGTGCGGAATTGTCGATTGCCCACTCGAACGAATGAGCGCACTCACTACGTTCGTGCGCTCAACTTCACTCTCGTAGGCAATCGACCATTTCCCGCCCTTGTAATTCTTAAGAAAGTGTCAAAAACTAACTGAATTACACGGTCAGTTAAATGAATAGATATAGAGAAGCGGTGAATTTAGTTTCAATTTTCTGTTTTTCAGAAAAAATAAAGATGTATTTTTATTATCTTATCTTTTTCCTTCGCTTAATAAAAAGATAAGATAAAAGATAATTTCTTTTGAAAATATCCAGATCAAAAATAATAGATAACGAAAACGTTATCTAGATAAAATTTCAGATAACGTTATCTAGATAAAGCACAACACTGGCTACAACCTAATATGTAATTCTAATTTTAGATACGTCTAGTCGTCTGTTAGAAATATATATTACTTAGGCTGAAATGAAAAGGAACTTTAAGCTCAAATGCCATAATCATAAAAAGATTTTATACTTACTTTGTGTAATTTTAGATTTCTGGCAATTTGGTGTTTTTGTAACAAAATATTATCATTTTTGTTGTTTGTATTTGTAAAAACGCTCCTACTTTTTCTCATTTACTTAAATATTTTCCTTAATTAAAATTTTCATGTACTTAGCTAAAATTTATATTGATTTCTTAATTAAGTTTATTTAAGATAATAACTATTTAATTCCCTATGTTATTCAGACCTAATTGAATACTTAAATCAAGTTCAGAAATATATACTTAGGGCTTCCTATATGCTTAAAACTGCATTTTATTTAGTTTAAAATTATACAATAAAAAACTCACAATATTTGAAGTTTTTATTAAAAATTTCAAGCAACGAATGGGTGAATGGACCGCTTTAAAAGATAACGATTTCTATTGGCGCAGGATCCTGTCGTTGTTCGAAAAATGGAAAATAACTTCTGAAGGACGATACTTCAAATAAAATAGAATGTACCATATCGACTATATACATAATACATGTACATAGTATTAATGATCATGTTAAAAACTCGATATTTAAGTAATATTCGGATGTTAATTACTGTAAATAAAGCTACATATTTACAGAAATAAAAGCATTGAAATGCCTGTAAATAATTACAAATGAAAATTACTTTTAGCTTTTTTATCCATTAGTGTTACATTTAAAATAAATTATAAATAATGCTACAAAAGATGTTGAAGATATTAATGATACTTACTAATTTATAATTGCTTCAATATTTTCGTTGAACGATTTCATACCTGTACTAAAAACAAAATCATTCATTATACCAAACCACAACCATTATCATTAACTTTATTTACACAGCGAAAGCAATGTTTTAATAAAAAATAAAATATTTTTATTACTGTTGAGAAAAGTAAACGAAATAAATTTACTGTAAACAACGAAAATTTAAAATTAATTTCGCTAATATCAATTTCTCTATGCCGGATGTCAGCAACAGTAAAGAAACGGAAGACAAAATAAATGTTTTTCTCTTTTTTTTGAAAAATTAAAGAGCAATAAAATTGTTGTAATTTGTTATGTCATAAAATTGTTTATAGTTTTATATTAAACTAATTAAACGAGAAGACATCTTATATTACGTACGACTAAAAATAAAATCTGTTGCTTTTGATCAATATTTATATTTTTCAAAAAACTGAAGAAGGTGACTGAAACTTGGATAGCAATAAAATTTATAAAGTACAGGAATTAATAATGCAAAAGAATAACATATAGGTAGGCGATAAAATTCATCAAGTTTTAATTTTAATAATTAATTTAATTATATAGTAAAAAATTTAAATTTTTTATTCGTGTCTCTTTTATTTCAACTTAAGGGAGGAGTTCAAATAAAAAAGCAACTTTTTTATTTATGATTATTTTGCTTGTTGAAATTTTTTTCAAATTAGGGATGGCTTCAAATAGCAAATTTTGTTTTTGAGACATTCATTACTCTTCCTTGTGGGGGAGGGGGCCCTTTTTCACAAGTTTTTAAGCGTTTACAAGGAACGCCATATCTCAAAAATTAATGAATATTTTTTAAATATTTTTTCATTATTTTATTCCTAGAGGACCTGTCCAAAAAGCTCAGTATGGGTTTCAGGTAATTTTAAAAATTAACTATAAAATTGTAATCCCAAAGTTCTAAAAATTATAAAACCCAATTATTTATTAAAAAAAAAAAAAATGTTTAAAAATAGTTACAATTGTTCAAATGGAAAAAGCATACTCCACTTTGTGCGCAATATGTTTATGAATAAAATAAAAAAAAAATTAAGTCTCTATCTTTTCTAGAAGTTTCGGGAAACGGTAAAAAATAAAAATAATAACAAAAGAAGCGGTTTACTCACTGTTTATTAAAACGTCTACAAAGGCATACAAATAAAAAAACATTATTTCAGTGCATACTACAACTCATGTACACACCAAAACTAAATATTACTGATCAAATCGCGAGGGGGGGGGGCGAGCGTTATCTGCAAAGGAGCAGCAACTTGGCTGTGCAGCCACTCACAAATAAATGGATTTCTACTTGAAAAAAAATCTTTTTGGCCATATTTTATACATCACCGTGTTTGTAAAGAACCACAGAACGAAATAAAAACAAAAAACGAGATTCGAAAAAAATTCGTTTATTAGCCGTTTCTGGCGTGAACTCCCCCCTTAAACTTCTATCACACCAAAAAATGAACAGGATTTCTAACTACACATTAGCTTATTAACTATCTAGGTAAGGCTTAAATATTATTATTTTTTTATTTAAAGAAAAAGAAAGATGAAAAAGGAAAAATGAAAAACCCTATCAATGGACAATTTTTTAGTTTTTGATTTTTCGAATTTTATATAAATAATAAAGGAAAAAAATTAGTCTTTTTTAGCCATTTAAAAGAAATTAATCATTTTAGTCATTTAGTCGAGGGTAAAATAGTCGATTAAAAACTGACTAAATTTAAACAAAATTAGTCGACTAAACAGATTAATCGATTAATCATCCGACATCAGTAAAAGTGACGAAAAAAGAAAAACAAAATATACTAACGAGTTAAAAGAACCAACCAATTTGGGGCTCAGCAAACTGCAAATGAACTATACGCCAATTTTCAACTAGTGCCTCAGCCCGAAGACATAATAGAATCTGTCTAAAATTTATTTCGAATAGGAAGGTTATTTACGAAAAGTTGATAGTTTTTGAATTATAAAGAAAAAATCACCAAAAAATGAGATCTTTTGCCTTTTGTTGCATTTTTTGCACGTTTGTTGCGTCACGAAATTTTGTTAGCAAACCTCAGATTCGAATTCAACACCCTAACAAAACATATAGAATGGAAAAAATCAGAATTACACTACAACATTCCGGCTAGGAATCCATTTGAACACAAATTGATTGTATTATATTATCTATCTGTTAATGGTTATTACGAATATATCCATATCCCGGTATCTGTTCAATGTTTGATTTTAAAATTTTTATTGATGATTTTCTAGATATAAGGGAACAAAAATATAAAAGAAAAAGAAAGCTTTTATTTTATTTTAATTTTTTAAAACCTCAAATAATGCCTTAATTGAAAACTATTTATAGAGTAAATGATATGTGGTAAAAACTGTACCAAATTCTGTAACATAAATTTATAAAATGAAGCTTCAAACAAAAGTTTTGACGCTTTCATGTAATTACAAAAGACATATCCATATTCACATGCAAATATCTATACGTATAGGCAAACCCACCTTCGTATATCAAGTATAAATACGTGTATATTAATAATAAAGTTACGTGAATTATATTTTACAACAGGCGAATTAAACTGATAATTGTATTACGTAAGTTCTGGGACAAATAAACTCAAAGCTTGACATGAATATTGTAAAATCGAACATAATTTATATTAATAAATATAGAGTGTATACTGAACAGTCTGACGAGTTAAAGGGTTTCAAGGGTTTCTTGATCTCTGTCGATTTTCTTTATAGTTCTTATTTATATCGTTTTTTTAACCAAAAATCTATACAGCTGAACTCTTTTTTGTGCGGTGGATAGAGACCGTATAAAAAAATTGCACAAAAAAATATATTCAAAAATATCATAAATAGCTATAAAAAGTATAGTTCGATCCAGATTGTACAAAAAACTTTTTTTGTGCGGTTGGTCGGGACCGCATAAAAAAACTTTCATCGAGCCTCCAAAACCCTCCAGCGTTACCTCGTAAGTTATGTACAGAAATAGTGTTCAAAATTTCAAAAGGATCGGTACTGTAGTTTTGAAGTTATGAGGGGCACCAACTTTGAAAACGTGATTTGTGGGGAAAACGCTTTAAAGTCTTGAACACTTAAAAATTCTTGTATAAAACTGATATAGAATACTTACTGCTAAACTAAACTTTATACTCTACACTGACAAAATATACAGTACAGGTATAAACACGTTTGTACTTGCATTGAAATTTCTATAATAGAACTGAGAGAGATATATACATAGAGAGCGAAACATCTGCCAGGTAACAACAAAAATACTCATAACTTCGTCAATTTTGAGACAATATTCTTGAGATATTATGCATTCAGTTAAAAAAATAAAAAATAAAAAAAAGCAAAAAAAAATTATTTTAATGCCTTACTCTGTCCTTAATAGGGTTTTGTATTGCTATTACAAACTATACCTTATTTCAGATATAATTAATCATGCGTTTTCGTTAAAAAATTAAATAACTCTTATATATTCGAAACAAATCGATCTTCCATTCTTTTCTAAAAATAAACTGCAAATTTAAAATTTATATAAATGCAATAATAAAAGAGGTAAAGCTAAGAAAACGCAAATTATTTAAATTCAAAGTGACGAAGCATGGTTAAATTTAACTGAAATGAACCATACGTTACTTCACAGTTTCACCAACGCTACGAACATATACAGAAATGCATGTGGTATACCGGGATATATACATATTATATTGTTGATAAAACGCTCTGTATATTATTTCTAAATGAATGGCACTGTTTTCTGACAATGTCACTCACGCTCATGGCACAAAGACAGAACGAATGAACGTTGTGAACGTTAGTTAATAAAAGCACACCAGCTAGATAACACATGCATACACTAACTACACTATGTGGCACTATATTTTCTATACAAGAACAAAATATATGTATTTGTAGAGAACGGAACAAGCCAGTGATGTAACACACACAAGTTGAACATGATGTGGAAGACATAAAGGCATACTATAAAGTGGTGAGTAACAAGAAAGTTCGTATAAACACTACATGAATTTAAGTTTAATCAAACAATTTCATTAATTTTAATTGTTAGCATCGAATTATAATGCTTCATATTGAACAATAGTTAATGTACAACTTTAGCTTTGATAGACTCAACGCAATAGAATGGTGATGTGGGTTTTAAAATTTAATTTTAATTCGATGGTCTTCAACATTTTAGTACGAATCCTTTAAAATTACTAAAGGAAATATAAAATACTAGCATTTACCTGCTTAGGCTTTCATCCCCGCGTAGTGTTTGAAATTATGGCATATATACAGAATCTACTTACATCATGTCACTACTCAGTCAATACTACTACATAACATAGCGAATTTCCATTTACAAAAGTTTTTCTCCGAAACCAGCCCACATAGAATAATGGTTCAACGATCTTTTTAATGTGATTTTTCCTCCTCTTTTTAATGGTGTAAGAAAATGTAGGTACCAAAAACTTTCGAATTTGGCAAAATTTTAGCAAACAACTAATTTTTTTCACGAAAAATGCTCAAAAAACCATGTTCCAGGTATCGGACGTATATGGCTGTAGAACTAATCGAAGATTTTCGGACCTCCAGCGTTTTCACCAAATTTCACAAAAATATAGCATTTTACTCAAAAGTTATCGTGTTGATATAAAGGGAATTTCTGTCGTAGTCCCGGATTCAAGTCGCGTATAAGAATGGCTGTAATAATTAAATTTCCGATTCGGAAATTCACTAAAAAAAAGCGCTACTTATTTACGCCTCAAGTAAATACTTTTTACCTTTAAACCCCCAACCGTAGCTTGCAAGGAATAAAAATTTATTGCGCGACATCTACTACCTTGTTCTCTTTCTCATTCCTCATGATATCAAATTTATAGAAATATTTTAAAACTGATGCTTTCGAAACACCAATGAAATAAAAAACTCTGTTAATTAAAATTTGTTACCTAATATTTACGTAAATGAAAAAACACTTGTATAATACTGAGTACTGAGGATGTACGTATTTCCCAACGGCAATAACAAAAAAAATGATTTACATTGCAGGTAAACGAAGGGCTGGCTATTCTACAAACAAACAAAAAAAATCTCTTGAGACTAATAAAATGGAAATAATTTTTTAAAGCGCGTGGCATTTCATTTTAAACGAGAACATAAAAATTATCATGTTCTTTTTTTTTTTTTTACAAAACTTTGTAGTAAAACAGTTATCATAAAAGTATCTCCTTGTCAAAACCATTCATTATTATCTTAATGAACACACTTGTATAGCTGGATGAATAATTTTGCATTCAACTGTACCGAGACCTAGAAGATAAATTCATTCAATTGTTACCGTTGTTAAATTCAAATTGAATCTAGAATAAAACGAACACTTTATAATTCTTCCTTTATTTACATCTGTCGACATCACACATTAAATCAGAAGAAACAGTTATGTATTATTTTACGATAAAAATTTATTCAAACAAGGTGGATAGCAGCTGCAAGTGTATATCCAATAGTTTCATTCTACTCCTTTGGTTTAATTTTGAATTGAAGTGATATTTAAACTGATACGTCAATTTTTTAAGAGTTACCGTCTACACAATTCCAAATAAACTTTACCTTCAAATTTCTCTCTCTCTTCTACTTTGCTTGTGTTCCGTCTAAATCAAAATTTAAAGTTATTGTAATATGTATCAATAAAATATAAAAGTGTAAAAAAAATCTCTTATACACTGTTTTCATAGTCTGAAAACCATTTATGTGTATTTGGTTTATCTTAATTTTTTACATAACAAAACCCATAGAAAAAAATTGATTCACTGTAAAAATTTCATGATAATTTTAAGTTGTAAGTGTGATAATTTAGAATTCAAATCATTCCTAGCGGGTTAACTTTATGTACTAATTGTAAGTAAAAAGATTTGAAGTGGAAAAAAATTTTGCCTGTGGGACAGACAAGAATACTTTTATTTTTCTTCCAACCATCGCCGATTTAATTATACCTATCAAAATAAACCAAAAAAGAGTTTCAAAAAAATAACATTATAAAGAGATACTTTTGCAAACACCAATATACAAATAATTTTAAGTTTTAATCATAAATTAAAAATAATAATAAAGTAATAAATAAGTATATTAATGAGCAAGAGTTTTATACTTAATTCACTGGATACAATAGCAATGGATACAATGACAATCTGGCACGAAAAAATCTACTTTGAATATATAAGACTGAAGAAATCACTATTAATAATCTAATACCGCTTTTAGAAAAAAAATTTGATCAACTTTACATGATATACCTACCTAATTTTAGAATCACTAATTTTATTCACTGCTAGACAATTACTAATTATATTGCATTATACTGCATTGTATTCGAAACAATATTACCAACTTAAATTCATTTTACATTCAGTTTCTTTCTGCCTAGTGACAATGATAATGCATAAGTTAAATGTAACCAAAGGCTCAGCAAAAGTAGTTCATTAAATAAATCATGTTACATATAATATATTTTATTAGCAAAATGTAATAGTAACACAAATGCAAGTTGTGAGTTATTATTTAAAGTGGTTGGTCGATAAAACGATCTTTTTAAAAGATTTTGACGAAACTTCTCTAGATATTTATTTAATTCAATACTAATAATACGAGCCTATTCCGATTAAACCACGCCGTTTTTAAATATAATTTATAAACATCATTTTACAACGTTTTTACAACGCTTTTTCAATAATGTTTTTTATATAGCTACAACATAATCGCGCGGAAATTAAAAATATAATCACTGTACAATAGTATACAAATATAATCACTGAAGGATATTAATATATTATTTAATTTTTGATAAAAGAAATTTTTTTCTCGGAGCAACTAGGTTAACTTTATTAGGATAGGCTATAATGGTTCTCTGTTAGTAGTGATGAGCAAAATTAGTCTTGGTCTTGCATTTTTTGCAAGACCAAGACCAAGACTATGTATACCAAGAGCAAGACCAAGACCAAGACCAAGACTGTAAGTATGGCTGCAAGACCAACAGCAAGACTCAAGTGAGCAAGACGAAGACAAAAGCAAGAAAAAAACAAGACTCTTGCTAAACTATTTAAATAGTTTGAAAGTATAATTAATACCGTAAACAGAGAAAATTCTGATTTTAGAAGGAAAAAATTCGCTAATAAAAGAATGCAAGAAAGTGCGCGATTTTTTAGCAATGCAAAGACCAAGACTGCATTTTGCAAGACCAAGACCAAGACTCAAACTGCTCTGGCAAGACCAAGACCAAGATTCTTAATGGAAGAACAAGACCAAGAGCAAGACTGCCAAGTCTTGGTCTTGGTCTTGCATTTGCTCATCATTATCTGTCAGTTGCATTTCAACTGGATCCGAAATGCTTTGCTGAACCTCAGTGTATATACTAATGTCTTTACACTTTCTATTTAAATTTTTAGTATTTTCAAATTGAACATATGTCATAATGTAAAGAGTCATTTAGCTACCTATTCCGACATTAGTGGAAAGTCCCCAAAGTTCGGATAGCATTTTTTTAACATGATGTAATTTTGTCAATATACGAAATTTGAATTTTTTAGACTTGATTTCATATGGCACGATTCTCTGACATGCGATAATTCTATCAGAGCTAATAATATTTATAAATGCTTTTTATATTAAAACTTTAATTTTTTTTAACTATGAAGGCTAATGAATTCTCAATTTTGGATATTTGAGTTCCTAATTACAAATACAATTTGATCTACCCCTAACTTTCTCTTTAAATTATGTTCTTAAAAAAATAATAATATTAGATTCCCGAATCCATATTGAAAGCTTTTTCAACTTTTTTTAACCACTTTATTAAAGGAAAACGTTCTGTGTTCAACATTCAGTCAATTTGGAATCTTAATTTAGATATTATTAAAACCAGAACATTTTTCGTGACTCCGTCTGAAGAATTTACTCTGAATCGTGATCAATTTTTCCTTTTGTATCCTCAAAGAACAATTCAAAATAATCAAACCTATGGATTTTAGATATCCAAAATTAAGCACTGGATACTATCCAAAACGAAGGCGCTATAAAAAATTTCAAACTGACTCAAAGTTTGTAATCTTATCATTTGTTAGATAAAAACAAAATATAGTGCAGGCATTCAGATGACTGCTGTCATCTTTTTCTGTAATGACAATTTAACTTTTTAAACGACTTTTTGAGTTGTTTCTTTATAAATCTCTATGGTACTACCAATCGGTTTGTACTATCGTTGGGACTTGCGAAAAGTGGTGTATTTACCACTATGGTACATCTCTCTCAAATTTCCTTACCATAATAATACCAGAAAAAGGTTATATACACAAGGAAACTAGAAAAAACATCTCCCAGATTTAGCATATGACAACATTCTGACCAGACCTCATGCTATAATTAAATAAAGTATTGCTTTTAATACATGCATATAACCTCATATTGACTTAATAATAAAACCATTAATTGACAGTTCAATGTTTAATAGACACATATATAATTAAGTAGTCTAGTCTGGTATTTTCAAACCAAACTTAATCACGATCAATTTTAGATTTAACGTTACCTATATTTTACAAAATTTATATTTAGAGTCAATTGAACTTATTCATGTCACTGTGCTTCACTGACACAAAATCAATTATAATCAAAATAAAAAAAAGAAATTTACTATTATTAGTGAGGCATGAAAATTAATTATTTAGCTACAGAATTGTCTGACTGATTTTCACAAAATATGTACAGTAAACAAAGTGTTCAGTGTCATTTTAGCTGCTTGAATAATTTAAAAATTTTTTTAATACGTTACAAATGATCTAAAATCATTTTTACTTATCTAAAATAAGATGAACAGTGAAAAAAATAAAACTCTTTTAAACCTAGAAACAGAGAAAGTTCATGACAGCGAGAAACAGTGTTTCAATAAGACTCACAGTCACAATCAGTTCCTTACCATATGTTTAGGGTACAAAGTATCGGCTTCAAGTATCAACAAAGAGTACTCACTTGATATTAAATGATATGGCAATGATACCGCAAAGATGTAGACCCCAAATATCATTACTATTCAGTACTAAGTTTCGAGTACTTTTTAAGCGCAATCGTTTCCTTTTTTAATACAAATGGGTAAAAAAAAGAAAAAAAATAATATTATATTTTTAAACAACAACTATTACATAACAATACAGTTTTTCTCCTTAAGGACCCATAACTGTAGTGATGAGCAAAATTAGTCTTGGTCTTGCAGTCTTGTCTTGGTCTTGTATTTTTTGTAATACCAAGACCAAGACCAAAACTATGTATATCAAGAGCAAGACCAAGACCAAGACTATAAGTATGGCTGCAAGACCAATACCAAGACTCAAGTGAGCAAGACCAAGACAAAAGCAAGACCCTTGCTAAACTATTTAAATAGTTTGAAAGTATAATTAATACCGTAAAGAGAGAAAATTCTGAGTTTAGAAGGGAAAAATTCGCTAATAATTCGTTAATTTAAAAACTCAAGAAAGTGCAAAATTTTTAGCAATACCAAGATCAATGCCAACACCAACACTGCATTTTGCAAGACCAAGACCAAGACCGAGACTCAAACTGCTCTAGCAAGACCAAGACCAAGATTCTTAATGCAAGAACAAAACCAAGACCAAGACTGCCAAGTCCTGGTCTTGGTCTTGCATTAGCTCATCACTACATAACTGTTAAACTGAGGTTAAACTGTTTTTGACAGTTTAAAATCAAAATCAAAATTGCATGCTTTAGTCAACTGATAATATTGAATTACATTCTTACATAATAATATATAAGGTAAAAGACCCGGTAATTGACCCTGGCCCAGTTTCTGAACTTTTCAACTTTGTTATAAATTAATAAAAAAACTATATTTTAAATAAGAAAAAAAATAAATTCTTAATTTAAAGTAATCTATTCTGTGTCTAATGAACAGCAATTTAAAAAGTTTAGAATATATTAACTAAATAAAAAAAAATTTTTAAGTTTAAAATGTGTGTAAACACTATTTTTTTGGTAGTTTCTTAACAGTTTATGTTACAAAGTACTCATTTTGATTTGTGCAATATTCATCATGTAAGTATGAAAACTTAATTAAAAATATATGAGCACGTTAATATTTGTTTAAAATTTATTTTAAAATATTTATAAAATACCTTAGAATGATTTTTATTATTGAAATATGAGGGTCAATTACTAGGCTCACTTCTAAAGTGGTATGGCCCAGTTAAATTCTAACCAGTTTTTGTTAGTTATTTTGTTATTTATAGTTATCTTCGATTAGTTTTTGTTATTTTTCATAACGTATTACATTAAACATTCATTTTTATCAATAAAAAATTATTTATAAATTAAATTTTAAAAAACTGTATTTTTAAATTTAAGGATCAGAAACTAGGCCACTGTCAGGGTCAGAAACTGTCACATGAGAAATTTTGAAGGTCAGAAACTGGGTCCTTTTTGTCAATTTTTAAAACATTAATTTAAATTATTAATTCAATTCAAATAATTATTTTACTTGTATGGCTTTATTTTGAAAGCCATAAACTAGTTGATAAAATTATTAATTGTCTCTTAAGTTGAAACTTATATTTATTACTGTCGTTTAACCTCAGCCGTCACTCTTAAAAGGTCAGAAACTAGGCCCGTTACCTTATATGTGTATAATAATTATATTAATAATTTTTTTTATTGTTAAAGTATACCTACCTACATTAGTTTGTGTTAAACAGATGTTTGTGTAACCAAATGTCCGTAAACGTAAGTATCTACATTTATTTTGACTGGAAAAAAATTTTGGATACGTTATGATATCATAGCTAGTTTATAAGAATTTTATTTCATATCTTCTATAAACTATGCTCCATTGCATTAATAAAATTCTGATTTCTCTTCATTTTGATAGTGACATAATATAATAACAGGGTTTACGGTAACATTCGCAATTACTTAAAAGATTTCAGCAATATTTTGTATTAGATAAAGGTAACAAGTATACGTACATGTATACATAATAGCAACTATAAAGGTGAATCAAGGCATCATATTATACCACGTAAAGTACAGAAAGGTTGAAGGGGTTAAAGCAAATGACAAAGTTATATGTTTATAGTTTGATCATAAAATAAACCATTAACAAAGTAAGTTCATACAGTGTATAGGGTTATCTTTTATAGTGTGATTAAATGTTATTCTTGATTGAGAGCTTCTGTCCTTATGCTCTAGTTGCTTCACCTCATTTTTCCTTTTCTCTTAATTAGTAAAAAATAATATAATAATAACTAGCTATATGCGTACTACGGGCCGGGTGCAGACTACAGAGTAGGGGTAACGAAAGCGATCGCATCGCTTGCTCTGGCAGAAATGAGCAATTTGGAGGGACGGCTCTTGCTATTTAGTACAGCTACGCTGTCTGGTGGTAAAAAATTAAGTTATCAAATTCGGTTTAATTTCTATGGTATTTCTGTTATTTAATTTTATTTAAAATTTATAAGACACAACTTTAACGAAGGACGTAAATCCTATTAGATCGTAAGCGAAACTACTACTCTCAGTAAATTTGGCAGTAACAAATTTTCTAAATGGGTTACGATAATTGTGTTCAAAAATTTAACGTTAAAACACAGGAAGAAACAACAAATGTAAATTTACAGATTTCTGGCCGATTTAAGAATAATTAAAAATAAAAAGAATTTTAGACGAAAGTGGAAAAGAAGTAAAACTGAACTTCCCAAAGAAACTCAAGGAACTAATATACTACAATATATTGTTCGAGTTCATATTAAAAGACATAAAACTGGAACTACCAAATTTTAAATAAAATTCCTCACAATTTATTTCGTTTCACTAACAATGTTTTATACATGAATGCTGTATTTTAGAAATTTTACGACTCCAATTATATTTTTTTTTTTTAAATTGTCAAATTGAAGTTGTCTAGTTATATGGGCTTGTGTCAAATAACTGTTGCCACTAGCTCATAGCTCTTCTACTTTTTTCACATGTTGTACAGAAACCAATTGATTGCTTTTCGGTGTCATTTGAAATTGGAACGTTATATTATGGGTAATACTTTGAAAGTCAGTTTTAATTATTACACTCACTATTTAGCGCTAAAAACGAAAATGCATTGCATACTCTGGATTCGGACAACTTTCATCTTGTTATTTATTACTTAATAAAAACAGAAATGACATTTGACTTTGACAAATATAAAAAAAAAAATTAATTAATTAAAATTGCATATAATATCCAGTCACAGTCAGTATTTACTATTATTATTATTTGTCTACATGGAAATATTCAAAAAAGCCACTGACCTATAAGTATGGAGAGAGCCGAAACGCTAGGTGGCAATAATGTCGCGCACCCGGCCCATATCAAGACCCAACTCGACAAATTTTGAATATTCATTTGTCTTACTTTCACATCTCAACAGCATGACCAACTGACTTAAAACTTTTCACGCATAGATTCTGAAAGGATAAAGACGCATACAGGCAACCTTTTTACGCTATGCCGCAATAAATTTTCTAAGAAGAAATAACAACTCTCAGTACTAATATGATACTGAAGTTCAACAAATATATCTTACATGTTATGTATAATTTAATAATTTAAAATACCATGTGGGAGAAGCCGTGAGTAAACGCTAGTTCTGGCATTTAGGGAACAGCTACCTGAACCAAAGTTGAAGCTACAGCTTTCCTTTATCAAGAAATTTGACTTTAATAATTTACCCTATTTTTTTCATGCTTACATTTTTTAAATACCACTCATATTTCAAAGAAACACAAAAACCACTATCCCCTAATTTTTGGTGCTCTTTTTATTTATAATAGTGAAAATTTTGTACATTGAACTATTCAGGCTGTACACGAAAATTTAGCCCCATTTTCACCCTTCCAACCCCCTTTATGAATCCGACCCTAGATTAGCCTATACAGGTGAAGAGGTCTTTCAAAGAGCACCATTTCGTCAATTTAAAGTTTTCCTCTATCATTCCCCTCTTTACAGATAGTGATGCTCGGACTTGAGTTGATGTTTCTTCATTTTCGAACAACCATATTGTTTTTTTTTTTTTTTTTTTTGATAGTACATCAAAATAGTAAAGCCAAATTTCATCACCGGTAACGATGCCATTAATATCACGCGAAGTCCCACTTTTATAAAGCCTTTATACATAAGGTATGGACAAATAAAATTTGGTCGAATTTTTTAGGATAAACATTTCTGTATGATTCAATTGATAACAGATATAATTAGTGTCAATCAAAAGAGGTACGTAACAAGTAGCAAAATTTCTATATTTTTCCAATAATAATGCAATTACGGACAAATTTAGACAGAAAAGTGACGAAACATTGTCATAGATTTGTCAAAAATTAATTTTTGCAGTTGGTCAGTACAGACTCACACATACTCACAGGACTTGACTATCAGTACGATAATACTTTTTGAAAATATGCCTGCTACCACACGTGTCTATAGATATGAACAAATCTTAATCATTTTTGATGTAACATTAAAGGACCGGAGCACAAACCAATGAACACTATTATAATATTATACTAGTAGACAAAGCGTAAAGCCAGTTTGTAGGCATTTTTCTTGAAGTAGGTAACAGGGTGAGACGGGTGAGATTTAAGGAATATAATATAATGTCAATTACTGAGCAAATGCAACTATAATTAATGCAGGACATAATTTGTATACGTATACGTATTTTGAAAATACAGCGAATACCACTTTTCTTCTTTCAAAATTTTGATTATATTTTTACAATAATTATTTGAACACGTTACTACGGATACCATCCATTACTATATTACAGAATACTATTAAGGTCGGAAATATTCATTGGTCTGTGGACTGGACTCTTGCCTAAACTCTCTCTGTACAAATATTATACGTATACAGTGGAGCTTCAGTAAAGTTTACATCAGTTTTGTTAAGTGACGTCACTTTTTTCTCACTAAAATTAAGAGGATTTTATAGAAATAGAAAGAAACAATATTATTACATTATACATTTTTAAGACAAATATATTATAAATTCCATAGTAGATATATGCGTATTAACCCTAGAATCATACGTACACGTCAAAACGACGTACGAACTTCTTTACCTGCTCCAATACTACGACTTGTTGTTACTTGTTTGCTGTGAGATTTCTGTTATCTAATTTATTTGTTACTATAACACACCACATATATTTATTTTGTTTATAGTCATTGTCGTTTTGTTTGTATTGAAATAGTGTCCGTCAAAAGGACGTCGATGTATGATTTACGTATGTTTTTTTTGAAGATTTTGTACACTACATATAAAAGTTTTCCTAATTTTTTTTAAAATTTATTAAAGATATGGATGTTATAATTAATTTATTCAATGATTATGATAATGTGAAAGATGATTACAGCTGTTTGACTTATAGAGACGACATAATACTGAAGTTTTAATATATTGAATCGAAAACTAAAGAATGCATTTCGAATGACTTAATAAAAGATTAACAATTTATTTTGTGGAAAATATTTTAATTTTTATTATTTTTTGAGATCTTATTCGAAAAATTACTAACAAATTTTAGAAAATTTACAAATGTGCCTAATGGGGAAATAACTACATATCTATAGGAATATCTATGACTGAGAAATTTCGCATTCTGTAAAGTCACACATGTCTACTGACTCATAATAGTTCACGTTTTTTAATAAACGCCACTGATATTATATTGATATATGAATATTTCTCTATACAAAAAGAAGTCTATGAATATTTCTCTATATAAAAAGAAGTCTATAATGTTGAATACAAGGTACTTAATAACCAATTCGGAGGAACAAAAAAAACAATTTCTATAGCAGATATATCTATAATGAAAAACTTTCTAACAGCAATATTTCTAATGAAACTTATACATTAGTATAAAATCCAATTAATCTACTGGAATCCAAATTATTAAATAGTTTGCTCTTGTACGTCACCTATGACTTAAATTATTATTTAGTCCCAATCATGTATTAAATGACCGCCACTGACCTCAATCTGCTTCACTAAAGTTAAGTTTCACTAAAGTTTACCAAATTTTTCTTAACTTTAGTGAAGCTCCACTGTATATGTATTTAATTCTGCTCTCAAAAAAAAAGTAAATGAAAACAGCGTCCATTGTTTTCAAACATGCCTACTATTGCCTTATAATTATAAATGGACTGCCAGCTTGCTACGTAGCTATGAATTCGATTATGCACTCACTCGTGTGTACCCGCCACCTCACACATCATCCGGCTATATGATTTAACCTGTCAAAACGAAGAAATGGATTTTGTTGAGTCACGCTATTTTATTCTTCAAACGGATTTACGCACGCACACCAAACATACATACATATAAATAGAAAATAACCGTCTGGTCTTTGGTCGACGGACCCTTTCATAACAATATATTATGTGCTATATATGTATAACTATTGTTTGTATCAACAACCGACTGAAAAAGGGTTGTCGTTTTCATTTATTTACTGTTATTGTGCCTAATTATTATTGCAAAAAGGATTTACAATATCATGTTTGCAACTAACACATACAGATATTATATATTTCTTGTGTCCCGACCACAATTATTAGATGGATACAACAGAATTACGATTAAAATGGTAACCAAAAGCATGTATACAGCTACAATAGTAACCTGCACCTACCTATACGTATGTATATTTATAAATTATTATCCTGTCAAAAAAGCATATTACTGTTACCATTTGTTATTGTTGGAAAGTGAATACTTATGTCCCTTCCATCAAATTGTTCAAAAATGGTTCTATAATATTCTCATAGCCTGTAGCACATATATATCTACGTACTTATTGAAAAATAAAACAATATTAGTTAAAATTACTGTATCGCAACTAAAATTACCTAAAAGCACCATGTTTTTATCAAAATACATACCTATTAAGAAAATTTGGGGGACACTGTCAACTTCCCATTGGGTGTCCTTAAAGACTAGAGACTACTGTACATAAATAATTATTTTTCCATTTCGGGCAACTTCTCCCCTGGGCCCCCGATAGAGGCTTTGCCCCTTGCACCATACCGGGGGCTTCGCCTTCTGTACCTAAGGGTGGGGGCTCCACCCTTATCAAACAAATGATAACATCATTTGTTCTCAAGATATGCGAGATAAAAAATATTTCAAAAACAATTTCTTATTCGTTTTTTTTTTTTTATGGTAAAAAATCTATATAATCTATGTTATCTTGATAAAGTTAATTATGTTTTTTTACCACAAAAAACAAACCGCTAATCCGAATTTGCTGAAAACTTTATCCGGTCTTCATTTTTTGATGACGCATCTAATGAAATTAGTCCGGAGTTGATATTATCATTTGTTCTCGAGATATGCGAGACGAAAAAAAATTCACGAACGAACGAACGAACAAACTAACGAACACACGCACGCGACATCACGCTAAAAACGATGGATTCGGATTCTAGTGACCTTGATACGTGGAGATATGTCAAAATTAGCGATTAGTAAAGTCGGACCCATTACAATAACTTCCTATAGGAAGTTAAAAATTAATAAAAATATGCTTTGTCAGATTAAAACTGTAATATTTTCTTAATAATAATAATAATAGTACACACAAAACCCTCATTGCGCAATTCACTGGGGCCGTTGGAGGAGAAATTGTTAAATTTGAAAGTCAAACGTTACAAACTATTACTTAGATGACAAAACTTCAATACATAAATTTTTATCATTGTTTGTTTTTTTTAACACAAGATAACAGCAGGTAAAAAAATATAAAAGACGCACAAGAGTTAACATGTAAACAACACACCAACACATTAAAACATATTCCCTTTGAAACAAGGAGCGGTGCCATTATACACATGGCATAATTGTTAAATGGGAGCGTGCTTAATGAGGGTTTTGTAAAACCTGCAGATATGCAACTAGCTCTTAATGAATGACTATAGTGCGGACCCACTGACCTCAATTCGTACCGAATCCTTTTTGGTATTAGAAAACAATTCTTTGTATAAATTCGTAAATCGATAAAATTTTAGTTTTTCACAAGTAACTCAGAAAATAATTCTATGCACTTTAATCGTGCAATATATCAGTCGAAAGAGCTTTCAAAATAAAAATCTAGGGGCGGCAAGTTTTTAGACAGAGCGGCAAAAGTTGTAAAATGAGGGTTTTTTTGTTCGTCAGTCATTGTTTTAGAGGAAAGTCGAAAAAAGGTAGGAAAAGTTACGATTTTCTTGTTTTTGAGCAAAAAGTGGGGGCGGCATTCTTCAAGGTGCCTAGGGCGGCACTTAGGGTTAATATGACCCTGATCGCTACTGCAAACATGATACAGAAAATTTCCGAACAAATTCGAAAAAACAGGGACACATGGATACCCTATTTACACAGTACACTGGAAATTTAACTGGAGTAATTCTTCGAGATTTCTTTTACCTCAGTATTTCATAATAGTATTTTACAATATAAGTTCGGTAAGTTGCTTTTACTGATCGAGAAAATGTTGCGAAAACGAGACCCGCAGGGTCGAGTTTTTGCAATTTTTGAGATCAGTAAATGCACTTAACGCATCGTGTATTGTATAATATTTTTTGCACGATCGATTTAAAATAATTAAAGAATAAAAATATGTTAAATAAAAAATAAAATTCGGATAATATAGGTGAAATTTATATTTCTATATTATGACATAGAATGCCATGAATAAATATTATAAATATTCATAACAACTAATACTAGTCTTTGTAGTGACAATTGACAACTATATTTGTAAATAGTTAATTATGTGTCAATATTTTACTGGTGTGAATGTTTTTTTTTTTTGAATTTTCTATTAAAAAATTGAGGAAAATAGTTTATTAAACTATAATATTAGTGAGAATAATGAAATTGATGAAGCATTTTATTTTTGGTTGCAAATTTATTCTCGTAAAATGAAACGAAGATTATGAAACCTACAGAAAATTTTAATGATTGAACGACCTTTTGAAATGTCAATAAAATAAGAAGATTAATACCAACAATAATAACAATAATGTGCAAACTAGTGAAAATTTTAATATTAATCGATTTATTTTCCTAATTGTTCAAATTGTACTTTTAATTGCAATATAAATAAATAAATACAATCATTTTTGACCTAATTTCACTTACCACACTCCTATTCACTTACCACGCATCTATTTCACTTACCGCACTGTTATTTTTTGGTTTCCATGGACATAAACAAACGTTCGGGAAATGTGACTTACCAGCATTGTCAACAGCATCGGTAAATGCATGAAAATACACGATCGTGCAAAAAAACATATTACCTATCTATCAGCCAATTTTTCAAGATTTAATTACCAATTTTATTCACTTTTATCACTTACTCATGTAATCATAACATGTATTTTAAAGGAAGTTATTATTAGTAAATGTAAATGCACACATATATTTGCTTATTTATGTATATTTTCTGTTGTCAACGAGTTGTCTAAATCAAATTCAAACTAAACCAATTTTTAGCCTTCTATTTATTTGCCTGTCAGTGCAATATAAAGTAATTGTACAGGGTAAATAACAAGCTAGTAGTCGGTACATTTTAGTGGCATTGTTTGTTCATTGTCAGACTGGCGGATAGACAGACAGACAGACAGACAGATAGATGGATGGATGGTGAGTATGTCCATCATCAATGTTTACAATGTCACTTGCTAATGGATACGATAGAACTTTATGCATATCCATGGATATTTTATTTATCTACGTAAATATAAAGAGTCCCAGAACAGAGTAAAAGTAGGAACTTGTAAGAAAATCCATTATAATAGTTTTAAAAAAAAGTTGCGTTGCTAAAAACAGTTTTTACCCTGAAAAGAGTAGATCTAAGAGTAATTTAACTTCATATGCTATCAAAAATTAATAATTACTAAAGAACATTGTTTCTTTCCGTATGGATTAAGGACTCCATTAGAACCCACCTACAAGCGTTCCTATAAAATGAGTTCTTAAAAACAATTTATATGACCAATATTCAAAAACGTGGTTTTCATAGATTTTCTGGACTCGAAGTTCGATGAACGAAATATTTGTTAGAAACGAATGAAAGACTATCATGCAATACGATACTAGAGACGCTTACTAAAAAGTATTATTAGAAGGAAATAGTTTTCTTCTTTACTAGAATCTCAGCTACAGCAAAAATTTTATATAGTTTTATAAGTTGTTTTAATTTCACCACTGATGTAATCAGGAAGTTGAAAATTGAGAGTAGAAATCACCACAAGGGGGCAAGCGCGTATACAGGGGGGGGGGGGGGGGTCAAGGGGTCATGACCCTCTGCCCACCAAGAATTAAAAAAATACACTACTGGCCGATTGCATGAACATTAATTTAATCAGAACTTAATGGCCATTAGTAAATCAGAGATTAACTAACCCCGATTTGTCTGTTGCACCATTTAAAATATACCAATGGTTAACTAATGTACGTTAACGATCAATTTTGACTAGCAACGGTGTCTGATTTGTTTTTATAGGACATAAAATGAGACACAAGAGGAGCAAATGCTAGTAAGTTGATAATATCACATGGTTAAAAAATTTAAATCTGCATATTTTGAAATAGGTAGCGCCTACTTGATTTATATAATATTAGAAAATATATAACTTATGTTTACGTAAAACATTTTGAAACTGTGATTTGACGATTGTGAAGATATTTTTCAATTTAAAAATGAAAAAATGAAATAGATACCAAAATTTTACAGAAAAAGAAATTTTTAATTGAAATTGTACAAAAGTATATTTTAACAGTAGAAAAAAAATTAAATATAAATTTTAATAAATATAAATACTATGGAAGCTAGCATCAAAATATGGACTAAACGCTGATTAAATACTTAATTGCCCAATATCCATCCATTAACTTAACGGACGATTTAATCATCGGTTAACAAAAATTAACCTTGGTGCAACAGATAATCAGAGATTTTAACTACAGTTAAAGTTAATCATTGAATAAGGTCTTAACGGCCGATTAAAAATGTTGGTGCAATCGGCCACAGATGTTATTTAATTTTAAACACCATACCGATAAATTTACTAGTCGACGGTTTTTTTTTTTTGGTCGTCATGTCACCGGTATCGAAGTTCAATTTATTATTTTTTTGTAAATTTTGTCTCAGGAATTCTTTCTAGTACTATTATTTTCCGCGTGACCCCCTCCCCACAAGAAGGTCGGCTGTATACGCCCCTGCAAAGTATACATTAAAATAAACTATTTTTATATTTATTCTATAATTTCTAACAGTTCAACGTGATATTACAACCGACAAGTGGATGCTAAAAATTAATTGAAAATGTTCATGTACATATTTACAGAAGTTAATAAAGTAAATAAAATCTATTTTTCAAACTTCTCTTACAATTAGATAAATAAAGAAAGAAATATATGTATTTTGTTACTTCTGTTAGATTTGTTCTGTGTCAGCTAGTATTTTATATGTAAAATACATTTATAAAATATAACATTAGAGAATTGCTAAAATGCTGGCTAGCAGAGGACTAAAATTTCGTACTACACATAATATATTTTTGATTGACTTTTCCCTGTTGATGGTAGCAGCAGATAAATAGAGATATTACGTATTATACATACAGCGGAGAGTCATGGGGGATTTTATAATGTTTTAATCTAATTTTCATCTAATTTTGTTATATTATAAATTACTTAAACTCAGAAAATCCAGCATATAAATTACATAGAATTATTAAGGAGTTAAGTAAGTATCACATCACATATTAACATGATGTCATAATTTCAAATATAACGCGTGAGAAACCGCGGGTAAATGCTAGTTAATTAATAATTGACAGAAAGAGGTATCTCTGCTGCGCTGTCCAGCAAAAACATGAATCATGGATATGTTTTATAGTTCACTGTACCTACATACCGAGATAACAACAAACATTAGCTAATTATCTGGTTTATTCACTTATTCTGGTTTATACCTATACCTTAGCCCATAAACATGTCCATGTTTTTAATAGTATATTATTCGACGAGCTAGTAATGATAGCTATTACTCACGAGGATGAAATTGCGACACGAGCCGAGCTCGCGAGGCGTGTCGTAATGCATCTGAGTGAGTAATAGCCATTGCAAGCGAGTAGAATACGATATTTTTTCTATGACTTTTTTCCTTTTTGATTTAAATAAAATTGAATATAAATTTTAAATCAAATTTTTAATCTATTTCTAATTTCATTAAATATTTGTATTAATATGTATAAAACGATCAAAACAAAATATAAACTACTTTGTTTACATGCTCGTTACTACGCAACATATATTAAATTAAAACTTGATACATACATTAGTCACAAAACAATCGCAAGCCTATTGAATAATGATTAATACTGTGATTTCATTGGTCAAAAAGGTATTGAGTAATGATCATTCCCCCACACCTTTGAATAATGCCTAACTTTCTCAACAATTAACAGATATAATATAATGAGTGTGTTCTTCAACAGGAGTAGAAAAAAAAATAAAATACTATTTAAATTATGTGCAATGGGAAATATAATTTTTTTACCTACTTCTTTGTCTATCATTTTAAATGAGTAGTTCGTGACTTAGCAACGTTACCTAACTTTTTTATAGTTCATTTTCTATAATTTTTTTATAGTTCCATGGTACTGAATAATAGGTACATAGATTTCTCCTACCTAAGTACCTACACTTAGATAATACCTAACCTCTACTTGATTACAGGTAAACCGTCACATTTTTTTATACTAATTTTTTAATACCGATGTTTTTGGTACCAATTTTATAAATATGAATTTTGTCAACTGTACCTCAGCCATACAACATATCCATGTTAAAATTGTAATTCATATTTCTTAAAAAATATTCTGAGAGGAAACAAAAATTAATACAAGCCTCAAAACGCCATTTAAACTAACTATTAGTCTTTATTTACTGTATCTTTTTGTATATATATTTCTTTACATAAAAATGAACAAAAATTTGCCACCTCCATGATAATTCTGTCGCCCTGGACTATATAGTCCATTCATCCTATACGGAAATATACATCTTACTATTCATGTTTACCTACTGACTTTTTTGCAATTCTACGTATTTCACTGTTGATTCAAAATATAGAAACAGTTTTACGAATTTAACCAGTACTTAAGGGGAGGTTTACTCGAGAGTCCTTAAAAATTATGTATTTTTCTAGAAATTTTTTCTCAAGAACGGAAGTAAATATCAATTTCAAATTTTGTGCACATATTTATTAAGTATTAAACTACACAAAAAAAAATTTTTCAAGGAAAAATATAAAAAAGTGTCCATTTTATAGATAGTGCAGTGTGACGATCCGAAAATCCAATGCCTTGTTGGTGGACATCCTAGCGCCGGTAATAAACCACCGAAATCCAAAAACAAAAAAGATTTATGAAATATATGAAAAGTATCGGCACCTCTACCTATAATATCAATAAGTTGCTGAAAGAAAAAAAAATGGCGGATGTTTGAACTTTTGATTACGATTTTTGTCTTATTTTTCGCTCTTTAAAGTAAATTTAAAAATAAAAAAAATATTGAAAGTGTATCGAACTTAGGTAGAGGTGCCGAAGAATTGAATTATCTTTAAAATAAAAAATTTAAAAAAAGGATCCATCGAATAGTTTTTGAGTTATCGTGTCCACCAGTTCCAAAAATGTAGTTCCGAGATATTATAATATATATATATATATATATATATATATATATATATATATATATATATATATATATATATATATATATATATATATAGATATATATAAAGAAACGTATTTTCAAAATTTTATATTTAATACTCATTATTGCGTGAACTACGTTTTTTGAATTTTTTTTTATAGGAAGCTGGATTCGGTTAATGTGCAAGAATCTTGTTTTTAAATTATTTTCAGTAAAATCACTTTGGGAACATATTCTACACATAATTTGCTATCAATTTCGGCAAAAAAAAAAATCGATTTTTTTATCAAATCTCAAGTAAACCTTCCCTTAAATTACTTTCAGCAAAATCACTTTGGGAACATATTCTACACGTAATTAGCTACCAATTTCTGCAAAAAAAAAAATCGAGTTTTTTTAACGACTCTCATGTAAACCTCCCCTTAAGCATTCTTATTAATTAGAATAAACAAATAATCCACATGACTTTCTATCGTTTTAATTTATCAATGTCTTGTCATAATTTGCATTTTTTATCTACTGACTTGCTTATATTGTTTATAAGCCGCAGAACACAAAAACAACGATCGCATGTCAATTGATTTGAAAATTCTACAGATGTGAATAGAACGTACATATACCTACACTCATCTATTGTAAAGAACAGAATGCAATCACAACAAAAACTAAGTACAAAAATTTTCTTTCATGTCATTTCCATGGTAAGCAGACCGCAGACATTCATTTACGATACGATAATTTAAAAAAACATTAATGCAGTTTTTCAGTTATTAATAAATCAAACTCTAATTAATTATTTACACAATAATTGAAAGACAAAAACCAACTGATATAACATTTGTTAGACAAAGTCATGAAAATATTGGGTTTTCAACGTTTGACATTTATATAAGCGGTTTATTACAGCGTACTCTCTCTACATCGGTTATAACATTTTAGAGCATAATTAGTTTGACAATTTTATTATTACGTATCAGTATTTATGAAATGGAATACACAGTAAAAAAATTTATGTTCTGCGTAAAAAGAAAACTAGTAGTTAAAATTTTTGTGTTAAATAAGTAACACAACCCTGCGTTAATGTAACATTTAGTTTTTGTGTTAAATGAAAATATTAACACAAATTTTGATTTAACAAAATTAAAATGTTAATCTGTTTTGAATAACACACAAATAACACAATCTTTGTGTAAAGAAAAAGAATGTTATAAGTACGCATTTTTTGTATACCTCAACACAAAAATTGTGTCATACGTACACAAAACTAATGGCCCTTTTCGTTACATTAGAATATATATCTACCAAAATATATATAATAAAAAGATGAGAGTAGTTCTTATTATTAAACAAAACCGAAAAATTATGGAATCACTTCGGTGTCCGTCCATCTGTCACAGGCAATTTTCTCTTAAACTATTCGACATGAAAATTTGAAATTTTGCATAGAAATCGATCATCTTATAAAATAGTAGCGTCAATCCTTTACCTCACGAAATCACCATAACTCCGCGGGCCGCATATAAAATTATGTGTTCCCATATTAGATTTAGACACACTATTTGTAATGTACCTTGGTCATTATAAAATAAATATCATAAATATATTTTGTATAAGTGTGATGAATCTCGCGGGCCAAAAAAAATTCAACGCGGGCCGCGGGTTGGCCACCCCTGATTTACTATTTCTAATTGTAAGTGTACACTTCCAGCTTAATGTTTTTCAATCCATCATAAAAAGTTAAATACTACAGTAAGTTTTAATAATTTTAACTGAAACCATTAATAAAAAAAAAAAAAATTTTTCATCTTTTTGAAAACGTAGCCACAGCCTCATAGCCCACGTTTATTTTACTTGTTACCTTCAAGGTAACAAATAATTCCCGAAAAGAGTCAAACTCAATCTGTCCATAGTACGTTTAGTTCACACAAATATAACAAAAGAAAATCGTTGTATAAAACAAAAAAAGAAAAATAAATTATTCACAAAATTTCTAACAAATATATGAAAAATGTTTTAGTTCTGTAAAAGCCATTAGGTGTACGTAGAACTTTTACAAAAGTATCAGTTTTAACTTTTCTTTCACTATCTAAAACTCAAGTATCTCAAACCAAGAAAAAAGAACGAAGCACCGATAGCAGTCGTCTTATTGAATTTGATAAAATATTTAAAATGTGCAAACTGAAAACTATAGTACAAAAATAAAGTTTTTTAACATTTTTATCATATCAGTAACGACACAAGTATATTATATAACAAATTCTGTAAGAGTTAGCATGTTTCAGTGTAAGTGGGTACAGTAGTGGACATCAAGATAGTTACATGAGAATCTTGTTTGATACCTGATGATGAGCTAATCGCTCGAAAACCGGTTCGTAATTAGACAATTAAATATAGTGAAAAGTTGACAACCCAAATTATTTTCATATTTACTTAAAATTTTTGTTTTTAAAATTTGAAGGATTACATTCTAAATGTAGTTCACAAAATTATCAAAATAAAATAATTAAATCAAAACGTAGTAGTTCTTTCTACTGCAGTTTAATTTTCAATTTTGCAAAGATTAAGCATTCACCCACAGAAAAAACAACTTAATAAAAACCATGCTGATTCAATGTAAAACATATTAACGAAAGTCTAGTAATGTTGAAATTAATTGTTTCAATGTAGAAAAACTTTATTCTAAAGTTGAATAATATTGATTAAAACAAAAGTTCCCTATCTTTTCAAAATAATTTTTTTTAAGTTGTACATGTTGTACATTATTGAAACAATAATGGTCGTATTTAATTTTAAGTTGCCATTTTTCTCTGTGTTAAATTTATAATATTAATTACTATTGATTCTCTTACTACAGATATTTTTGTAATCAAGTATTTGATAGTATCGAAGAAAAACAATCAAAACAATTTTTAATAAAAACTTATTTTAACTATTAACCACGTGATCAGAAACGAGCTGTGACGTCACGTTCTCTTAAACCTCAATACTATCGCCACTAGAATTGCGAATTTAAATATTGTTTATTCCACTTAATCAAAAATAACTAAGGAGATTAACTTACATTCAATTAATCTAAAAAAATCAATAATTTCTCTTCCTAGTTATAAGAATAATTATTGACAGTTAAAAGTGAAGTATGATAACGTTGGGACAACATATCTCCCCCGACCCGTCCTGAATTGAAAATCAATCAGACAATAACGGAGTTACTAACCACTGAACCAACTCCAAATCTTTACGTTTTTAATACATGTAATATTTTGATCAAAAAAAAGAAAAAAAATCATCTATGTAAAGAATTTTTTATTAATTTCCAGATTTTACACTTCATTTACTCAATAAAATTGAGCACACGATTCTTTTTTAGGATTTTATTTTCCAATTATAAAATTATTATCACAATTTTCTTTGATTGGATTTAAATGAATAAATTCAACCAACTGAGTTGAAATTTGTTTACTCTATTCATCTAGAAATTTATTGCCAAGTCAGTTGAATAATAAATTTTATAGCAAATAAAATACAAAGAAAAAACTTAATATAATATATATAGGATACTGGATGAGCGCAATTGTGAATAGTTTAAACATACAAGAATACAGTAAATTATGTGGAAAATGAGGCTGAAAATGATTCGAAAGATCTTCATATGTAATCAGAATTAAAAATGTCATATTTACAAATAAGAAAGTAAATTTCATAATAAAATAATTAACTAACTTCTTCTGAAATTAGACTAACCGGTTCTTTTGAAATTAGACTAACAATTAAGATTACGTTTGCTGAAAACGAATTATCATCTGTAGAATATACCGGCGACCTTTGTTTCTTTGCTCGTCAGCTGTAAAATGCCGCCCCTTTTTTACAGAATTGTCGCCCTTTTAATTTCCCGCCTCGAGCAAATCTTTTTTTTTTTTAGTCGTCACTTGTAAAATTGCCACCCTCTTTTTACAAAAATTTACAAAATTCCCGACCTTAAAATTTGCCGCCCCCCGGGCAAATGCACGGGTTGTCCCCCTTGGAGCGGGCCCTGAAGGTGGTAAGATGATAAAAACTGAACTATTACTGGAAAAAATAAATAAATAAATGACCACTGATATAAATAAAGCATTAACCTAAAATCTGGCAATGCATATTAAATGAAGCACGGCAAGAGATTCAACAAAAATTAAATAAAGTCATCTAGATAACTTACTTATACAAAATCGCTGTTTAGTATAAAAATTAGAGATTTTTTCTGGCTGTACACCTGTGATGTTCATATATTTAGGGTAAGTGCGGGAGAGATGCCGCAGTAGCCATAGTTCATCCGTTGATAGATACCGCTATTAATGGAGTATATGTTTAAAATAAGTTACTTATTTAAGCTGAGTAATATTATCCAACTTTTTATTATTAAAAAGTAAGTTTTTTAACATAATATTTTATCAAGCATTTATTTCATTAGAATTTAAGAATGTATATTGTTTTAATGAAAATGAGTTTTGTTATTAATTTAGGTATATTTTAAAAGTACTATATAAAATTTTAAGTTAGAATTCTGCACTATGCTTGCTATAGCAACATGCGGCATCTATCCCAACAAAAAAGAGAGATGCCGCATTTAAAGTTGGAACAGATGCCGCATCATATTACATGTTAAAAACATAGACTTACAGCTTAATTATGCAATTTTTTTTTTGGGGCTGTAAATTATGTCGCGTAAATATAAAAGATCCATTAACTAGATCAGAAAGAGCTCTCATACTAGTGAAGATAACGAAAATAATGATGACTGCGTGTATATTGACTGTTTTGAAAAGTACTCAGAAGCAAAAAAAAAGTTGACTGGTTAAGATGTATAAAGTACCAAAAATTGTTACGTATGGCATGCATCATGTATGGAGATGTGTGTAAAATACAAAATTTTTAATATGAACTATGCGGCGTCTTACCTTTTTTGATGCGGCATCTCTCCCATAGGTGTGGGAGAGACGCCGCTTTTCAGGCTCTAGAAAATGATAATTATGAATCCTTTATGACTCAAAATTTAAAATAATTTATAAATAATTTTAAAGAATAATGTTTACATTTATTGTGTACCAAATTTCAAATCAATTAAATACATACTTTAAGAATTATCAAGTGTTTTCAAAATGTGCGGCATCTCTCCCGCATTCACCCTACCTTGATAAAAAAAATTTTTTCATAGAACACCCTTCATATTTATCTATGAATTGCGACGAAGATAAACGTGAAATTGGAAATAATATTTTTTTCTCCTACTCTTTTTGTATGTCTATTAATTTTTTAGCGAATTTCCAAAACTGGAAATTCAGCTTTTACGCCAGGTGTCATGGTGCGACCTAAGCCCGAGACCATATCAGAAATATGTTTTGAGGTCCCTAGAATACGAAAATGATATTCACTAAAATTTATATATATATATATATATATATATATATATATATATATATATATATATATATATATATATATATGTATCCGCGCGATAACTCTCGAACGAAGCGTTTAATGCTTATGAAATTTTGTGTGCGAATTCGATTTTCCAAATCGTTGGATGAGTTCGTTAGCCAGACACGTCGGATGCCCAGAAGTAGGTTTTCCGGGCGTTTTTTGTCAATAAAATGAGTTTTTTGCCAGAATTAAGCAATTTTTCAAATTTTTTTTTACACTAAGCCATTGTAAAAGGTAAAACGCATAAAAAATGTTTTTATACCGTTGCTCTAAATTACTTACTTTTCGAGAAAAACTAGGAAATATGTCGTTCTCCATTTCACTCGCACTCGCATTCTTTTTTTTTCTGTCTCATTTTTTGCGAGCTAAATTCGAAAAAAGCCGCTTTATAAGTAGCGTGTCATGATTTTTTTAATCCAATTTAACGATTCGGCTATATTCTATTTCTCTGTCAGTTAAATGTTTTTATAATGTATCTCTGTTCCATTTTTTTTTACAAAAAAAATCCCGACGATATCTGTTATGTGATATGATCAGAATTTAGATTATATTTACACCTTCCTAAAATTAATAAGAGTTTGCTTCAATCGTATAAAAATTACGTTAAATCATATTCAAACAATAATATTTTTACGTAATTTTTTATCCAATTGACAATACAGTTATGATTAGAATTGTATAATCAGAGCATTCTAATATTAAATAATTTTGCACATTCAATTTTTTTTTTTAACAAAGAAAAATTTTTTTAAATTTTGACACATTCTTTTATGAAATTTCGATTAAGAAATATTAAAAAATTTTAAAGTGAATCATTTAAAAAGAGTTAAAAATAAATTAAAAAGGAAACATTTCTCTATTTTAACATATTTGTAAAGAAAATTTTACAGTTTACTTACAGTTTTTTGAAAAAATGTAATAACATTTTTACATACAATAAAGATTATATTTGAACGGTAGGAAATCCACAAATTTTTTTTTATTTCTTTAATTAATTATTAAATTTGGTTTTAGAAGAAAATCTTCGTCTAATTCGCTCCAAGCCGAAAGTATAGCAACTAATAAGGACATTCCACTGTTAAAATAAATGGAAAATATATTGAAATTTATTTAATGAAAGCCATTCATACACATTTTTAAAATATCCTTTTGAATTATATAACAAATAAAATCTGTGTAAAAAAATCTAATTGACGTGTTTTTTCTCAATTTGCTAACATTAAGTAAGGCTCGTTAATTAGGGAGTGATTGTGTTAAAATTTTAATATAAAATATGGTAATTTTAACCCTCTTTAAAAGAACATTTCGATTTTAACAATAAAAAAATTTTAAAAAGTGTTTTCGTTTTTCCCGGATTACCAAAAACTGTTCATAGGCATATCTGTGACTAAAGTTGCCTCCCTTTCTTAAGAAAATAAAGTATTTTTAAAATTTTGTGCAAAAGAATAAAACACAATTAACGAAAAAAAAGTACGCGTTTCCATATTTTTAAGATTTTGTAGTACAAGAAAATCCTTATAAATTCATCATATCTGTTATTGCATTTACTAGCTTTTACGCAATTTAATAAACAAAAGTCTGAAAATGGACGTAGAATCTCACTGTTATTAATTATTATGTCTTAGTTTTTTGAAAAATTATTTTTTGAACTAAAATAAGAATAGGAGGAATATAAACTTAGGGGTAAACGACAGGAGTATATAAACTTTATTTTAGATTCTACGTTTATTTTTACAGAAAATCATCAAGTACCTATTATTTCTTTTTTGAATGTATAAATACAAAAAGTTCGAAATTATTTTATATTAGAATTTCAATTTTGGTCGACCCTACGGGTTGTCCCCATTTACTCTTTTCTCGTCTCTTTTGACCCCAATTTTTCATAGAGAAGAAATTATACGATTTTTGTTAATTTTTCAAAAACCAACCGATATTTTTAAATTTTTTTGGATACTGCTGATAAAGTGACCATCTTCGCGTAAATTTTTAATATATTAAAGATTAGGTACTCATAAAATAAATACAAAAAAATACGGTGTGAAGTCGGAATGCGTACCTATTCATCCTTGTCTACGGTAGCACATTTTTTATTGACATAAATATTAGAAACGCAGGAAAAGAGACCAGGAATCAACAGAGAAGTGGATTATGGTACGATATATTTTCTGAAAAAAGTGCTTAGGACCAAAGTTATAGAGTTCAAAGTGATGCACTTGATGATCTTGAAGCACTTGACTCTCGTGATGCACTTGACTTTGAAGTTGACCTTGAGGTCAATTTCCAAAGTCATTTGAAAATCATTTAATATTTTTCAAAAGGAGTAGTTTACATTTCATCCCTAAATGGTTCAAAGTATATTCGAACGAATTTCACATGCAAGATAGAAAATAAGTGATCAAGAAGTAATTTTGAAAAATACTTGCTCAATCGCAATCGGAAAAATAATAGTTAATCATATGTTGAATTGAATTCCTAATATGGTAACTATAGAGTAGCAATAAAAATTTTAAAAAATTTTGAAAATTTCTAATATAACATAAAGTTAATGTTTAACTTACAATTGGAGTGATATTAAATCTTTTCTTAACTTCTAAAATTACTTACAAAAATGTTTTCTTCTAATTTTTTCTATAAATTTGCGCCTATTTTTTCATTTCGTCAGGTTTTTATTTTTTTTATTTTAGAAAAATAACGCAACAAATCAATTTTGAAGATAGATTGAGTCAATACATGAAATTACTGCTTATAGGTACAGGATATGGTCAAAGTTCGGCAATGGCTAATCATTTTCAACTGACCTTGAAAATCGATTTCAGGGTCACTATCAAGTGCATCGCTTTAAATTCTACAAATTTGGTACTCAGCCCTTTTTTCAAAAAATATGCCGTTTCAAAAATATTTAGCTATAACTGTTTTCATCTACAGAGGTTGAATGGTGTTTTCTACCCCTAAAAAGCGTATTTAGCCGAAATAAAAAAACACGTATTTAATATTTTTCGCTGTTTAATAAGTATGTTAAGTTTCATTCAAATTGGCAAGTATTAGTTGGGTAGTGTTATTTGTCAGAATGTTTTGCCGATCTAGTTTTTTCAATATTTCTTTGCTCGTTTTCAGAATTTGTATTTTAATTTCTACGGACAAATAACTCATTCTTTTCTTCGATTTTAGTAACTTTTATTTGCTGATGTTGACCATTAATTGATCGAAACATATCAAATATTTTTCAATGATTTTTTTAGCGAATGTCGAAAATTTTGAAAATTTTTTCACCGTTAGTAAGTTAAAGTATTTGAATTCATTAAGTAATTAAATGATGTCCACAAGAACCTTACGAACTACCATAAGTTATATGAGATCCCTAGGACCCGTTTTTTACTGTTAGGATAAACTTTTTACTAAAATTATTTTAGATGAATAAAGGTTATGTTGTATGATTTCCGCCAGGGTTTACTGTTTCCATTATTGTAAAAAATAAACTAACCGACCGATTTTGAAAATTTTTTCACTGTTAGAGAACTAAATTATTTTAGATGGATACAACTATGCTGCACAAAGTCCGTTCGGGTTCTTGGGTTCCAAAAATATCAAAACTAATTACCCAGCCGATTTTAAAAAATCTTTTACTCTTAGAAAGCTAAACTATTTTAAATAGGTACAGTTCTTAGATGAGATCCGCCAGTCCCCAAAATTTGGAAATTCGCTATGTTATGCAGATGCTGCGACAGGGGTATTTTATAACGAGTTATAATAACAATCATTATATACATGAATGAATGCGTTTAATTTCATTTATTAAATAAATTTGTTCTACTGATTTATGATCTTTCCGTTACTATTCTTTTGTAATGAACAATTAATTAAACATAATTTTTTTTCTAAAAAAACAGATACACAGTACCTACGTAATGTAGCCTTTGTTAGTTACAAAGTTCGTTTATGAAAAGCTAATATTAATTAACAAATGAAACGGCATATTTCATGCATTTCAGTGAGTGTAGAATAAAATACACAGTAATTTTTTTGCTAGGTACCTAGAAAAAAAAGTCAAAGTTAACATAGAAAAACGATCAAAAGTGTACAAGAGCAACTGCGACTATAACAATGTTACGCAGCTCTGATATGGAACTTCACTTCCGACTCAGATTCCGGTTCCAATATTTTCGAAACAGAGATTTACCGAAGTTCGCAAATTGATCAGACACAATAGTGGTATGCATAAAGTTGAGCATTGTGCGACTTTGCTCAAGTAAACATGAATATGTTGTTATATACACATACATATACACCTCTCGGATACACACAGTATGTGTATATAACAACATATTCATGTTTACTTGAGCAAAATCTCACACTGCTCAACTTTATACATACCACTGAATGGCAACCAACAACTCAACTAATGACTCCGCGCAAGTGGCATGAATGTTGCATGTGTCGTCTGTTATGACGTGAACGTAGCAGATTTCGAAATAGGTAAAGCAGGTAAGTACCAGGAGGCCTTACATTCTGCAAAGACTCAAATAATTAAGATACCTTTCCAAATCTTTTTTTATATTTTAATAGTAACTTTTATGTCAACATTTGACATAAACTGAACTCACCGAAAATAAAAATCCTAACATTGCATCTATAAAAACTCTGGAAGGAATTTCCACATTTACTTATTCGCGTGATATCGAATAATTCGTTTAAGTGATGTTACTATTGGTTAGGTAAAGTTACCGACCGTTAACAATTGACAATAATACCTGCCAGTTAGGATCTTTGTAACAATTTTGCCAAATTCTCAACAAGGTCGTAATATATATTTGCGTTTTACAGTCATAATAATGTGTAATGAATAAAATAAAATTTCAAAACGTAAATCTTGAATAATCTTAAACGTTTTCAAGAATTTGTTAGCTATTGTTAACGAAAAAAAAAGTTTCTGAAAACCCAAAAATATTACAAAAGATACTTACGCCTACCATAATTTTCTGTATAGCCTGTAGCTGCTAATAACCAGCTATCGTTCTATAATTCATGTATCTATAAAGTAAAAAGGAGTATTAGGATATACCCATCTTCAATAAATCAAATTAGATAATTAAACATACTTGTACGAGATAGAAAGACAAAATAAATAAATCATTTGAATCTGGCAAATGATAAAGGTAATAAAGTGCTTTATGATAAATAAGTATATTTGAATATAATTAGTGTTTAGAATGTATAAAGCCATACAGGTGTTTTCCTACTTAAGGCATGACTAACTATCTAAATAGTGAACGTCGGATATTAGGGTAGAGTGGTCAGGGCGGCGAGTAAAATGATAGACCCCCGGACACAGAAAAAAAATTTTCTCCAAAAATACAGTTGGTGAGCAAAAAAAAGGCTTTTTTACTTTATCTGGGTGTCTAAGAGAGGCTCCGGGCTCCGGTAAAATACAGTTTTCGTTATCGAAAATTATCGATGACCAATAGCTATTTTTAACAATGTTGACAATATTTTCGTTGAAATAGTTTTATTTCAATAATTTTTCCATTAAAAATTGTTACTATTTTTTTAGGGCACACATAATTCCAAAGGAATTCGCTATCAATAATTTTAATGTGATTTTTTGGAGACATATTATATCTCTTAAAATTATTGATTCAAGTTAACCGAAACAATTTTTATTCAAAATTTTTAGCAAGGACAATAGTTTGAAATTTTTTCAAATTTTTAAAACAAATTGCACGTCATTTTAAAATTCAGTATTTTGTGAACGAGATTTAAAAATCAAAAATGGTAAAGAAGACTTTAACTTAATTTTAAAAGTATAGTGTAGATACGTGGGAAAAAAATTCATTTCCACTTTTATAATAAGGGAACGTACGTCAAAAAAATGTTTTTGAACAAAAATAAAAGATTAAATAATGTGAGGCGTATAATAGCTGGACAAACAGGATGACGAAACTGTACCGGAAGCTTCTGAATCAGTCTTCTGCGGGCTGCAATCATTAAAGATGCTATGATTAAAAATCCGATTTTCATTACGATTTCTTCTCGCGTAAACTGGATGGAAAACTTTATTATAAAATCATCACCACAAAGCAAATATAATACGTACAATAATGGATGACACAATCGATATCAAAACTATATATCACAAAAAACTAAGAGATATTCAAAATACGCATATTGTTCATATATAAATCAAATAGATTACAAATACCATTCTTATTGGTTCTTGTGGAACATGTTTAGAATTAATAAATAGTTAACAGAAGAAATGCATGAAACAAGAACAAGGGAACGTATGAACCGATATTTAATAATATCGCGTCGATCATTAATCAATAATAACGCACGGAAAAATGTATCGGGAGAACATAATGACGGAAACAAATGACAATTTATCTTTTTTCTTACTTCTCATTTTTATTTTCCAATTCATTTCTCATACCAATACTACATTATCATACACCAGTATTCTTATTGGTCGAATTAATATTTCTTCCATTTTTTCCGTTCTTCGCATTTATTTTCATAATTCTTTTGCTATTTGAAGAGAAGATCTTGAAAATATTCAAGTAGATTTATTAACAAAATTATATTCGAATTCAAAAAATTGGTATTTAATAAAAAGAAAATAAACGAAAGATTAAAAATAATTAATATTCTTTGTACACTAAAATTGCGAAATTAATGAAAAATAGAATATGTGCCTATATATATCTACCTACATAATAGCTATTTATGTAACAAGTACATAACGTAAAACTTTATTGAACTAATTACATTATGAATAAGAGATTTGTAAAACTTGTTTTTTTTAAATAAACCACTCAAATGAACAAACATTCTTTGAAATTTTATCATTATTTCAGTACAGTTTTTATGGGCTCTATTCTATGGTATTTTACTTTGGTTTTAGACTCCTCAAATTTGAGTAATATAAGGATCAATTTTTAAAGTTTAATCATTTTTAAATCGTCAACGACAACAATGACGATTTACAGCAATTAATACCATTGAGCGCTATCGTATTTCACATCTAATTCAAGCGTAAAACGTTTTAGCCGTAAAAGTAACTGTCATCCTCGGCTTCGCTGGCGTGGATTTCGTAATCTGGTAAAGGTAATTCCTCATGAGAAGTCTGCTAAAACTGTCTTACTCCTATTTCTTCTAATGATAAGCTTTATTTACTTAAAAAATATCGCAAAAACTACTGAATTTGGGAAAATTTTGGCAAAAAACTAATTTTTTCACGAAAAATGTCCAAAACACCATGTTTCAGACATTTCACCAAGTTTTCACCAAGTTTCATTCTTGAACTACCGTTTACTGAGTATCATTTTCGGTTTCTAGCGACCTCAAAATAAACTTCTGTCATAGTCCTGGACTCATGTTGCATCATGACAGTGATTGTAATAGCTAAATTTTCGATACGAGTTATGAGCGAACATAGAAGTGCCATTTGAGAAGCTTTGCGGGAGTTTTGTTCATTCTGCTCAGAACATTTAACTGTACTGTTTACTCCAAACCCAAATTCAAACGCATTATAATTTTTTAACAATAAAAAATTAAGTAAATACTGACTTTGGATTAAAAAAATTTTAATCATATAAAACATATTTTGATTAATTTGCTACGATTCTCGTGATATGTTAAATACCACAATGTAATTACTTTATAGGCTTATTTATAACAGATCCAGCCAGTAGAAAAGGTGTACGTCCTAATCGCATCGTACTAATCGAACCAAAATATTAAATCTACAGTAGAGTACCAGTTTCGTCAATAAAAAGTAGTCTCCAAAAGTATCTCCGAAAGTCATAAATATCGTAAGATTGTTTTGAATTAAAATTATGTTTTTTTTTTTTAAATATTAATAAAAGAAAAAAAGAAGTGAAGAATAAAAAATTATTTATCTCAGAAAATATTATTTCATTTGTCGTTTTATTAATTTGCTTTGAAATAATTTTGTTTACATTTTACGTATGATAAAAACCGCCACAGAACAGAATACATATAGATAAACATTCTATGTACAATAATTGAAGTCTACATTCCCACGATTCCTATGCTTTGAGGTCTGTTGTTGTTTGTCACTACTATTACCGGTATATTTATTTGTTTCTTTTGATAAAATCATGCGTCATGGTCTATTGCACAAGGATTTAATATTTATGTACTTGACATTTTTGATGCAACTTTCCAAAAGTGATGTTGACTAATTTGATGCTCTCAAAAAATTTCCAAAACTGATGTTTCCATTATCGGTGCTATACTGTATAAATTAATGGTTGTAATTTCTTTGACTGTATATGTAACTATACTATTAAAAAAAATATTCAATTGGTTAACAAACAATATTATCATAAAATTTAATTGAAAACTGTTTTCGAAACAAATAATGGAATACGGAACACTATAGGTACATTGTAATTTGTTAGTTTGCGTGGTTGCATACAATATGTCGGTATACACACTTAATAGATACAATGAATGATTATTTAAAATAATGAATGTAAATGTAAAGTTTTATTTATTTTATAAATAATTGTAACAACCAAATAACCAACCAACCAGAGGACAAATATCACCAAAAACAAAAACAAAATTATACATTAAATAATGGAATTATCGAAAATTGCTGTGAATGATTTTGTTCAATTATTTTGTTTATTGTTTATTTTAAATGTTTTTTATAGAATATAATTCAATTGGTTTTAGCTAATACTATTTATTAATTTAAATATTAATTAACCTGACGTACACTACAGTTTAACAATATTCAAATAACACCCTGCTGATGTACCTATACCTATTTAATTATGCTCCAGTAAATCACTGAACTAGTAGGACATAACCTATAAGTTTTATTAAAATTATATCTATAGGTGGTTTCATTTAATGTACGAACGATACAGTTATATTTAGAATTTATTTATATTTTAAATATTTTTAATCAAAAGATGCATCTACAAAATTTAACACTATTTCGAACCAAAATATGCGACTACAGTAGTTATTCCCAAATGGAAACCTACATCTCTCACTCACTCTTAATGTATTTATATATAAGGAGTTTCCATTTAGGGATAATTACTGTATTAAGAAGATACAAATAATATACTACTTAGCGAGGACTGTAAGAGTTATTTTTCTTAGTTCGGATGCAGTTTGAGAATCCGAAGCTGAAAGCCAAAGATTCTTAAGTAATCCATAGCCACAAAAATAAAATTACGGACAGAGTATTTCAACCAAAAAAAGATAAATAAAAAAAAATAAATAATAAAAAATTTTAGCGACTGAAAATTAAGTTTGCGTAATAAAAAAACAAAAAAAATTCCTATCTGGTCAGTTAAACATTTTTTTTGATAATTTGATTCATGTGTATTAAGTCCCAAAGAATATTGTAGTTTTTTCACTTTTACCAGGGAAAAAAAGTTAGGACAGATTTTAACAGCGAAAAAATGGTACAAGACATTTCATTGGTCATTTCATTGTAGGTAAATGGGTGATTCTACTTTTTAGGTCCTTCAAAAAATTTAAGTTGTTTCCACAATAAGGAAGGTTAGAACTATATACAGAATGAAGATACAGTCATTTATTTGATTTAAATAAAGTTAATAACTCCTATTTAGATGACCTACCTACATTTACTTTAATTTTTGACTTAATTTTTCTTTATAAAAATAGTGTCAAACTTTTATTGCAGTTCTAAAACGCATGTTCCTATTACGTATTGCTTGGAACTATAACGTTTTTAAAAAAATAAGTTTACTGAAACCACACAATTTTATAAATAAAAAAGAGAGTTAAATTGTTAAGCATGGTAATTAGAAAGTTAAATTTTAATTATCTGCAGAATTTTTTTTGGCGTGATGAAAAATTGTCGCGAAAATTTGAGTATCCTTCGTCACAGCTGCTAAATATTGCTATAAGTTTAAAAAAATAGGTGAAAGGGTCATGTTTTTCCGTGAAACGAAACGCCAAAGACCATAGAACATAAAGGGAAAGTCAAATCAAGTGATTGACATTGAGAGTTTGTCATTTTTTTTACATCAAGCAAGAAGACCGGCTGCGTGTGTTTATTGAGTGTATCCTTCGTCACGGGTTTTTCTGGTATGTATTTAACGAATTTCAAATCGTTTTTACGTAGATATTATTTGTAATAATGTAAGCTTTACGATAAACTCAAGTTTTCGATGTAAATGATCGCTGTTCACGATTAATAACGACTTTGTTGGAAAATTGTATCCTTCGTCACACGTGTATCCTTCGTCACGGTAGAATGTGACGATGGGAGACATGAAAGTGGCGAAGGATACGATAATAAAATAGGTATATATTTTTTATTATATCAGTGTTTGTTTGTATATCAACTAATTTTTTTAGTTAACTAAATTGATTAATTTGGTCAACTTTCCTAACCAATTTTTTTATATCATAAAACACAAACAACAAAACAGGCTCTTCAATTTTTCGCAAATCAGACAAAAAAACAACTTTTAATCCGCAAAAAATATTGGTTTTAATATGAAACCGCGCTGCTGGTCTGCAGATACCGAATCTATGATAATTTTCCTACATTCTAGTCGCATGAAATCTACTAAATGGCTTTCTCTATTTTTTTTTTTTATGGTTGAGACCTAAAAAGTAGAACCACCCAAATACGATAAAAACGAAACAAAAATTCGTATTAGTAAAAACTGATTTTTGAATTATAATAACAATGTATTAAATAATAATATGAATTATACTAATTTATTATATTCGTTAAATTATCTTACCGTATTACACTTGAATTTTATATTTTTTCTGAATAAATTTGTGTTTTCTACAACTCAAATTTCTTGCCTAAAAGCAATTTAACTCGAAGTCAATCCAAAAACGTTTCAGCTTCGTTGTCGCGTTTTTGTTAGTTGACAATTCCTCTCGTTAAATTGCTAGGCAACAAATTTTCGTTAGGTAAACTCAAATTTATCCAAAAAAATACAAACCTCTCATCTTAATAAGTGACAAATTCGTGAAAATACAGTTTATATTTTTATCTACGGCTACTATGAAACTGTTTGTTTACTACGCAGAATACTATCTAAAAAAGCTATGATTTGCATACGGCTGTGCGTAATTTTGTACTTTACACACTATGGAATAATTCATAGAAGCGCAAGTTCACATTGCCCACGAATCTATTATATACTGATATTCAAGCAAAGAAAGGGTATAGCTACATAAGCATAGGAAAATGGCCCCCATGGCCAATGTCTGTAATAATATATGTAGTGACATTGGTACCCCAAGTGATTACCAAATACAGGGTCATTGACCCTTAACCTTGACTTGTCCTTGAGATATTAACCAAAATATGTTTTAGTGCTGTAATTTTTCAAACTCAATTTTCTCGAAAACTATAACGCCTAGAAAAACAAAACCGACGCCAAAATTTAGATAATATTTGGGACTATATTATATATTTTTTTGACATTTTCCCTAAATTTTAAAAGTTCAAAATAATTGCATTAAAAATATTTTTTATTTTTTAGTATGGTTCTGGTAAACTTACACCTTTCAAAAAAATACAGAATATGGCTTATCTTATCTACTTACACCATGCCAAAATTCATTAAAATCGAAGATGCGCTTTTTGAGTAATAAATAATTTATTGAGTATGTTATGTATTACGTTAACCGTATAAGAGAATGATTAAAATAATTGTATAAAAAATAATTATTGATTTTTTTGTACAGTTCTAGAATACTTACATCGTTCAAAAAAATATAGTATATAGCTTAACCTTTCTTTCTACATATACCATACACAGTAAAAAACATTTGTGTTTGTGTACAAAAAAACCAGTGGTTAAAATTTTTGTGTTAAATAAGTAACACATCCCTGTGTTAATGTAACATTTAGTGTTTGTGTTAAATGAAAATATTAACACAAATTTCGATTTAACAGAATAAAAATGTTAATCTATTTTAAACAACACAAGACTGACATATTCTTTATGTAAAAGAAAAAAAATGTTATAAGTACACTTTTTTGTGTATTTTCAACACAAAAATTGTGTCATATATACAAAAAACTACATTCGACAAAATGTAAAATTAACCGCGCTTTTAATGTTTCAGTTGAAGTACGTATACCAACTGCTATGAACTATACCAAGCCACGCTTGGCGGTTAGGCGTTCCGCGTTCTCTTACAACTGTTCAGTTATTAATTAGTTGTGCATTCATATTTATTAGTTGTGCAATATTTAAAAAGTGAATTAAATTTATTTTATTTATACAAATATTGAATATTGATTATAGGTAAGTTACTTAATATATATTTTTTTTAAATTAAAGTACATATTGCATACATTTAAAATGCATTGATATAAACTTAACCCTCATAACCTTAAATATAAGTTGTTCATAGTACGCGTTCTTCGTACGGAATTTACAATAATAAATAATTAATTTTAAAGTAGAAAAAAATGATGTTTTTAAAGTAAAATTTGATTATTTTCTACTGTTATCAAAGTAAATTCGTAGTTACATATATCTATTTGATTTTCAGTTGTCACTTGTGATCCTCCTACGCGATGAGTAATTTTCCGGAAGAAACTATTTCGTGGTTGTTTTTCGTGTTTAAATATGATGATCATAAAATGTGGGTGAAATTATCGGAACTATGTCTGTATGAAGATTTTGTTAATAAAGGTGTTATAAATTCTTTTTGTGATTTTTACAAATATTATTCGAATTTAATGAAATTGTGGTGATCATTTATTTTAGCTTGTGAATTATTTCCGAATCTAAGCGAGAATGAGTTTTTCTTTACGGACGAACGTGATGTAATATTGGATTCGGATATTTTAGCGGATTACGTGCGACTAAACGATCGAGGCGTTATTGTGAAAATTCATGGTCAAACAATTGTAGAATTTATAGACATTTGTAATAACAAAATTTCTTTTAAATACTGGGTGTATTCGCGTTGTCGCTACCGTAGCGAGGAGCGACGCTACTTTGCATTCACATATTCGCAACCAATAGATTCCGGTGGTCACGAGAGCCATATTTAAAAATATTTTGATATGACTAACGCAATATGGCTCCCGTTGACACATAACCGTGCACATAACTTAAAAAAATTTAAATTTTTCAAACTGTTTATGTTTTAATAATTTTTGTATTATGCCACGTTAATTTTAATAATTCAAACATAAAATTTTTCTTCATTACATTAAAAATTGCAACCATTTTAAGAGATTGTGGATAAAAAATTTTGAATGACATTTGTATGCTACCCGAACAACTATAGCGCGTATCCATGGGAGCAATGCTTATACAACGCGAACATGCAGAATGCTACGTCGATCTGAAGTGATGCTCACGGAAGCGATGAAAGCCACAACGCGAATACGCCCCATTCGATAAATTTTTTGTTTTTAATATCTGACAAAATTACATTTTAATTTCTTATTACAGCAAAATCTCCATCACCTTCATTATTAAGTACACCAACTTCTTCACGAGTGTCAACTCCATTGATAGACTGGTATGAGCCGCAGGCTACATTAACTGAACCTGATCCAAAGAGACGCCGTCTTGATGACCCGAGTTCGATTCTTTCTAAAGAAGTAAGTTTTATTATGAAATTGATATTACTCTTGATGCCAAAGAAAATTCATTGTAGTTTTTACAAATTTAATAAGGTATTATTTATTATATTTGCAATAGTTAACCCATTAGTGACCACAATATTACACGTAATACTGTGCGAAAGTCAACTTTAAGGGCATTTTTTTTTAATTGAAGGCATTTAAATATATAAAATAACAATAGGATAACGTTCTTTGAATTTTTCTCTCTCTTGCCGTGTAAAAGCTACTATTAACAGGCTTCCAGTTGAACTTTTGTATTTAAAAAAGGGTCTGTAACGCGCAGTGCAGATTGTCACAAATTTTTTACATTGATTTTTAAATATATTAAATTTAAATTTAAAAAACTGTGCCGGAGTGTTAGTAAAATATGTGTTTAAAGCATTAAATATGAAATAATTGATAAAAATAAATATTAAAATAGAAATTTTCTGCAGAGAACTGACAGATATGTTTTAAAATACGCTAGGTTGTAACGTAATCAAAGAGTAGTATCTTGTAGAGATTATTCCACGTATCTTGTTACACTTATTTCGTTGCTAACTTCGTGAATGAGAGATAAGTAGTTGTAAAATATGATAAATAAAGAAGGAATGAAGTGCGACTTCGGATTTTGAAGTTTAATAATATGTAAATTCTTTTAGAAATTTTGACAAAGTAAATGGAAGTAGAGAAAAAATATGGGAATATTTCGGAAAGATTTTGTGTGCAAATTTTCCCGAGCATAATGAAAATTAAATATTCTCAATAAAAATAACATGATATATTAGGGTGACAGATACATTCAATTTTAGATAACACGTAACCACTTTTATTTTCCTAGTGTCAGTTTTAAAAAGTCAAGAATAATAAATTTTATAGAGTCAAGAATAATAAAGTCAAGAATAATAAAAAACCGAGACAATCATCACATATACGACGAGATCTGATACCTGCAACATGTAGTGATACAGATCTTATCGTGTATGGGGCCCTTTAAATGATAAATTTCACTGATTCTGCTATAGAATCTATAATTTATCATACTCAAATACTTTGAAAATATAAAATTGATACAATTATTTTTACAGGAACATTTTTATGATCCAAAGACTGGTGCAGGATTTATTGCGAATAAGTTATCGAATATTCGACGTAAGAAAACACATCCCAACGACAAAAGAGATCAGATAAAGAAGAAGGTCTTAGCTACAGACCTTGAACCAGTACTGGAACACATAGATGAAACGGACATTATCAAAGATGCAATTACCTTTATGAAAAGTGCAACAATAGACCAAAAAGAAGACATTATTGAAAAAATTAAATTAACATTCAAATATCGAAGATTCATGTATCTCAATGAGCATTTTCTTGAAGCTTTCCCGAGATTTTTGGACCTCCCAGAATTGGTAAGATATTTTGTTAATAATTTTTATGCCTAAAATGATTATAATTTTATTTAATATGATATTTGACTAAAAATTAATGTAGATTGATGTGGAGTTCGAGCTATTATTTCCATTGACTGACAAGAATAGTTTGATCAGGCTATATCCAGACTATGTCAACGCGATTCTGACCGTCTATGAGAACGAGAGAAAAGATCCAAGTCTACTTGGTTAGCAATTTTTTCTAAATTATTTATAGAATAAAATAATATATCTTAAAGTCTTATTTATTGTGTTGTACTTAGAATGGGATCGCATTACAAATGCTATGGTGGCACTTAGCACTCACTCAGTTACTACCTCCAACAGCCAAGGGCAAGCATTCATCATCTAGAGAAAAAGCCAGGAATATTATAAAAAAGTTGATTGTTTTCAAAGAGGTATGTTTTTTTTCTAGAAGTAGTAAATAATATAATAAATTCTATTCCTTAATTTCATTACTTTTTCAGCGTGGAACACCACTGACAGCTGACGAGGAACATCAAAATCAACCTAAATTGATTGCAGTTGGACCAAACAAAGTAGCAATTGATCAATACTTTTTGGAAATTGATAAAAAATTTATACTGCTGCCCACAAAGGATATTGTAGAAGCGACGGATTACTTATTTAAAGCTCACTTTGTCTTTCATGTACAGTACGACAACGATCTTCGCAACTTTTGGGTATTCCTACAGCATTATATTTATAAAATACCAAGTAAAGTGAAATGCACTAATATTATCATGGAAATTTTCACAAAAATTGATTTTATCGAAAAACATAATCCAGAACAATCCGGCAATTAATATTGCGTATAAGTTATTCATGAAATTTTATAAATATTTTTATTGCGAGATCGTACATTTGTAAATACAGCATTTTTCTCAATTTTAAAATTCTATTCTTAAATATTTTCTTCGTGAATACGTTCGTGTAGTTTTTTTTTTTTTTTTCAATTATCTAATTTGAATCATGTTTAATTGTTATTTGTGTAATTTTAAAATTCTTACAATTAACGAATTTTGTAATCATTTGCGTATTAAGCACTTGTTAGTTGATGGTTCCAATTTGTATTTAAAATGTTGTTTTGGATGTCCAGCTAGTTTAAAAACTTATAATGGGTTTAGAAAACATCTAAGAAGGTGCCAATCAAAACCAATCTCATCATGTAATTATAATAGCACTGATTCTGTTGATGAGACATTAATATCTGATTCCGGTGTTAATGATATTGAGGAGAATGCTCAGGTGGCTGATGATGCTGGTCATATTACAGATGCAATGATCCGAGAAAATTCATTTAACTGTATTTCCAAATTATATTCTTTAGGATTACCTGATAGCACAATTACAACGATTCTTGAATCAATGACAGAATTACTTACTCCACTTTTAGATGATATTGTATCTATGACCCTACAACAATAAATTTAAATAAAAATTCTAATTCAATCGGTTTACGAGCAGCACAAACACTTTGTTTAATTACTTTTTTACCGTTAATATTAAAAGACGAGTTACCAAAATTCAATGACGCTCGCGTATTTTGTAAGTGGAAAATAATCTTAACATTATCCAATATTTTAAAAATAGTTCTGTCACCAAGAATAACAAATACTATGTTGGTAGATTTAAAATTACTCATAAAAACGCATCATCAGCTTTTGATACAAGAATTCTCAGTGTCACTTACACCTAAAGATCATTTTATCACTCATTATCCTTTAATCATACAAAAAATGGGACCTCCTAAAGGTTATTGGACCATGAGATTCGAAAGTAAAAATGGTTTTTTAAAACACTTAGGTCAAATGATACATAATTTTGTAGATATTGCTTATACACTAGCTGAACGTCATCAAAAAAGTATGCTTTTCCTTTGGAAGAATAAATCAGAATTAGTTAATGATGAACCAGTTCTTCATAGCCCAAAAAAAGTTAAACTAACCTCTGTCCAATATTCAACATTTATTGCTCGTTCGTTAAATGTTAGAGATGATTCATTTATTTATTTAGGAAAAAATGTTTACTTTCGCGGAACAATTTTAATACCAAGCAAATTTATACTTACTTCTCATACGGAAAATTTTCCAACTTTTAGTAAAACTTTATTTTTTTTTGTTGCCAATTCCACAACATATGCTGTATGTGAAAGCTGGCTTACTTTGAAAGTTTCCCCTACATGCTTAGGTTATGTTGTTCAAAAGAATAATTCAAATTTATTTATTATAAAGATAAGTGATTTACCTTACACAAAAAGTTGGAATATTTATAAATCTTCTGATGAAGAGCATGTTATTGTAACAGAACACTTTTTGTAAATTTAGAATAAAAAAGTATGAATAAAAAAAACTATTGAAAAATTATTTTTTACTATTTTCTTTCATTTTTTAATTAAAAACAATGTTAACAATATTAATAACAGTAAAATTAGCAATAATAAATTCACTGCTGATCCGACTGAGAGAAAGAAAAATGCATATGTATTGGTCACATAGATATAAAAGAAAACGTTAGGAATTTTTTGAGTAAACAAATCATATATGTATACAGGGTGGAATTTTCATAACTCTTATGCTTTTTAGTAAATTTCGATAAAATTTTACGATGATTTAGAACAGAATTTGTTAGAAACAACATAGCTATGTTGTTTCCGAAAAATTCCGTTCTAAATCATCGTAAAATTTTATGAAATATAACATTTTACGATAATTTAGAACAGAATTTGTTGAAAACAACATAATTTAAAATATAGCTATGTTGTTTCCAACAAATTCCGTTCTAAACCATCGTAAAATTTTATCGAAATTCACCAAAAGTATAAGAGTTATTAAAATTCCACCCTGTATACATATATAATGATTTGTTTACATAAAAAATTCTTAATCTTTTTTTTTATATCTGTGTGACCAATACATACGCATTTTTCGTTCTCTCAATCGGTTCAGCAGTGTAAATAAAAAAAAAAAAAAAATAGTAACATAAAAAAAGTGTCAAATTTAACACAATGATGTGTAAAATTAACTGATTTAGTATGTTGTATAATACTATATGCAACACATTTATTGAGTAAACTTCTACATTCTAATTCAGTTAATTTGACACATCACTGTGTTAAAAATGTACACTAAATAATGGTTATTATTAACATATTTATTGTTAAAATTATAACATAACTCATTGTGTAAAATTAACACAAAATGTATGTCCTTTTGTGTGTTAAATCATTGACACAAATCTTGTGTATAGATTTGACACATATGCTTTGTGTTAAAATAACACAAAAAATTGAGTGGACCGTTCTGGACATGTGAAATGTGTTAATTTTGACACAAATTTTTCGACAGTGTACCAAGGCTCGAGTATCTCGCAAATATCCTAAATAATATATCACACTTGCAACATGAGCCCAGCATCCAACCGTTCGATTACCATTCGGACAATTGCAACAGTACCGGCGAATTCCTTCAATATTGTTAGAATTAGGAAGATAATCAATAAATACCCGATAATTATTATTGTTTATATGCCGTGACCGAAGATTTAACTTTATAATATTTGGAGTTTGCTTCGTTTGTAATATATGCAAAACGTTATTGTCGTCCATTATTTCAGCCAGATATGAAACAGCTAATGAAAACTGATAGGAACCTGTAAACAACATTTTTAATTGTACTTCAGTTAGTCTGGGAAAATCTAAAATATTACACGAAGCAAACTCCAAATATTATAAAGTTAAATGTTGGATCACGGCATATAAACAATAAATATTATCGGGTACTGTTACAAATTCGCCGGTGTTGTTACAATTGTCCGAATGGTAATCGAACGGTTGGATGCTGTGCTCATGTTGCAAGTGTGATATATTATTTAGGATATTTGCGAGATATTTGTCTCGCATTGTACGACCAGCTGAAATATTATTAAAAATATTTTTAAATGAATCAATTAATGTGGTCATAAATGAAAACAGTGATGACGACGATTGAAATCATCAGTAGGTAAAAATAAAAATATGTAGTTTCTATAATCAGAAAATGTTGCCTTTGTGGTTAGTACCTACCATACACTCAATAAATTAATTATTTCTTAAAAAGCGCCTCTTCGACTTTGATGAGCCTTGGTATGGTATATGTAGAATGGTTAAGCTATATACTATATTTTTTTGAACGATGTAAGTATTCTAGAACTGTACAAAAAAAAAAGAATTATTTTTTATACAATTATTTTAATCATTCTCTTATACGGTTAACGTAATACATAACATATACTCAATAAATTATTTATTACTCGAAAAGCGCATCTTCGATTTTAATGAATTTTGGCATGGTGTAAGTAGATAAGATAAGCCATATTCTGTATTTTTTTGAAAGGTGTAAGTTTACCAGAACCATACTAAAAAATAAAAAATATTTTTAATGCAATTATTTTAAACTTTTAAAATTTAGGGAAAAATGTCAAAAAAATATATAATATAGTCCCAAATATTATCTAAATTTTGGCGTCGGTTTTGTTTTTCTAGGTGTTATAGTTTTCGAGAAAATTGAGTTTGAAAAATTACAGCACTAAAACATATTTTGGTTAATATCTCAAGAACAAGTCAAGGTTAAGGGTCAATGACCCTGTATTTGGTAATCACTTGGGGTACCAATGTCACTACATATATCATTACAGACATTGGCCATGGGGGCCATTTTCCTATGCTTATGTAGCTATACCCTTTGAAATCTACAAAATTAGAATTGTGCTTAAAATAAATTTATGTTTTATTCACATTCATTTTAAATTAACAGACGAATATGAAAAATCAATTTAATATGAATATTAAATAAAGTTAAGAAATCTAAGCATAAGAACTCTGTGTTCTTAAATTAAATCAACATTGCTCTGATTATTACAAATTTTTATTCCAGTTTAAAATTTAAATAAATTTAAATAAAATATTTTACACTGATGATATCCAACGACATCTGTTATTTATATATTCATTTAAAATGTGAGCAAAATTTGTTTCATCTTGTTATAATATAACATTACACGGCATACAGATACAGTTAACCTCCGAAAAACACGGTACTAATACGAACTTGTAGAACGCGAGTTTCGAAAAACACAGATACCTTCCCCCAAATGATATGGTTTCAAAGTACACGATTGTCGAATAATTCTTTTGAAGAATAATAAAACACAAATAGGGTAAAAGCCCCTATACTCGTACGCGATTAAATACTCGAACAGTTTTGATATTTTATATATTAATCAAGCTATTTCTGAAAGAAACCGATAAACACCAAAACTGTTCGAGTATTGAATCGCTTTCAAGTATAGGAGCTTTTACGCTACGAGTATTATCTATGCATATAATAAAACTGTAACGATGCCATCTCTGTACATGGAATATTTTTTGAAAATTGTACTGGTACTGTAAATAGTTATCGCTTTCGATGTAGATATCAAAGCAGCGATTTTTAAAATTTTTGTCTGTCTGTTCACTCATCACGTAAAAACTATTGGACGGATTTTAATGAAATTTGGTGTGATGATAACTTATTACCTGGGACAACATCTAGGATACTTTTTACTCCCGGAAAATGTCTCATTCCCACGGGAAAATATAAAAACCATTTTGAGCATGTGCACACATTACGCAAAAACTATTGAACCGATTTTGATGAAATTTGGTGTGGTGGTAACTTATTAATTGGGTCAAGATTTAAGATACTCTTTACTCCGGAAAAATGTCTCCGTCCCACAGGATAATAGAAAAACCATTTTAAGAATGTGCATGCATTACGCAAAAATTATTGTTCTGTGCAAGTTCGGTATAATTGTAAACAGTGCAAGTTCTGAAGTATATACGCTTTATAACAATGCGTCGTGCGAACGACGTCGCGGGTACAGCTAGTTTGGTATAAAATTATTTCCAAATATTATCATATAACACGCAACATTTTTTTTTAATTTCACCCTTGAACTGGAATCCCGTTTTTTGTAGTCCCGAACAACACGATTTCAAAAAACACGGAACCAATTAATCGTGTTCTTCGGGTATTACCTGTATACCGCATAGATTCCAAAAAGCATAGATTATAACACATCCGCACTGTGAATAAAAAATTTTCTGTTCTAGAAAGGGAAAAAAAATGTTTACATATAAATGACAATGAAGAGAATATATAAATTTTCCTTTTCGTCTTTGAAATTTCCATTACAACATATTTGTCAAAGTCGAGTTGAACTCTCCTCCTATAAGTGCATGCATACAATATGTGTACAAGTTTTTTACGCTTCAAGTTAGTGTCGACATTTTATTGTAATATTTTTAAGAAAAATATATTCCACATATCATTTTTCAACATTTCAACCCAAAAAGAAAATAGAGGAAAAATGATAAATTGTATGAAAATTTATTAAAAAGAATGTCTTAGGTATCTCTTTTAAACTTATATCAGAGAAAAAGAATTAAGTCTACCACTTTGTTATGGAATAATGTATTAGTTACACGTGCAGGCAGCTATAAGTTTGTTGAACACAATTTTCTTCACATAGAATAAAATTATGTTTACCAATCCATGAATCTGTCGTAAAAGTTTCGAGATAGATCATTTTAACAACAGAATATACTACAAATAAGTATTTTGTAAGATTTTTTTTACGCAAAAAAATTATTACAGTACATCAAACCATTAAGTAACTAAAATACACAGAGAAAAAATTCCAGTAAAAATTACTGAGCTGCCTCCGGTAAACGAGTCTTAAGTGACCAATCCGTAAGAAATTATTAAGCAAAAATATAAAAAATGCGTTTCAAACATTATTTTTTACGATTCATTTGAAAATTTTTCCTGTACACCTTAAGAATTTTTCCTGTACACCTTAAGAATTTTTCCTATACAGCTGGGTAAAATTCGATGGACTAATAAAATTTCATGCGGACACCGGGAAAATTTACTTAATTTTTTGTAAAATTATACTGGACATTGAATAATTTTTACTGAGTCGCTGTGCATTTCATCCCTCTTACATATCATTGCATACCAAGCATCACACAGACATGAGAATAAATAAAACAAGCACGCAACCGCACCGAGCAGTGTCTAATAACACGACCAACACAAGTTACAGCAGTTACAGACCTAGCAACTAAGCAGGATTCTCCGGCCGTTGGGTTGTTTCGTTCAGTTGTGCAATAACAACCATCATGACTGGATGTTTATAAAGTGTTTGTTTGTTGTGTTTCATGAATTTTTGTTTAGTTTTTATTTTAATTCTTGTATGTTTTTTTATATGTATTGATATGTTAATTGAAATATGTTTTTATACAAATTATTGTAATGTTCTTATTGTTAAAAATTTTTATCATGTAATATGTCAAATAAAGAATTTATATATTTTTTTCCACAAATAATAAAAAACCACAAAAAATTTTTTCTATATTAATAATTTGATTTTAATGCTTACCCTTCTATCAATATCCTTTTAAACTATTTTAATTCAATTATTTATTAATAAATAAAAAAAAAAAACTTATTTATAAATAATACGGTAATTTTTACTGAGCTATAGGGTAATTTACAATTTTTACTATAAATTATCGTACTTTTTGCTTAGCTTGTCACTTATGTCCGCATTACCAGAGAGCTCAGTAATTTTTTACCAGAAATTTCAGTAAAAATTACTGTATTTTTTTCTCAGTGTAGCATATTTTTGAATGATAATAATTATTCATTATGAATTTTTAGGTCAACATAACGTTAAAGTTAATAATATTACCTACGTTACATACTAACGGAAAGTAATGACACAAGTATCGTCTTGTAGATACTGTAATTTTAAATTACTACGATTTTAAAGGTGATTTTACACTCCAGACCAACATTTTTAAACGATGTTGTTCCAAAACGTCCTTTGGGAAAGATATGTAACAAAAACCGTCTTTATTATGGACGTTCCCAGCAGTCAGTGACAGTTTCTGTAACAGATGTGATGTCGCAATCCATATCGTTCCAGAATGACGTTTCTGGACGACGCGACGCTACGCTACTGAACTTTGACAACGCCCCAAGTGCGTTCAAGTCGTCCTGGCAACGCAACAAGGTCCGAACCCACCTTTGAGCGTGGTGAGTGTTGTTACAGCACTAGCGTGAATTCTCGCCGCCGAGCGGCACCACCTATTGCAATTATTGCGGTCTTTTGAAACATTCTCAACAATTTTGGACAACGGTTTTAACTGTCGTTGTAAAACCTCGTTTTAGAACAAGGGGCCAAACTACTAGGGGAGACTGGGGTAAAGTGGCCACTCTAAGACAAAATGTTGTGTAGTTTATTTATTTGAAAATAAATATAGACTAATAAGTATTTAACATATAGTTGCCCTAGTGCAGAACCAATAACCATCAATATATCAACAATATCTTGAAAGGTATTTTTGCAATTTTTGTTTTTCGTGACATTTGCAAAGTGACCACTTTACCCCACTATGTTGGGTAAAGTGGCCAGAGGTACCCATTTTAACCCAAAAAGAAATCTTGAAATAATAAACATGTTTGTATACAAAATCAAACTATGTTTGTATCATTAATTAGTATATATCAACGGACGGATTGAAGTCTCATCATAAGAGTTCCTTTTTCACATTCTTTCTCGGAACCCTAAAAACTGATTTTAGGCGATTCTTTTGTTTCTAAAATATAAAGAACCTCTGAATTTAATATAATCTGTGAAAATATTCTAAGATTCAATTTGAGCAGCGATCGGAGACACTGACCACTTTGCCCCATTATAAGCCTGGCCACTTTACCCCGTTAGACGCCATTTCGGCAAACCACAACAAATTTCAAGAAAGAATTTTCTGATTCATCGATAACTATATTATTTTAAAAATAATTAGACAGTATTTTTAGCAATACCAATTAAAAAATTGTATTCCTAATTAATAAAAAAAAATAATGAGAATACAACTTCAAACTTACTTTACATCAACACTCGAAAATTCAGAAAATTCGTTATAATACATACAATCTAGGGGACTGATCACTGACGTTTTAGTAGAATACTAATGGCTTGTCTACAAGTTAGTATTCAACTTCGCCACAAGATTGGAGTAGTTTTCGGTGAGTAAAGCCCAATGGCCACTATATCTCCACTGACCACTTTACCCCAGTCTCCCCTATATGATAGCTGTCGCCAAAATTTTACGTCATCAAACTTGGCAGCGAAGCCTCCCCACTTTCTATGGTTATATACATATTTAGAGTTTGTGTTTGTATGTATAGTATAGTGGATGTTAGCATGTGTGATATTGTTATGTATGTGGTACGAGGTGCAAGGTGGGAGTGGATACATACTATCGAATAACTGTACGCATGTATCTGCTACTAATGATATAACCACGACCTAAGAATCACCAACCACCATTTAACAATGGTTGTTTGCTCTTGTAGAGTCGATGGACGGCTAGTCAGTAAGCAGTATAAAATGCAGTTTATTGCAACTTTCGGACTAGACTTTTTATATGTAGGCTTCATCGGTCTCAACTGTGTTTTAGAATAATGTCTATGTGGATCTAGTAATAAATGAAAAATTTAATGACTGAATAATTGGACGTGTGACCTTGATATCTAAATTAGCTCAACTTTAGGTGTAATATCTATAAACTTACCTATAGATATGTAATAATAAATAATGTAAAGTAACTGTACTATATTTGACCAGAGCCGACGAGAGAAATGACTATCTCCTCAGACTTTGCCCGACCCCCAAACTGAAGCTCCGGGCCCCCTTTTTAGACCCGGGTTCCCGGACAATTTCCCCACCTGATTGTCCCTCACGCCGGCCTTGCATATTTCGTGTCATTAAGGGTTTGGTTTTTTTATATATTGATTAAAAATTAGTTGAACAACTTTAGTGAAATCAAAATGATCTTATTGTTAGATCGATTCCCTATTTATAATTTATCTGCCACTCTTAAATTACATCGAATTTCGTAAATTTGAAAGTGGTAGTCTCGCGTTTCTGCATGATTCGTCTAATTTAACCGAATCTGTAAGTCTTCACAGTTAGAAGATCCTCATACCTGAAATTTTATTAGAGACATCTGTAAATTTGTTTACTCATTAACTGTATATGTTGTTATGAAAATAAATTTCGTCAAAATTTGGTTATACCTACTTAAAGCTCTTAGAGTTATCGATCCAAATTAACCGAAACAACTTGAGTGAAAGGCAACAACACTTGTCGATGAAAATGTCACGTCAACGTATCAAATGTATCAATTTTCCTATTTGTCCGTATACGGGGTACACTTTTCCTGGATCTTGTTTATAAAAATATTCGGTAATACTTGCTAATAAATTAAAATAAACGTTTATTAGACCAGATTAAACGCAATTTAATCAAACTGTGTGGGTAAATGTGTGTGTGCACGAGTTGTTGGTCCTTATGTCGGTCGGTCTGGTTAATATTAATAATACCTTTTTCATTTAATTTTATATACAATTTTCTCACATCGCCTAAGGGATCAATACCATAGAGCAATAATGTAACCTGTACACAGCAACAACAGCCATTAGTTTCACCATCAAATAATTTATTAGTGTTCTTGTTAGTGAGTTAATGAGTTTGTCTGACACATTTATTTCGCCAGAAAAACCTACTTCCAATTGCAATTTGTAGATTGTTGTGTGGCATGGAAGAAAGTAATATCTAATCCGGTCTCCATTCCATACCCTTTACGCTGCATTGTTGTAGGCAGTAAGTTATTATTTTATCAACAAAGTCATATTACTCAAATATCCTAATTAATTATAAACTAAATGGTTGTATTTATATGTTATATCTACGTCCGCCATAATATTCGTAAATTTTATTTCCCTAACGATGAAATTCAATCGTAAGTTATAATTTTTATAATGTTAACTAATTTATAGTGACATTTATTACATTATTATACGTTAGTACTGCAGAAGGGTAACTTTCTTCATGTTTACAGCTAATTTTCAACTTTCTTAATTGTAATTTGTTCCAACATTATTTATATGTATTTTGTCTGTAATTTATATATTATACCACTTTATTCGTATATAAGTAAGATTGTTTTTCAAATAAAGATCACACAAAAGAAAGTATATAAGTCTATTTTGTAAAAGTCGATTAAAATGCAATTTTAATGTTTGAGCTAGAGAAAAATGTATTTAATTTTTATAATTTGATTTACTAATTTAATATCATGTTTCAACTACGCCCTTGTTAAGAATAGAAATGACATTCACCTTTTCAAAAATTGTTACATACCTCCCTCTTTTGCACTAACTTACCTTCTTTTTTCCACGTACAAAAATTTTAAGCATTAATTGCTTTTCGATTGATCGATTTTTTAACACTGTATTTCATTGGAATCTGTCCCTTACAAACTATTTATTACTAAACTATTTCAAGGATAGAATTATAAATCTGCATACTCAAAGAGTTATTAAAATATGCTAATCTCCACACAAAAATAACGTTATCTAAAGCATCATAAAATGATATTGTATTTCCCCAAAACTTTCGTAATTATGTTTTAGAGTTTATCAGCCCTATAATTGCCTCAAATATACTTAAGGCACATATAAGGAGATGTCTGTATATTTCGTCACGCTTTGACAGGGGGTGGGGGGAGGTATTTCAAAAAGTATTACTAAATGTGATAAGGGGGACGGAGGAATTTCCAGTGTTGTAATGTGACAATTGTAAATTTTTTCTGAGTATTGTGTTTACTACATTTAATATTAATATTTATTGTACCTAATGTTAATGAAATATGAATTAAGCTGTAAAAGTAGTTAAATTTAATTGTCAAAATTGAAGTGTTATATAACTATGTAGCGGGGGAGTACAAGAAAATGTGACAAAATGTAACACTGGAGAGGGAGGTGGTCTAAAAATGACGAAAATTTTGTGACATATGGACGATCCCTAAAATTATCATTAAAAACAAGTCGTCAAGTCAAGTGCAAGTTTTACTTGCGCTAACAGTGTCCCGTACAATCAGTTGGTTTTATAAATTTGTTGTAACAGGATATGAATGAATAGATTTTATTCCTAACGTAAACCAGAAATAAACAGTGATATTTATTGAATGAAGTACCTATGTAAATATACTAAGGGTCACCTTCTTTTTCAATAATAGTAAATTATTAGCAGTACTATTTATTGTAAAATTTATATTAGATAATATAGTCAGAAAATTATTTAAACATTGTCAATTTTTTGAATAGCTTAAATTTTATTATTTCTATGGATACTTAACAAAATTTTACAAATACTCGTATTGTTACTAATTAGATAATATTTAGGTGCAGATTGTAATATATTTTTCGTGTATAAAATCATCAGTTATTCCTTACTTCTTTAATTTCTAAAACTAACTTTCCAAAAAAAATACCAAAATACCCGTTTAACATAATAGTAATACAATTATTGTGTAACATCTTGGTTAAAGCAAAATATGTCATCAACTTTACTTTTTACATACCAAGGAAGTTGTGCAAGGAAATTCAAGTTTGATAATTTTCACTCAGTCTGCACCCCATTCTTAATGTTCGTGAATTTTTTATGAATCTCAACCTGGCAGCTCCAGCTAATTAATCGTGTAATTGTTGCTTCTTTAAAATTCAAAGTTGTTCATGAAGATAATGTTGAAAGGATCAGCTCTGAATTTTTTTATAATTTTTGGGGTGGTTTTGGAAGAGGTTAGAGACCCAGAGTTGTAAAAAGATAGCCTCCGCTGGCTCTCTTTTGTTTATAATTAATCGTGTAATTGTTGCTTCTCTGAAATTCTAAGTTATTTGCGTAGAGAATGTCGAGAAGATCATTTTTGATTTTTTTTTTATAATTTTTGGGGTAGTTCTGGTAGAGGTTAGAGGCCCAGAGTTGCAAAAGATGGCCTCCGCTGGCTTTCTTTTGTTTACAAGTAATCGTGTAATTATTGCTTCTCTAAAATTCGAAGTTATTTACGTAGAGAATGCTGAAAGGATCAGCTCTGAATTTTTTTATAATTTTTGGGGTGGTTTTGGTGGAGTTTAGAAGCCAAAAACTGTTAAAAAGAGCCTATAAACAGTTCTTGGCTTCTAAACTCCACCAAAAATACCCCAAAAATTATAAAAAAAAAATCAAAGATGATCTTCTCGACATTCTCTACGCAAATAACTTTGAATTTCAGAGAAGCAACAATTACACGATTAATTATCAACAAAAGAGAGCCAGCGGAGGCTATCTTTTTACAACTCTGGGCCTCTAACCTCTTCCAAAACCACCCCAAAAATTATAAAAAAAATTCAGAGCTGATCCTTTCAACATTCTCTTCATGAATAACTTTGAATTTTAGAGAAGCAACAATTACACGATTAATTAGCTGGAGCTGCCAGCTTGAGATTCATAATTTTTTCAGAATTCTCTGAACAATCCTTCTGGTAATAAAGGCCGAGAACAGCAATTTTTATGATGTTTTTCCAAAAAAAGAAAAAAAAATGAACAAAAGTATGTACAACTTGTCTATGAGACGATGATCTCTGACGCCGTCGTTGCCTTCATTGTGATCTGTCTCTTTTTAGCATATGTATTCTGTCTGTCTCTTTTTAGTATAAAAGTTCGTGTTAATTCTCCTCTTCCCTTCGTGCTGCTATTAGAGATCGTCGTCTCATAGACAAGTAGTAGTTATATATATATTACTGAATTCGTTCTTTAATAGTCTTTCATTGGATACCTTACTCGGTGCTCTTCGCAAAAAATTTTGTTTTTACTTTTCAGATTATCACCTAAAATTGGCCCTCAGAATTGAAATTCAACTTCACATCTGTAATTGGGCTACCACACCCTATCTCCGTGCTAAGTTTCAAATTTTCACGTCGAGTAGTTTCAGAGAAAATTGTCTGTAACATTAGGACAGACACCAAAGTGATTGCACAAGTGTTCCGTTTTGTCAATTTTGGTGCGGAACACAAAAAAAAGATACAGCTATTTTTCAGCACAATTTTCTGTAAAGATGAAATTGACCAGTTTAGAAAACAGATTTGTATAGTGTAAATTTTATTTTACAAACAACTTAGGTATTTACAAGGAAAGGTATCCAAATGTATCTCTCAAAAATTTTTGAAACTTTGGTGGATTGTAGATCTTATTAATACTAATCACCAGCCATATTTCGTTGGTGCCCATAAGGGGTATAAGGGGGTGAAACTCACCCCTTAAAATTTGAGTTGTTTTCAATTTTCTTAAATATCTTGGAAATGGTAAGAGCTTTGGTAGGGAAACTATATATATTTGTAAATGGCACTTTAAGATCTTTATTATGATATCAAAATTAAAGTTATAAAATCATTGGGCTTTCATCCCCCACGCCCAACCCCTAATTTGATTAGGTATTATTTGGTAAAAAAGAGGCTGCTATGTGTAAATAAAATAGTTTTTAATTAATATGTTTCCATCACACCAATTTATTTCTTTTTGGATAAATTAACTTGGAAAAAATTTTAAGTTCTTGATTTAATAATGAACAAAAATATGGTCGAAGAATCTCGTATTTTAGTAATAAATTGTTACAAACTTACGATATACTTTAAAGTACATAATTTTAAAGGAAAAAATATACTGCTCCCCCCCCCCCCTGCTTTACTGATATCTATACAAATCTTATTTACATATTTATTTATTTTTATTTATCTATACAATTGTCAATATTGTAAGGTTTGTAATCTACACAATAATGATATTGTTCACAAAAATGTTTTGACCATATTTTTGCTCATTATTAAATCAAAAAGTTAAAATTTTTCCCAAGCAAACGGTGTATTTATGCAAAACGAAATGAACTGGTGTGATGTAAGATATATTAATTAAAAATTATTTTATTTACACATAACAGCCTCCTCTTTTACTAAAAAATACCTGATAAAATTAGGGGTTGGTGGTGGGGGATGAAACCCCAATAATTTTATAACTTTAATTTTGGTATCGTAATAAAGATCTTAAAGTGCCATTTACAAATATATATATAGTTTCCCTACCAAAGTTCTTACCATTTCCAAGATATTTTAAAAAATTGAAAAAAACTAATTTTTAGGAGTGAGTTTCACCCCCTTAAACCGCTTATGGGCACGAACGAAATATGGCTCGTGAGTAGTCTTAATAAGATCTACAATCCACTAAAGTTTTAAAAATTTTTGAGAGATACAGTTGGATACCTTGCCTTGTTAGATCTAAACAAAAAAATTAGAGTGGCATTAACTACATAATGGCTCGGCTACCAATGATTCTGAGGATTATCTACTGAAGTATGCTCTTATTTGGATAACACAAACGTTCAAACTATCAAAATATTATGCCAATATAAAGGTATAACATGTACGTATATCCCGCTATTAGTGAACCCAACAAAAGGATTAGAGAAATATCGTATGTTTAACACGCTTGAACAAACTTTAAATTCATGGGAATATATTATTTGGTTTTAGCTGTAGGAAAATATTCAACTAGAACTAATAAAATTATTCGAAAAAAAAGGAAATTAAACAAAAACTAATCCACTCTGTCGACACTTTTTTAAACATTGGAGAAATGTGTAACAACAATTTTTTAACTCAGAGTAGATTTTATTGTAGCTTGGAGTCATTTGCACCATTAACTTGAATAGCATTAGGTCGTGTAATATGAAATGTTGTTTTCTGACCACTTGGCCGACCGTATAATAGCCTAAGATCCCGCAGCCAATTTCTGCAGGTATCTGTTTTTTTAATGAAACTTAATTTAAATGAATCCTTAATGGCAATGTAATAGATTGCTCTCGGGTTACCTATCGAAAATTAGCCGTAAGTACCTTTAATTGCCATCATTATGCGAATAATCGAAAAGACATTTTTTGACGTTTTAAAGTGTCAAATATTTTCAAAGATTTTTAAAATTTACAAATTTTGGACAACAAGAACAATAGTAACAAGAAAAGAAAATAATTTTTTCCTAGTAACAAATACAAAAATAAGCCAAGAGCAATTTTATTTGATTTTTTAATTTTTTTTTATTTATCTATAAGTATATCTACAATATATTTTATTATTTATAAGAAGCTAAAGAGGAAAAATCACAAATTTGTTAATTTTCTCGTTAATTGTGTGCTAAACCCAGCCTACAGACCAAATAATATCAACTTTCTAAAACTTCGAGAAGTACTCTATAATTTTGATGATCATCAGTGAGTGAGTGACGAATTTAATACAATTTACATATTAATAATATCGAAAGCAAAAGAGCCATAAAATTGAAATTTGGTACATTTCATAAGACTGGTGACTACATTTTATCCAGTTTTTAATAAAAAAAAAAATACTAAAATCTGGGGCAGTGCCCCCGTGCCCCCGCCAAGACGAGGCAAAACAAAAAGGATTCATTTAAATTAAGTTTCATTAAAAAAAACAGATACCTGCAGAAATCAGCTGCGGGATCTTGTACTATAAGTAATTCAGACAGATATCAACACTTTTTTAAGCATCAGGGAATTGTATAAAAGTAATTCGTTAATTTGAATTATAATTCTTGTTGTCCGAAATTTTTTACGCCATTAACTGAAATATTATTGGGTGCTGTAATATTAAATATCGTTTTCCAGCCACTTGACCGATCATGTAATTCAGATAAAGACTGACATTTTTTTTAAGCATTACAGAAATGTTTAAAATCAATTACTTAATTTTAAACTAAATTCTCAATCGATTAAAACAAATCATAAAATAGAACATTTGTACAATAGGTATGCATATACTGTTTTTAGCAACCAAACAGACTATGAACAATTTTTGCATTGTTGAAAATAAAAAGTCAAGTAATTTTATTTGATCGGCTGACATCCATTTGCCACTATTGAAATACAGCTTCTCACAATTCAGTTGATCAATAAACAAAAACAAATTACCATTGTGTTTTGGTGTTTTTTTTTTTTCTAACCCTTTGCAATCAAAAGCTGAAAACTAATTTTTTTGATACTAAATAATAAAGATTAAGAATTTATTGATTTTTCCAAATTCTTTTTGTATTTTTTAATTCAACAAATTCACTATCTTTCAGAGTAAGTATCTATATTAACGATACCCTCTATAACTTACTTATAATTTACTCTTATTTATAGTTATGCATATTATATTATATTAATGGCGAATACCTAATTTCCAAATATTTAGTGGCTTTTCTTTATTATGAGTTGCATTTTACCTGTATATTGCAAGTGATTCATACCTACCCATTTCAAATCAACTCGCCCGTCAATGATTCAAGAGGACTGCGAGCGTTCGTTGTTTAAAATTATTAATTGCAAACATTTCCAGAAAGAGCGATCCTTGAATAATCTGCATACATTTCAATTTTCTGTACAATATGCATCGCAAAACATCGCTCAAATAACAGATAGTTGAGAAGCAGTCAATCTATATACAAAACGATCATGACTGAATATAATATAGGTTCTTTTCTATAATATGTAGTTACTATTCAAACACTCCAAGTTCCACCAATGTATTTTATACTGTTAGTGATTATTAGCGTTACCGATAGCTTAGTTTATATGTATTTTATATAGCATCAGTTCCAGTACAAACAAAATCAATTCCTAAGGCCCGCCACACACGTACAGTTTCAACTGACAGTTTGAACTGAATAGTTTAAACTGTCAGGTGAAACTGTACACTGTAGAAGCACACACACGTACAGTTCAATCCTTCAGTTTTTAGTTTTTACAATAGATTGGAAACAGCAGAACAATTTCACCTAGCAACATCTTTGATTCCGCGGAAATTATATTGTTAAAAAAAAAATCAAACGCACTTGCTCCTGACCACAGACCAAAGAACATATTCTGTGTATCCTATAGACTGACTCTATCAATTTATAAATGAAACAGCCAGATACGGCCAGTATACGACTTAATAGTATTCTGTAATATAGTAGTCAATGCGATAACCTGTGGTATTGGTAGTAACGTTTTCAAATAATTATTGTCAAATATAATATTGATAATAAAATTTTACTTTCTTGAGAAGAAACTGCAAAATTTTGAAAGAAAAAGAGTGGTATTCGTTTTAATTATATGTAGTTCCATTTGCAGAAAAGTGGACAATATATTATATTCCTTAAATCTCACCCGTCTCACCCCGTTACCTGCCACAAGAAAAATGCTTACAAACTGGCTTTACGCTTTGTCTAGTTGTATAATATCATAATAATAGTGTTCATTGGTCTGTGCTCCTGACACAAATTGAACTGAGAACTGGACACTTGAACCCTCACACACACAACAATCAGTTGAACCTTTCAGTTTAAAAAATTGAAATTTTATTCGTCTCAGTTTAATTGTACAGTTGCGTTGAACTGAGACTGAAATGCCCACACACGTAGAGTTTAAACTGTATAGTTGAACTGTTCAGTTCAAACTGTCAGTTGAAACTGTACGTGTGTGGCGGGCCTAACACAAATTTAAAACCCAATTTTATCCATTCTTCCTATAAAACTAATATTTGAGTTTTAACTGCCACTAAAACTAAAACTTTTACTAATAAAGTTAAACTAGAAATATACGGCCAATGGCGGACGGTATAGAGCTTGCTCGTCTTAACATATTGTTAATGTCATGTGTGAAACAAGGATAACTTTAAAAAAAGAATAAGGTGAACTACTTCTTTACATTTTCTAGCCGGCTATTTAACTACGCGGAACTTACGAAAAGATTGACTGCGTAGCTTTTTGTAATGTCAAATCAATCAGTAGAAAAAATCAAAGAAACCAGTAAACGTTATTTCACATTTCAAACGGTCAAATAATTTCAAAAAATTAAAATTAAAATTTCTTGTTTAACAAGAAAAACGAGTCCATTCCATGCATTCGGTGTTTAACATGTTTTACGTTTGCGAGTAAGCAGGCCCGACGAGAGGGTGGGGTAACCAGAGTTACAGTCCCGGGGCCCGGACTAGAAATGGGGGCCCGTAGCTGTCGGTAGGGGCCCGGTAAAAAATAAAGCAAACTTTTTTCTGCTCATTACTCATGTTTTGGGGGAAAAATTATTAAGATGTACTTTGTTCCCGGGGCCCGGCATTTCTCTCCACGGCCCTGCGCGAAAATATCTAATTATTGTTACTCTGATTGTAATGAAATTTACAGAGGGCCATAGATATATTATATGGCCTAATCTCCAAACTTTGAGCAAAATGAGACTAGTAGTTAGTAAGATATCGACATTTAATGAGAGGCAGCATTAACCATTACTACGATTACGATAAATATCATAGAGAAGCACGTAAATTAAAAAAAAAATTTTTCAAAGAAATGCCATGCATAAGTAGGGTAAACGGTATAGTTGTTGGACACTGACAGTTATTGGACAAGACACTCTCTTTTGGAGATTATAAGGCTTGCTTATACACAGAGAAAAAATTCCAGTAAAAATTACTGAGCTGCCTCCGGTAAACGAGTCTTAAGTGACTAGTCCGTAGGAAATTATTAAGCAAAAATATAAAAAATGCGTTTCAAACATTATTTTTTACGATTCATTTGAAAATTTTTCCTGTACACCTTAAGAATTTTTCCTATACACCTTAAGAATTTTTCCTATACAGCTGCGTAAAATTCGATGGGCTAGTAAAATTTCAAGTGGACACCGGGAAAATTTACTTAATTTTTTGTAAAATTATCTGGACATATGAATAATTTTTACTGAGTCGTTGTGCATTTGTTATTTGTCATACACCACTGCATAGCCAAGCATCACATAAACTGAGAATAACAAGCATGCGCAATAGCACCGAGCATTGTCTAACACGGCCAACACGACTTCAGCCAGCAAGTAACCAGGACTGGTTCATTTAGTTGTTCAATAACCAACGTGACTGGATGTTTATATAGTGTTTTTTTTTTATAATAAATTTTTAAAACAAAAAATTGTTGTTTCATGAATTTTTGTTTAGTTTTGATATGTTAATTGAAATATGTTTTTATACAAATTATTGTAATGTGCTTATTGTTAAAAATTTTTATCATGTAATACCTATGTCAAATAAAGAATTTATATATTTTTTTCCACAAATAATAAAAAACCACAAAAATTTTTTTCTATATTAATAATTTGATTTTAATGCTTACCCTTCTATCAATATCGTTTTAAACTATTTTAATTCAATTATTTATTAATAAATAAAAAAAAGCCTTATTTATAAATAATACGGTAATTTTTACTGAGCTATAGGATAATTTAAAATTTTTACTATAAATTATCGTATTTTTTGCTTAGCCTGTCACTTATGTCCGCATTACCAGAGAGCTCAGTAATTTTTTACCAGAAATTTCAGTAAAAATTACTGTATTTTTTTCTCAGTGTAGTGAAGCAAACTTCCTGATTTTTTAGTTAAACAGAACCCTCTAGTACCCATCTATTTTCAGAAAATGCATTCAGAGTTAACCATAATTTACAGAAACCTGTAACTACGTCATTCTTAACGTGGTCTTAGGTAGTTCGTTAAAAAAGTTTACTGCGTCTACTGAGTGACAAGGCTAGAATCATTTAACAACATCCTACTAAATTGTGGACCATCGTAAAGGGTTGATCAAGGAGTCGATAAAGGCTGTGTACATGATACAGCACTTGCGGATTGTGGAAATACGCCAGAAATTAATAAATGCAATTTTTGTCCAATAACTGTATTTTTCTACACGCACAACTTTAATATTTTTTTTCAGAGACTTAACAATATGTAATATGAATGTTTTAAATGGTACATTAAAGTAGACAGGTCTTACTTTATTTATGAATTTTTTCGTTAAAAATAAAGTTACAACACGTACTTTTTCTGTACTTTGTTTTGAAATTTTTTCTTAACTGTCCAGTAACTATACCGTTTACCCTATATACAATAGAATAAAAATATATATTATCCATTTGTCGATATTACAATACAAAAAATACAATTCAATTGGTAGATAGTGGTGGCTTAAACGATTACAACCACAAAAGGTTAAATGTTATAAAATATGTTTTTCGGTCAATATTTCATTATCGTAAACAAAACATCGTACAATTTGAAAAACCTATATTAAAAATCAATACAAAAATTGAAAATTTACCAACAGTATCTACCCATAAAATTTACAACAGTCATTATAACAGCCATAGGTACAATTTGAATACCTAACAATATTTTGTTTTATCAAATCGATACAAACATACAGTCTGTGGTTTCAGTTACGGAATAATAAACAGTGAAATATTTTATTTAAAGCATTATCATATTACGTACCCTGACGCACGGCAACCTGGACCGAATGATATATGCACCTAGCGTCCTAGTTCTTAACGGGTTCCACACCCATATGCACTAACAAGATAAATAAATATATGAATTGATACTCACAACCAGTGTTGTACTTATCTAGATAACGTTATTTGAAATTTTATCTAGATAACGTTTTCGTTATCTATTATCTTTTATCTAGATATTTTCAAAAGAAGTTATCTTTTATCTTATCTTTTTAGTAAGCGAAGGAAAAAGATAAGATAATAACAATACATCTTTATTTTTTCTGGAAAACAAAAAATCGAAGCTAAATTAATTCACTATTTTTCTATGTTTGTTTACTTGGCCGACCATAAAATTCAGATAAATTGTAACACTTTCTTAAGAATTACAAAAATGTTTAAAAACAATTATGTATTTAATTTTAAACAGAATTCTTGTTGTCTGGAATCATTGCCGTCATTAGTTGGAATAACATTTGGTCGTGTAATATGAAATGTCGTATTCCGACCACTTGATCTACCATGTAATTCAAAGAAGTATCAACGTCTTTTTTAAGCATCAGAGAAATGTTTAGAGGCAATTTTCGTATTTTAAATGGAATACTTGTATAGCTTGGAATCATTTCGGCCATTAGTAGGAATAACATTTAATCGTATAATACGAAGTGTCGTTCTCACACCACTTGGTCGATCATGTAATTCAGATAAATATCGACACTTTTTAAGCACTTTTTTAAACAAAAAATGTTGTACTCTATTGTGCTAGACGTATGCTACCATAGATCGTAAATAAAATAACTAAATTTCAAAACATGCGATTTTTATCGCCAAAAATGTTTCTTTAACATTTTTGTAATTTACACATCTTTCTGGGGACCGGTGAAGTACTTTCTCAGTCCGGCACCAGTCCACGGACCGGTGCTTGAGAAACACTGACCTATTGCATTATTTCTGTAAATATTATCTTATCTGTTATCTAAAATTTTATCTAGATAATGATTAAATTATCTGTTATATTTATCTAGATATTTTAAATTATGTTATCTATTATCTGTTATCTAGATGATAAAATTCGTTATCTTGCCCAACACTGCTCACAACCCACATTAAGTTTACAGCACACCGCCCAACTCAGCCAATTCAATTGACTGTTAACTACATATAATAACAAACAGTAAACAGTTATTCATAATATTCGTATGTTTACAATATATACGAACAAACTTTACATGCAGGTAACTTTGATGAAATATGATGCGGTTCGTATATTTGTATAATGTAAACCGACGGAAAATATATTGAAATTTTATATTATCTATCATATGTTTTCTTTTATCCATGTACAACAGCAGTGGAATGAAAATTTAGAACGTATCCAGCCCTGAATTTATAATAAAACACACTAGGCACCGGCCAAGGGTATCACCATAGAAAGGGCACCACAAAAAGAGATTACTTTTTTCTCCTAATTCGAACTATTTCGATTGTAAATTAGACTTTTGATTGAAAATGATTTGTTTGCACAGAACTTATATTTGGAAATTGAGGTGAGAATGATATTCTTTCTTATTTGAGACGTTATTACCAATAATAAGTGAATATATCGAACGGCAAATTGAAAAAAAAAAACTAGGGCACTATTTACTATAAAAACCTAAGGCACCAAAAAGTTTAATACGCACTGAACATACCTATACTAGCGTCTTGTGATTCTTTGAAACTGGCAAAATTTTTGCAATAAGGTAAGAGCACCAGTAGCCGTCATTATGCAAGCATATGCTTTTTGTGTTTCCTGCTACACGTTCTGGAAAGTATGCCCGACCGTTATTCCATTTATGATAGCATTCAGTTAGCATTAGATATAATAACGACTCATTTGAAAGTTAATGTTTTTAAAATTTGCATATATTCACCAAAACTCTTAAGTTTTAGCTACGGTATTAAACACTAACTTAATTCTACTGTAATTTTGGTTTAACGAATAACTTCTTGTTTTTCGAGGTTTATTTTGAATTAAATTTTGTTAAAAAATAGTTTTTAGACCAGAAAACCTAACAGAAATTTATTGTTTTTGATGGGGGCTACTGGTACATAAAATACAGGCATTTTCCAGTAACCGTCATAGTGACGGTTATTGGGGTAACAAATTGTATTTTAAAAAAGGATACATATTCTCCTATGTTTTTTACACTAAAATTTTAAAATCTGGATTACATTCACAACAATAAGTACGATAAAGCTACTGACCAGTCATTATTTTCTGTAAGTCTGTAGTCCTTGTAAATTAATGCCGAATACTAGTATTATGGGCGCAAGCTACAAAGAACTTTTTTATCTATATCTGCATTTATCTTTGTCTATCATGTTAATAAATAGAAGTTTACTCATTCACTCCTATAAAAACATAATTACTTGGTATTCGCGATCTCTCAAGACTCCAAGAAAAAAGTTCCCCCACTGTTGCAGTGATAGCGACCTTCACAGTGCCTGAAATCAACAAAAACAAAAAACCTATTGAACTAGAAGGTATTGCACGTGCCAACTTATATCGAAAAAAAAAAGTTAAAATTTAACAAAATGACGGAGTTTTTAAAAAAAAGTTTCAAATTTTGGACGAAAATTTGATGATTTTTGACCTGCAAAAATTACATTCTTTATTCGATCAGAAAACTGGAGGTTCATGGCACGAAGAAACATATATAAAAGAAGCTGCAATAAGAATCAAATCGATCGGATAATTTGTCTTCGAGTTATAACTGCAGCAAATTTGAAAAATGTAGTTTTTCTCTACTTTACCTTTTAGTTTTAATCACTGAGAATTTTTACTAAAATTATTTACGATGTACTCAATACAACGGTCAGAGTAAAACTAGATGAGTCGTTTAAAGGTGCCAGGGTCTAGCTGCTCCACAACATGTGACTGGCAGCCACGTCCAGAAACTCCCAAACTATCAACTTTCATACATTTCTCAATACCTCAAAGTTAACAATGAAATTTTACACTTGAATACACTTGAAATTTTAGTATGTTATTTTTAAAGGTACATACTATCGAAACATGTAAAAAAAAATTTTCCTATTTTTTCAACATGTCACACTAGTGGTCCCCCTTAATCATATAGTCTCATGGTTTAACATATTAATAAAATTTTTTCTTTGAAGTTATATAAACAACTAGTGTAATTGTTACAACATATGATTGTATTGGTGAAGGTGGCGTGCAATTATTATTCCTTCTTTTATCGTTAAATACTATTCTAATAAAATAGGACCGATGATTTTTGCATATAATATGTGTGTGTAATAGCTCTTGTAACTAAATATACACAATATTTATGTTATTTTGTCAAGTCAGTGGTATATTAAATTGATTTATATACTTGAATAAACATATTTTATCTATGAATTGTTTGCTATATGTATCCCTATCGCATTCTAAATAACTACTAACATTTCAAAATGCAATCACACATCGTTTGTCACAACGCGACGACCCAACACCCACATATGATGAATAATTTCGATCTTTTTTTATTGAAGTTGTGGTTATATTGATAACTGACAATATAAATCGTATTTATCCTGACTAGCGATACACACAAATCAATTAATAACAGTTTCTGGTTGATTTAACTATAAGTTTCAACTTCCTCCGTATCTAAACAAAATTATTGCAAATATTCACATACGGTCTGTATAGCTTGTCCACTTGAATCAAGGAAATTTATTATCGATTACTAAACACTGCGCGGGTTACAAATTCATGGGGTTTCATTTAAAATAATAAGTAACTTCTACAATTTTTTACATTTTCTTAACAATACCAATAAAAAAATACTGAATAATTTATCCTAAAAATCCTTAATTAGTAAATGGATTATTCCTTAACGTAGTTGCTCTGAGATAGGTACAAAAGTATATACATATCCCAAACAATTTTTTTTTCTTTCATCAAAAATTAATTAATGTATTAATGTTTTTCAGTGATTATATTTGTATACCACTTGCTATTTTTTAATTTCCGCGCGCTTATGTTGTAGCAATATAAAAACATTGTTGAGAAAACGTTGTGAAATTATGTTTATAAATTATATTTCAAAAACGGCGTGGTGAATAATTTTCATTTCTCATTAAATTAGGGTTTGTAACTTTGTATTTTATAACATATTAAATTTTTATCAAATTCCTTTGACACGTTTACACTTTATTAAAAAAAAAATTTAAAAAAAATAGACTTTTTCCCATAAGAGCCCGTGTTAAAATTACCAAACTTTGAAATCGTTTTTCTCAAAATTGGGGTGGTCAATTTTTTTTCGGTAAGGGATCGTATTATTGGTGTTGAATTAAATAAATATTTAGAGAAGTTTCGTTAAAATCCTTTGAAAAAATAGTTTTATCGACCAACTACCTTTATGAAAAAATTTCCTAAATTAGACACATGGTATATTCTTTATCGTTATAAATTTCAATTTTCTAATCACTGGAAGTGTTTAAAATATCTTTAACTGACGTACGAATGTGGAACGTCGCTTCATCATTTTTCTCAAAATTGATTTTTTGAAAATTCTAGTCCACTAGGTCCTCTTAAAGTAAAAGTTATGTAAGGAATATTTTCAGATTTTAAAAACGATCTGTTAGAACAAAAATGTACATATTCACAAATATTACGAGTATTTTTAGGGTTCCATCATAAGATGGTACAAGTCAACCATCCATTTGTCCTAACTAGCAGACATAAGAACTACTTTAGAGTGAGACAATGCTCAAAACTAGATGCAATCTACATCTGCCAAAAAAAAGATGTAAACGCCATCTCAAAATCCGACCACTATAGGTTTTCAAAACATAATTCACGGGAGGCTAGGCAAGTACGAAGAATACGGGCACAAGACAGAAATTAAGAGAATCACGTACCAGTATTTAATTCCAAAGAAAGCCAAAGCTCAACCAATATCAACCACCTGTGGACTAGGTAACAGAAACACAAATGGAACCACACTAATCTACTTCAATAGTAACTGCAGTATAACTGTCAACAGTTTCACATTTCAGAACCAGGAACAAGTAATCACAGAACAATTATACAATTTGCAAATTAAGGAAAGCGAACTATGTAGGTAATACCCAAAATCGACTTACGAAAATAAAACGAATATCACATAGGGTGAATGCGGGAGAGATGCCGCACATTTTAAAAACCCTTGATAATTCTTAAAGTATGCATTTAATTGATTTGAAATTTAGTACACAATAAAAATAAACATTGCTCTTTAAAATTATTTATAAATAGTTTTAAATTTTGAGTCACAAAGGATTAATAATTACCATTTTTGTAGAGCCTGCAAAGCGGCGTCTCTCCCACACCTATGGGAGAGATGCCGCGTTAAAGAAAGTGAGACGTCGCATAGTTCATATTAAAAATTTTGCATTTTACACACATCTCCATACATGATGCATGCCATATGTAACCATTTTTGGCACTTTATACATCTTAACCAGTCAACTTTTTTCTTGTTTCTGAGTACCTTTCAAAACATTCAATACACAGGCAATCATCATTATTTTCGTTATCTCCACTAATATGAGGGCTCTTCCTGATCCATTAATGGATCTTTTATATTTACGTGGCATAATTTACAGTCCCAAAAAAAATTGCATAATTAAGGTATATAAGTCTATGCTTTTAACATGTAATATAATGCGGCATCTATATCAACTTTAAATGCGGCATCTCTCCTTTTTGTTGGGATAGATGCCGCATGTTGCTATAGCAAGCATAGTGCGGAATTCCAACCTAAAATTTCATACAATACTTTTAAAATATACCTAAATTAATAACAAAACTCATTTTCATTAAAAAAATTAAATATATATTCTTAAATTCTAATGAATTAATGCTTGATAAAATATTATGTTAAAAAACTTCCTTTTCAATAATAAAAAGTTGGATAATTACTAAACTGATGGACTAATCATAAATGTTACCATACACGGCTTAAATAAGTAACTTATTTTAAATATATAATCCATTAATAGCGCTATCTATCAATCAACGGACGAACTATGGCTACTGCGGCATCTCTCCCGCACTTACCCTACATAGAAAGTCGTAAAAAATCAAAGATATCAAAACTAACAACATAACATAATTCACACATCAAATTCGTACATTTTAATTGATGTAGATTTACTAACAAATTAAAAGACTTTAAGGAATTTCCACATAATATTTTTGATAAGATCTACCAAGAATAAAATGATTTTCGGTACAATAATTTCGATAAAGGAAAAATTTTAATCAAAGCGGAACATTTGTTTAGGAAAATATTCTTAGAAAAAAAAGATCAAAATAAATACGGATATAATATTGTATTTTTTTTGCAATTTTCATAAAAATAAAAAATAAGCTTTAAGAGAAATGTTCCTTACCTCAGGATAAAAGGTGTTTCCGTTCCTGTAAATAAAAAAAAAAAAGATCATATTGTTGATATTATTAGGAAAGTAAATACACTTATTATATACTCTACCAGCTTCTATATAATATGTATATACATAAAAGTAGAATACGTATTCATACAAGTACAAATATTTACCATATCAAAAAACTACTCCATTATCTGGCATTGCTTTATTATGTATGTATATTTAAATATTTGGGTGTTTCATAAAATAAAATAAAAAAGAATGTTCAGCTAAGAACATCAATATTGCTTGTTTGTGTGCCTATCACAGTTCCTTACATAGCACTCGTTTAATATCTAAAACTGAAATTTGTTATAATTTTAACCTCTAATGTAAAAGTATATATAAAGATCTCAAATATTGAACCAATTTTTCCAGTTGTGAGGATAAAATAAAATATTAGAACTTATGATCTTAAAATTCTGAAATTATTTCATAAAATCATACTGAATGAAAGATAAGAAGATATAAGCCAAAATTTATTTTTTCGTCATTATTAAGGTCATCTTAAATCAATACAAATCCAGTTTATCAAATTTACTTGATAGTGAAATATGTAGGTATAGGCCCTCAGTGTTTGAGTTCTCTTATGCTTATAATTTGTATAAATAACAGAACCTGGTTTTTCTTGGTAATTTGATATAATTGCATATTTAAATGTACTTTCCAATTCTAATCCAATTTTTATCACAACAATTTTTTATATTGCCAAGAAAAGGTATTAACTCTTGAGCAAAATTCATATTTTTTAACGAACCTCGTAAACGATTAAAAAAAATTATATCTAATGATTTTATTGTTGATTTTAAACCATGTCAAACTTTTTATGAAAAATAACATTTTTTCGTACAGTTAAAATTGCTCTATTGAAATTTACAACCGGCAATTGCTCCAATGAAAATTTAATTAATTATTCATAAACAAAATAAATATTCATAAACAAATTTAATCATCCAAATAATATTTTGTTTTAAAATTGGTTTACAACAATAAATTGCTCATAATTTACTCCAATTAAAAAGTTAAATATTCAATTATTTAAATAATAATAATTAATATAGGTTATTCATAATAATTAACCATTTGACAAAATATACTCTGGACGAAATTGATTTAGTTATATTTAACTGTTTTAATGAAATCAACTGATAAAAATCTTTGATTTGGTTCATAAATCAATTTTTCAAAAACTTAAGTTGCTAGTCAAAAATTAAATAAACAGTAATAGGTTAAGATGTCAACGAATCCCTACCTTTATCAGGCCATGTTTTCAGGGCGGCGAAAGGGTGCGGCAGGTTTCTCAATTGTCCGAGAGCCCTGATCTAAAAAAGGGGCCCGCAATCTCGATTAGGGACTCGGAGGATGTGTTTGTTTTTTTTTTTTTGCTCATCAGTTGCTTTCTGGGAAAAAATGTTCGAAAATTTTTCATGTACACTAAAATACAGCTCAAGAGTGAGACTCAAAATTGGGAAAGAACAAGATTTATTATGGATTAATATTGTAAACTAATTTTTGAAAAAAATATTAAGTTATTCAAAATATCATCGTTTTGAGTTACTGGTCTTGGAGATCAAACTCGGTTTCGAGCTACATTCTCACCACTCTCAAGTTAATAGTCATATCAAAACATAGAACACTAGAAGCCAACTAATATCAAAAAAGTGTAGCTCGCTTGGTGTCATTTGTTGGTCAGTCACAGCTTAAGGCGTGTAGTCAGTCGGTGTCAGTCACCGAATCCACTACGATTATTATGTATTGTAAGACCTTTGTTACTTGAGCTGCACGTTGCTGTATCTCATAATACGTGTTTTGTAATTGTGTGTGTGAATACGCACACAGAAGCAAACAACAAACCAACACCACTGCAAACAGTATGTACCTACACAACATAGTAATGCAAAGTGGGGATGATTTACGTCACCTGACGGCTACAGTTGGAATATTACCTATTATATTTTAGTTTGGCCCCTTGTATCAAAATGTCAATAATCTAGACTCGGCTTAACCGACCCCTACACGCTTAATAATATTGTGCAATCAACTTGTGCAATTTATTGAACATTCCTCCGGACAGTTCAATAATTTTGTTAAAGAAATTTATGCAATAAACTGAATATAGAAATTGTACTTAATTAAACTGTTGTCTAATTTTAAATAATATTAAGTGATAAAAATGTTGCAAAGCAATAAATAATTATTCTTGCAAATTTAAAATTCAAACTGGTTCAAATAATAGCCATCAAATGTGACATTACAGAATAACGAACAAACAAACAAAAAAACAAATAAAATAGTATTGCGCAATAATATCTACATAGCCTACAGACGTTACAATATTCATTCATTGCACAATATATTTCAAATTGTTTTTGATCAGCACAATATATTGTACAACCTTTCAATATAACCTACAGACGTTCCATAATATTGTACAGCTTCAGATTTTGTGCAATATTATTGAGCGTGTAGGGGCCGCTTTACAAAACACAAAACTGTAACATTTACTTACAAGGATATTTTTTTTAAAAATCGTACCTATTGTGTTTTATCGTACATTACTTTACAATACATATTATATTTATATAAAAATATGAGAAATATATAAGTCTAAAACATGAGATATATTGTCGTTTGATATGTTCTGATAGTGTTGTTGATAAACTATGAATTATTTGTAAGAGAATTCTCTCATTTCTATCATCTTTTCTTTAACAATCAGAAACCACCACACTACTTTGAAGTGCTTTCCTAAGATGGTACTTACTACAGACAATTCCGTAAATGTTTTTATATTGGAACAAACTTTTTCAATCCAACACAACTCAACGAAAAATGACATCTTTATATTGACTTGAACATATATAGAGAACAATTTAATCTATAAGTTAGTGTTTTGTGATGGTCTATAGCAAAATTTTCTACTTTTGTTTTTAAGATATTTGAAATAACAAACAATCGACCAAAATATCACAGTATTTTATTCAACTTTATTTTATTTTATAGTCTACCTCATCTATAAATACGTTTATGAAAACTTTTAAAAAGAAACACAACTATAGGATATTTAAAATATCCTTTTATTTATAAATATATGTAAATATCATATTGATATTCCAAGAACATTAATTACCAACTACTTCGGTCAACTTCGCAAGAATGTAGTTTGTTCATTATACTATTCAATTAGGACGTTCAATCTTCCAAAATCCCGACAGATTTTTAGTATTTTTCGGGATCATGGTTAAATTCTTGAAATTCCACGGTTCAACTCAAGTAGCAAATAAATAGGTACAAAGCCACAAAAAATAAGTAATCCATCATTAATAACAATTTACTTCCACTTTTGATAACGGTTGACCTTTCATTGTACATATCGTTCATCGTTTATTTGAAACCGAATTCGTTAATCAAATTTTATGCAGTTGTTGAGAATCGAATCGCCTGTATATAGGCGTCGCATTTATACACAATAATTTTGTAGGGCAAATTTCGAAATTATTGTGGAATTTGCGAACTTTGCTGAAATTGAATGCCAATCAATTAAATAATTGACACGGTGGGAACAGGTTTTCTGACCCACGCGTAGCTAAGTCAGGTGGCTATCAATTTTAGTAACATCAAAAGTATTCGCGCCGGGACACGGGCAACACTGGGGTTGTGTTCGGGTTTTAGTGCAAGTAACATTGTTTAATAAAATAACTAAATATTTCACTTATAAAATTTTTCCAATATTAATTTTCGTCATCGTCCGGTTAAATACAGTGAGAGTTAAGTGTAAGCAGGTGAGTCCGTTCTCTGCATATATTATACTGGGCTAAGGGTTACATATATTTTTCTGTTAATTGTATCCTAATTATTATTATCTCATTTTATTTTATTTTATTTTTCTTTATTTTTATTTATTTTATTTTATTATTTAAACAAAATTTATTTATTTCCAAAACAACTTTCATTTAGTTTCACTTATTGAGACCCCTCAACACACGGCACGGGACTTGAACCCTCCCGACACGCTACGATAGTCCTTGTCCCTTAAAGGATTCAAGGGCGTTCGACACAATATTCTGCTGTTGATGATAATGATAAAAAAATCAATAGTAGTTTCTTAGAAATCCGGATTCAGATTAAATAACGACATTCAGATACGGTGCACGAGTTGAATGTTGTATAGTGAAATGTGAGATTTAACGTCTGTATTTGTGAATTTTTGTCTATAACAGACGCCACTCACATCATTATTTACATACTTTATTTATACTTTCTACAAAACTATTATATTTACATTCTTATGGCCGGTCCATACTACACAAACTTTTATTTGCACAAACTGTTCGCGCAAACATAAATTTGTATAAATGAGACATGTGGACGTGAAGTTTGCGCATACAGTTTGTGTAAACATCACGTCCACACGTCCTCTAACAGTTTGTACAAACAAAAGTTTGTGTAGTGTGGACCGGCTGTTATGATATGACAAGGAGAGTGGTGGCGACTAGGATTTGAAAGGTGTGTGTGTGCCTGCAACTGTTTTTTCAAAAGGAACGATCCCGGAATGCCGGAATTGTGAAGAGAAACTGCAGAAACCTTCACGACCATAGTCGATCGCGGGATTCAAATCCTCTACCTACAAGTAGGCAAATGCCAATGTCTAAGCAAGCTCGGCCACTCCGCTGATTATGTACATTATAGTTACAAAATTCAATTTCATTTATATAAAAACTAAACTTGAACAACATAGTGCTTTCACACATTAATAGCAAAAAAAAAGGAAAAAAGAGAAAGAAAAAAACAAACTTTATGTATAAAGAAAGGAGAATTTCGTGTTTCGAAATACAAAGGAAAAAGATATATGCGAAATTTTGTTTTCCGAATGTTCGAACAAAAGTAAAGGTATGTATTTGCCTTGAGTGGAAACTCATTTTAAATGAACTCTGGAGGAAAGCTTTTCACCACTAAGTTCATATTTTTATAATGATAAATTATTAGTTATATAACATAAAATTGTTTTTTATGTTGATTTTTCCTTCTTCTTTTCCAGATGTAATGTTATATTTTAATTTACCTGTATAAAGTGAAAAAAAAAATCTTTTGAAAAATTTTAAAAATCTATGCTCACTTGGAATATTGTTACAAGTCTGACTACGAATGACATTCGTCATGTACAGTGTACAGTAAGTGCTCTAGGGCATATATCTAGTATTCTAGTATAAATATTACGCTTATTTTGTTATATAAGTATACTAAATATTTCAAATACGTTTAAAAAATAATGAAAAATGTGCAGATTTTCACATAGAAACATTATTTATTAATCAACAAACTTACATACAATGAAAAATGATTTAAGCGACGTACCACGTCGTATGTCAGTGGTTAAGGCTTAAAATTCAAGTATCACCCGAAAATTATAATTTGAATGCAGACTTGGATTTACTTTGACTGTAAATTTTGAAGGAGTATTGCATAAACAAAAATAAAAAAATGTTTACATTCTAACAATGATATCAATATTGGAACACAGAGTTGGTGACAGTAAGTTTCCGTCTAATTGTAAGTTTAGTTTTACTTAAGCGCGATCCCAGGTATAGGGCTAGTCACGCCCCTCACATCAGGATTATGTACACAAATCAAAAAATTTTAAAATTTTCAGTACCACGTGGTTTTCAAATTCTTACATACAACGTCCTCTTCGATGGTTTTTTGTAGAAGGGGATCTAAATTTGTATTTACGATTAAATATATGGAGGTAAATGTTTGAGAACCTCTGGTTTAGAAAAACATCCTTTAAACATTCAATAATAAATAAAAAAAGACAGAAAATTCACAAAAAAAACATTACAAAACTACAAATTTTCTGCACTCGTGTTTTAAAAATGATTAGTTTATAGATAAACTTTGAACGCAAATACAATATGTCTCGTGTTCTTGCTGTACTTGCACATATGAACAATAATACGTTTCTCTGTCAAACACCAAAACACGGCATAACCATTATCTAATCATCATCAGAGACAGGGAAGAGCAGCAGCAGTACAACGTTATGTCGTTCGTAGAAATTGAACAATTGTAGAATATAGGATTGTCTATGTAGTTTTAAACAGTAGTAACAGTATGGGTAGAACACACAACTACCTAACTTTATTACATACGCCTGTAGTCTGCGTCTGTTACTGACAGTGTGTTTAAACTATTCTACTTTGTAAATAAATTGTAATGCATATCGCAAATAATTCTTCTGTTTTATTTATTACAACTGTGCATGGTTAGATTTGATGTTATTTGATTAAATACAGTCGTGTATCAGTGGCGTAGTGAACATAACCGGCGCCCGGGGCACGACACTTTATTGGCGCCCCTGTAGAAAAAACCGTTGCTTTTTTCCTCACAAAAAACAAAAGACGAGCAAAAAAAAAATCTCATACCTAATTTTTTTAGCGCCCCACAAGACTGCCGCCTTTGAGCACATTTGGCGCCCCTCTGCGAGTGGCACCCGGTGCATGATAGACCCCTTGCACCCCCCTCGCTGCGCCTCTGTCGTGTATTAGTGATAAAGAATGTGCACCATGAGTACATAAATAAACGAAAATCGAAAAAGAGGATTAGACACACCAATACCAAAAAGGATGAGAATTTTAATGAAAACGAAATCGTCCAGTGCATGTTTTACTTGTGCAAATAGTGTTCCATGCAATCAGTAATTTTTATGAATTTCATGTAACAGCATGTGAGAACAGACAAAGCATTTTTCCTGGCGAATAAATTTTATTGCTAAAATAAACGATAATTATCAATTTTAAAGCATGCATTATGTACCGCCCCTTTCTAACTTTTTTTGATCGTAAATTAAAAAACTCTACAACGCCCACGGGCCGCATGTCTTGAATTTTTTTTTTTTTTGGCCCGCAAGATTCATCACACTTATACAAAATATATTTATTTTATAATGACCAAGGTAGTGAAAACCAATGTATGAAAAAAATACATAATATATAGGAACGCAAAATTTTTAATGCGGCCCGCCAAGTTATGATGCACTTCCAAAATGCCCGCAAGATCATTTGGGTTGGCCACCCCTGCTCTACAAAATAAACTAAATTATCATTTAATTAACCAACATAGTAAACTTACAGAAAATGGCTGTATAAAAATATAATTGATTATTGTATAATTATATTCGTATTTTGATGTTATTAACCCTGGAATTATACGTTGGTCTACGAGAAGCGTTAATCATACATCGTCGTCAATTTGACGAATGGACTTTTTACGGAGAATTTTAGAGTTCATTTGCAAAAAACATTTTTTACATAACAATACTACAAAAGCGAACAAAATATAATAAAACATTGCATTTAGAAAATTTTTTTAATATAAATATTTATTAATTTTTTAAATCTTTTTATCAAAGCATATTTTCATTATAAAAATTTAAAAATTGGTAAATATATCAACTGTATCATAAGACATGTCTTTCAAATAATTAATTTATGAACTATTATGAGTCGATGGACATGTGTGACTTTACAGAATGTGAAATTTCTCGGTCACAAATATTCCCGTAGTTATGTAGTTAGTTCCTCATTAGGCACATTTGTAAATTTTCTAAAATTTGTTAGTAATTTTTCGAATAAGATCTCAAAAAATAATAAAAATTAAAATATTTTCCACAAAATAAATTGGTAATCTTTTATTAAGTCACCTGAAACGCATTCTTTGGTTACCGATTCAATATATTTGTCGATTCAATATTTTTTTTCATTCAGTATTATGTCGTCTATATAAGTCAAACAGCTGTAATCATCTTTCACATTATCATTAGCATTGAATAAATTAATTATAACATCCATATCTTTAATAAATTTTAGAAAAGTTAGGAAAGCTTTTATATATAAGGTACAAAATCTTTAAAAAAAAAACATACGTTAATCATACATCGTCGTCAAATTGACGCATACAGTTTTAATATAAACAAAACGACAGCAATTATAAACAAAATTGATACGTCTTCTGTGTTAGCATAACATATAAATGAGATAACAGAAGTTTTAGAGCAAGCAGGCAACTGCAAGTTGTAGTACTGGAGCAGGTAGAGAAGTTTGGTCGTCAATTTGACGAGTACGTATGATTCTAGGGTTAAAGTATAGTAAAATATACTTAAATTTCCTATATTTTATCCCATAAAATTGTCAAGAATTGAAGCTACGAAACGCTATCGTGAACATGTTCGACACACGATTACTGAAGTACTTTTTTAAATAAAGCCATTTAGATTACTTATAAATGTGTATATAAATTCCTATAAATCTCGTCACTTAAACATAAAATATCGATGTGACAGCATCATATTTGTGTAAATAAGACGCCGTCATGAGTAAGTAAAAAAGACGTTAGACGTCATAACGGATTATCTCAATTGTTAACAAAACATGTATCATTTGAACGAAATCACAAACATTTACAGACTTACCGCACAAACACACATTTGTAGCATACGCGAGTGTAGTAGAAAAGTGCAAGGATAGGAAAAATTTAATGTAGCATACAAATTGAGGAGGGAAAACAATTTTCGGAAGTGGTGAACGTAAAAATTCAGATAAAAGTAATTGTGATATTTAATGAATTGTAACGAAAAGTATAAAAAATAATTTCAGCTGTTTCAGAATGACTAAATATTGCTAACAGAATGAACATTGTACATTCTATATATGTAATATACTAGATAATATCGATTATTCGTCATCACAGATATTTTACTGCAAAGAAAGCTTCAATTTAAATCGTTATTTTAAATGTAGAAAAATTACACTTTATTTTAAAGGCAGGGTAAGTATTAAAATAATTTTGTTTGCATTTTTTTTTTTAACTGAATGCATAATATCTCAAGAATATTGCCTCAAAATTTCAAGTTGATTGGAGCAAAATTGACGAAGTTATAAGCATTTTTGTTGTTACCTGGCAGATGTTTCGCTCTCTATATATCTCCCTCTCTCAGTTATATTATAGAAATTTCAATGGAAGTACTAACGTGTTTATACCTGTACTGTATATTTTGTCAGTGTAGGGTACAAAATTTAGCTTAGCAGTAGGTATTCTATATCAGTTTTACACAAGAATTTTGTTCAAAACTTGAAAATGTTTTCCCCACAGCTCACGTTTTCAAAGTCGGTGCCCCTCGTAACATCAAAACTACAGCACCGATCCATTTGAAATTTTGAACACTATTTCTGTACATAATTGACGAGGTAACGCTGGAGAGTTTTTTTCAAATTTGTTAATAATTTTTATTTTACAATAACAAATTAGCCAATTCTTTTCGCAAAAACCGTGTTTTTCCGTTCTAAGTGTTCCAAAAAAGTGAAAAATTGAAATTTCGAAAAATCCTCCCAGCGTTACCTGAGGAAAACTATTATCTAACGAATGAACTTTAATTTTGTTTTATTTCGGATGATCCAGCACCAAGTAATGAGGGGCACCGCAATTCTACTTTTTTCCGAGACACGTTCGAATAATTGCTGCCATTACTGTATTTTTTAATATTTCTTCGTGAAAATTTTATACAATATTCTTCGAATATTATACTTTAATGTACCACTGGTTTTAATAAAGAGATTTTAACTGTGTCGTCATAAAAAAATAACAAAAACATGCCTTTTTTTGTACGAATTAACCTTACCCTCTCCTTAATCAGCCATGTTTGAACGTATTACATTTCAATGTATAAATCATTACACAGAAATGTTTAGGTGCAACATTTTTCGAAAGGACCATTACCATAAATTACGAGCTTTTCCCGAACTAGCTGTCGAAGCCCGGAGTAATAGGTGGGTTTAATTTTGCAATTAAAAAGCATTTTCGAGAAAGCTACTCTTACTTGAGTACTGATTTCTTTTTGGAGATGCAGACGGCACCCATCAAACACAAAACAATTGATAAATAATAGTGATATTGTCACTAAATTGACTGAAACAAATCGTACTTATTTTCTAAACTTATTCACTGACATAATTACTACGGGTACGTACCAGTATAATTTTATTGCGTCTATTCTGTGTCAATTCTGCGTCTTCACATTTCATAAGAAAAACAAAAATTCGGAATGATAACTCAAAAACGGTTATTCGTAGAAAAATTCCACGAAAATATTTAATTTCTATGTAAAACAAAATTGGTATCAAAACGTGCAGATAAAAATAACATACATACATGGTTCTTATCAGTAAAAAGTTACTGAAAGAAAATGAAATTTGAAATTATGAATTTTTGTAACTATAGCTCCTAACCTGTATGGAGTTTTAGAAAGTCTGGAGATGACACATTCGAGACGTCTTATACTTCTGCATAATTCATCTAATTTAACCGAAACTGTACCTTTCAGTGCTTAGTCCCCATGCTAGCAATTTTATTAGACACCCTGTAGACTACAAGTATATTAATTGTATTCAGAGATTTTGTTAAGGTCACCTGATTTTTTATTTTCTAGGTTCCTAATACCGATGCATGTTTCGGATGATTCCTAAAATTATTTTGAAATAAACTGGTAGAGATACAGTATTTATTTTATATTGTTACTTTTTCTGTATTATGTTATTATTGTAATTATAGCTATTGTTATTGCTTGTATTTGATACTGATTGTTGTTATTATGTTACTGATATAATTGGTTGCTGTTGTTATTATTGATTTATTAGATTACGTATTTCAAAAAATTTTAAATATTTTTATTTTTATATTATCTATTGTTTACAAATTGTTAATTTATCTAATGCTGGATGAACTCTATTGTATAAAACTGTGTATGTTTTAGAACAATAAAATTATTATTATTATAGACTTTTACGCCAACCTGGCGCTCACTACTCAGTGGGACAGTACTGGGTAACATTCACCTATACCGGCATTATGCAAGGTATTAGGCTCTGTGGAAGGGTAATGTGCCAAATCAATCCGTAAAAGTACCGTAGTACATTCACGGATGAGTTTGTCACATCACTCCTTATATTGTTGTTATTGTTGCTTGAAACGAGATGTTATGCGTCTATTTTGGTGTACACTGGGTCGTACGACGAGACTTTTGTGGGAGCGTGGTCAATATGACCATTCTCAAACGTAATATTGACCGAAACAAGTCATGAGAATTTTCTATTATTAAATAAAAGTGGTATTTTGCAAAGTAAAGTGTTTTTAATTACTTATATTAAATATGGAATACCATAAAGTAACGCTCAAATCTATTAAATTTTAAAAATATTTTAAAAAATGCTTTATGAGACCACCCTGTATCAAACCGAAAAACTGAAATGTCACTGTCGCATAGAATATTCAAAACAGACAGTTGACTGGATCATTCAAAAAACCGGGTCCTAGCCATTTGTCTATGCGATGATCACCTTTTTTTGCACAGTCGTATAAAAAGTAAAAAATTTCATACAGCTATTGAATTAGCTTTAACAATAACCAACTAAAAGTAAGATAAAACGAAAAATTTGAAACAAAAATCATCTTCAGAAATTTTATTCAAACATAACAGAATCGGTTAATTAAAATGATATAACACTTTTATACATACATATACAAATTCAAATGAAATCGCATGGAAATTGTGTCATGCTGTTGTGACCACTTCTGTGCAAACATGTACACACATACACACACAATTGTAAAGCTCATCCACAACGGACACCAACAATAAACTTGCCATTTTATTTTAATACATTCACATTTCACAATGCATGCGAATATAACTGCTAACCGACATCTTCGTGGTTGGTTATATAATATTCTCTTTTCCGCTTTTTCATGTCTGAATATATAAAATGTCGACAAAATATAACTTTCATACAAATATAGATCCATGTACATCATACTACATACATATATACAAAAAATAAATATCTTACAGTATCGTAATCAACGAAGGAAGGTCAGAAAAATTGTTTAAAAAAAATAATCAAAAAAAAAAGTTAGTAAATCCATAATTTTCGAAATCAAAGCGACCAGCGACGGTGGAAAATTTATCAATATTGTAAAAAGATTTTCAAAAAAAAAATTAGATGCGAGACAAAAGAAAACTCAACAACGAACTAACAAATAGTGATGAGCAAAATTAGTCTTGGTCTTGCAGTCTTGTCTTGGTCTTGCAAAAATGCAAGACCAAGACCAAGACCAAGACTATGTAAATCAAGAGCAAGACCAAGACCAAGACTATAAGTATGGCTGCAAGACCAATACCAAGACTCAAGTGAGCAAGACCAAGACAATAGCAAGAAAAAAGCAAGACTTTTGCTAAATTATTTAAATAGTTTAAAAGTATAATTAATGCCGTAAAGAGAGAAAATTCTGATTTTAGAACGAAAAAATTCGCTAATAAAAAAATGCGAGAAAGTGCAAGATTCTTTAGCAATACCAAGATCAAGACCAATACCAAGACTGCTTTTTGCAAGACCAAGACCAAGATTCAAACTGCTCTAGCAAGACCAAGACCAAGATTCTTAATGCAAGAACAAGACCAAGACCAAGACTGCCAAGTCTTGGTCTTGGTCTTGCATTTGCTCATCACTACTAACAAACGCACGAACGCACACACAGACATCTCGCTAAAAACGATGGATTCGGATTCTAGTGACCCTGAAACGTGGAGATAGATATATTCAAATTAGCGATTCGTAAAATCTGACCCATTACAATAACTTCCAATGGGAAGTTGAAAAATTTTAAACCCTATGATTCTGATTATTATTATGGTTAGATTAACTTTATTGCTTCCGAAACTACTCAAGTAGCGGAAGCATTGTAATCACTTTTGAAAAATAAAAAATTTTTTCTCTCCAAACTAAAATTTTTTACGTACATTTTTTACGCAAGTTTTAGAGCTTGCTGAACAATTTTGGTTTGGTGTCTGTCCGTCCGTCCGTCTATGTGTCGCCAGTTTGCACCAAGTGGCATAATTTCTAAACTATTCGTTTGTTTTTAATGAAATTTTCAAAAATTATGCAGTTTGGTTCCTAGATGGTCCCCTATGAATTTAATCGACATCGGAGTAACGGTAGCTACGCCGCTACCATGCCATTCCATTAATATACTAAATTGCACAAAGTTTTTTTTATGAAATTGTCAGAAATTATGCGGTCTGATTTACATATCTAGTCGCACTTCGCTCAAATTTTTAAAGTATTTTGGGGCTTAGTTACTAAAATATTTTTGCTATTATTTTATAATTTAGCCTTTAAGTATTTTGAGTTACAATAACTTTTTATGAACTTTAAGGCGAAAATACAATTTCACGGTATATATATTTGGTAGAATACTGTTTTAAAGTCTTTTATGAGTACGAGGAAGCTATGTGCCACATCTCATTGGCAGCGAATTTTTTTTTCACTTCTTATAACATTTTTCATAGAATGGTGAAATATAAGAAAATAATTGAAATTATAAGAATACGTATAATACAATTCACTTAATTGGGAAGGAATAATTTTTTACCAAATGTCTTTCAATTCGAAGCTTAGTGATAGTCATAAACATATTGTTAGTTTCGTAAAGTTCCTTTTCATATATGTAGCTATACATTTTTTATTTATAATGATCACTAATCTTTAAATGGAACATAATTAATTAATTTTTGTGTTTTACGAAAATATTATCTTACAAAAAAAAATTATAAAAGTAGGTATAGGTACCAAAAAATATTACGTTAATAAATCCATTTCAAATTTGAATAAAAAATGAGGAAAATAACTAGCTATATAAAAATGAAATATGATTCTACAGATGTTATACAATATTTTAAGTAGAGCACCGACAATTTTTTTCAATGTCCTTTTTCCAATTTATCTCTTCTCATTTTGTTCATTTTTTCCGTCATTCAAGTAAGTGTGTATATTTTAATGGTTAATGTACCATACCAAGTTTTACACACATTCGTTGTGTTATTATCATTTATTTTGAGGTATATGAAGATTGTCGGTAAGTTAGATTTCCTCATGTATCGGTGTTTTCCCGTCTTTTTTGTATCACATTTTTATACTTCACATATTTTGTATAAAAAGTTTCTATAAAAAAAAAACCTACCAAATACTGATAATAATTTGACTAATGTTAGTAGCAGTCATTTAATTCTTTTTTCATTCCCTAACTAAATATTATTGTTAGTGTACATAACTGATTGATCGGTCTTTGAACTGTTGGATTGGTCCCTAATCTAATTCACACTGTTTTACAAATAAAAAAAAAAGCTATATAAAGCAAAATATAAACTAGGATAGGAACCGTGTTCGATAATGTATACTGAATATTGTCGTTAGAAGAGTAATAGAAGGAAAAAAAATCAGGCCTGTTGCCAGAGACTGTGGTATTTGTCACCTTACTCACTCAATATGTAAGGTAGAATTTTGGAAACCAAATTAATTGTAATAGCTAACATGTAAATTCCACTAAATAATGAGTACAATTGAACCTAAACCCTGTAACAATTGGTCCTCTGACGGTGACGATTGTAACATTACACTTTGGTCCACATAAATGCAGTTATTTCAGTTATGAACCAACATAGAATATTTTCGTGCAGCTCATTCAAAACCGGAAAGATGTCCGTACCTTGTGCCAAAAATTTAATTCCCTGTGACTGATAAATACAAAGTTACTAGTCTGTATATATTTTTTTTTGTTACTACTGACACACCTCTCCCCTACTAATTATTATTAATTTCTTTTAGAATCTCAATAATATTAGAGCAAAATTTGGCTAAGAGCCGTTTATTTTCGCCATTTGTGGGGTCCTCAGGACCCTTCGAGACAATAGGCTATGCTATATGAGATTATGATGTGTCCCTAGGGACCCGAAAGGGGTCTAAAGTGATCTTGAAAATTTTTTCACTGTTATAGACTCTTCCAAACTGACATTGACTGTGTTGTATAAGGTTCGTCGGGTTCTAAAGACTCTAAAAGCTCCAAAATTAACTACCTAACCGATTTTTTTAAAAAAATTACTCTTGGAAAGCTAAACAATTCCAGGTTGATATAGATTATATTAGGTTGTCCAGGATTCTGGAGAAATTCTTGAGAATTATGAGAGAAGTTAACGTCAGGTCATAATTGTCTGTCAAGGTATTAGAAACACAAAAACAGCTCAATATAAACAGCTAGACGGAAGTTGGATAGAAAATTCATAGTGATTATGGATCACTGGGTAGTAAGGTCATAGTGATTTTGGACCACTGAGTACTAAGATTACAGTGATTATGGGCCACTGGGTAGTAAGGTCATAGTGACTGTGAGCTACTAAGTAGTAAGATTTTAGCGATTATGGGCCACTGGGTAGTCAGGTCGTAGTGATTATGAGCTACTGGGTAGTAAGAACATAGTGATTATGGATGAACTACAGGGTAGCAAGAACATAGTGATTATGGATGAACTACAGGGTAGCAAGAACATAGTGATTAATAACCACTGGGTAGCAAGCTCTTAGTGATTGTGAACCAATGAGTAGTAAGATTACAGTGATTATAGGCCACTAGTTAGCAAGGTCATAGTGATTATAAGTCATAGTGATTATAAACCACTACATAGTCAGGCCATCGTAATTATCGAGTGCTGGGTAGCAAGAACATAATAATTATGGACCACTGGATAATAAGATTATAGTAAATATCGACTACTGGGTAGTAAAAACATAGCAATTGTGGTTCACTAAAATCGTAAAATAAATGTTGATTCTATTAACGTTTGAACGGAATGGTGTTTTTCATTAAGTTAAAGAAGTAAGAAGATAATCGAGTTACAGTTAATCGAAGTGCTACTGTAATTACAACCTACAAAGATGGTACCTTTTACTAACACATATATTTCAATTTCATTTTCTACCGCATACTTCAAATAACCAAGTCCTAAGAATAAACTGGTCTGGTATTTTTACTGTCCAAACAATTTTGCTGACGGACTGTACATACAGATATGTTTCATTCATTTTCAATTAGGATCGCGAGAAACTTTTGAATACGTAACATGAAATCGCATATTATTCATTCATTTATGTATTTATTTATAGATACGAATTTCATTATAAATCTATTTCCCATAACTGCCGGTCTTATTTCCTTGTTCAATCGACAATAATAAAACGTAATATGTACAGATGTCATTTAAATGAATACAGGCATACGTATATGTGTATATGTTGGTAATAATAAAACCATCTATAGACCTTATACGTGAGTTGAGACTTTTAAATTTTAAAATTTTGTCATACGTATTTAAGAAACACCAGTCGATAAATTAGATTTATAAGTCCATCTTTTTACAGAAATCACTGGGATTTAATCAAAATACGTCCATCGCAACATCCTGCATAGCATAGCGAATTTCCGGTTACAGAAATTTCTTCTCGGAAACCCGTTTACTCATGCCACTTTTCCGCTCTTTGCTGTGGTGTAAAAAATATCGAAAAACTTGAATTTTGGTAAAAAAATCATTTTTTGAAGTGTCGAACATAGGAAGGTTTGGGATTTCCGGAATTTTTCCACCAAATTTCATAAAAATTCAATATTTTGTTCGCGAGTTTCTAAAAAATTTTGTCACAATTCTGGGTTCAAGTCACACCATGTCAGTGCCATAGTCAGGAGCTTTAGAGCTCTTATAATTTTCAAGCTATAGTACAACCTTATACCTTTTCAAATGAGGGCTGAGGCTATACAATATCTTCATTTGAGATGGTGTTTCTAATGGAAACTGTAAAAATAACGGTTCAGTTTTTTTCAAATTTTTGTCAGAATATTTTAAAATAAGTCATTTACAATTAAAAGTAAAACTAAAGACCAATTTTTTTAGTTTATTACAAGAACTATATATTGCATTTAGTAAACCAAAATGTAAACCAAATATGTAAAATTAATTCTACATATTCGTTGCAACTTTTAGTAATTGTAATCACAACTTAATACTTTGAGAATTAAATTCTTATATAAATCTTATTTAGGTACAATTTATATACTTCCAAAATTCCATACAACGCAGTATAATTCACTTAATTTGTATTAATTCTGAGTTTCTTTCTTTCTTTATAACGTGGTACAAATTGATCTGATTTTTCCTATTTTTGTGTTACTCATAAAGTGGTTTTCATATAACCCATTACACAATCGCTTAATTAATAAATGATTTCCATATAAGGCGGCACGAATTAGGCTAACTTCAAAAATGCATCTCTGCTTGCATGAGGCAGAGTCAAAAGTTCAAAAACGCATCAGACGCATCACAACCAAAAATCAAAAATTCATTTTTGCATTTGATGCGTCAAAACAATGCATCAAGAAATTTGGTGATGCGTGTCATGCGCATAATGTAATATCACAGCTTCTTAGGGTCCGTCCACACGTACATGTATTTTATGTATTTTATGTACACGTACGTATTTTCCCGTCCATACGTACATGTTTACTTGCACAAACCTGGTTTGCGCAAGTAAGTCGGTGGTAAAGCTTGAGCCGTGTGGATGGGCCTTTACATTTAAAATATAGGTGGCTGTCGTAGCTATGGCAATGTGAATAAAGGATGATACCAATCTTGGACAATGGTCCTATGACCATAACGGTTATAGGAATAATTCCGAAAAACTAAATGTTGGAAAAGATGAATTTATTTACCTCTCATTAAAATTGTTTAAACTATCTAAATACGTCTTGCACTCAAAATATGTAATATTTTTTATTCAAATAATTTCAATTTTTTCAGTTTTCAATTTCAAGTAAGTTCAAGTTGAAATTCAAAGATAATATATACAAGGACTGAATTGCTACATTATCTATAGTCTAATCATGCTATATTATTTATAGTCAAATCAGAGGTTAATATTAAATGATGCCAATATCCCGCTCAAAAACATCTAATGTGCATCAAATTTCAAGAGAGCATCAGCATCGCATTATGTAGTATTAGACGCATCAGAAAGGTCATGATGCTGCATCGATGCGGTAAAGTTTACATTTTTGAAGTTACTCTTAATCACATTATAGGAGACTTCGATAGTTTTATAGATAAAATTATTTCTGTCTAAAGTAATGAGATTTAGATTTTATTTGGAAAAATCGATGTATCTGACTGACATTTATTTAAAAAAAAAATGTAACTAAATTACATAATACTGTCAAGAAAAATATTTAATCTCTTATTCGTCTTTCTCAAAGCTTTTCTTTTTCTTTAATTTAAATAGGTACATATTTTATTATAAATTGTAAACAAAGATATTTTAAATGCCCTGAGAATAAGAACACAACTTACATGTACTTTAATATTCAAACAAAAGTAATGAAGTAGATATGCACTGAGTCAGAGAAGAGCTTTTTATAGACGCCTACTATTCATTTTTTTCAACGTAAACATAAAAGAAAATCAACGGAAGAGGAAAGTGAAAAACTTAAGGAAAAATTTTGCTTCAATTGTTAATGACGTCATACTATTTTTATTTGATTCGATGTATAACGACCTACCTTCCTATCTATAACTAAAAGTAATACCTACAGGTAATGTGTATATATACAGGTACACAGAAATATTTTATAATGAATTTTAGTACTAAACTTTTTGGTCATATTTTTAAAATAAATTCCATCTTGTCGACTCACCTTTCTAATACCGTTTCTAATTCGTGAAGAAATTTTAATAATAATATATTTATCGTTTCTATATCAATGGAATGTCTAAAGTATTTGTACATTAATAATAATTTTATTAAACTCCTGCTATAGATATGACTCCATTCAGAAGTCGAACACATTTCCAAAAGGAATAAGATCATATTATGACATCAGAACACGATTGTAAATATACATAGGTACATACACATAATGACATATATAACATACATATTTACGTATGTATGCACAGGAATCATTTTAATAAGTGGTTATGCAAATTTCTCAGTAAACATATACATAGGTATTATAGGCACTAATAATAATTTTGAATGACATGTTCTACGTCTTATTAATGTAGATGTAGATTGTGCTCAGTGAGGAGTATGTATAGTGGAATATAACGCTAATATTGTACAATCAAACTGCTCTCCACACCTCTAATTTTAGATACGCCACAATTCACCTCCTTGTCATATCTACTTTTACTTAATACACAATTATTTTATAATATGTTAAAGAATCTAGCTGTGGGTCCCTTACATCCTAAACAACAATTGAAAAAAATGAGTAACAATTACATTTCTATGTTGTCAAATATGCTTTAATACACCCTGTCCAGTAATGAAAGGACATAATATATTTTTTAAAATTTTCTTTTAGTTTACTGTTTAGAAAGGTGGCATTTATATTTACAAATATACAACATATATAATACTTTTAATATTTTAATTTAATTTCAATAAATGTTAAAATACCCCTGTCGCAGCATCTGCATAACATAGCGAATTTCCAAATTTTGGGGACTGGCGGATCTCATCTAAGAACTGTACCTATTTAAAATAGTTTAGCTTTCTAAGAGTAAAAGATTTTTTAAAATCGGCTGGGTAATTAGTTTTGACATTTTTGGAACCCAAGAACCCGAACGGACTTTGTGCAGCATAGTTGTATCCATCTAAAATAATTTAGTTCTCTAACAGTGAAAAAATTTTCAAAATCGGTCGGTTAGTTTATTTTTTACAATAATTGGGAACAGTAAACCCTGGCGGAAATCATACAACATAACCTTTATTCATCTAAAATAATTTTAGTAAAAAGTTTATCCTAACAGTAAAAAACGGGTCCTAGGGATCTCATATAACTTATGGTAGTTCGTAAGGTTCTTGTGGACATCATTTAATTACTTAATGAATTCAAATACTTTAACTTACTAACGGTGAAAAAATTTTCAAAATTTTCGACATTCGCTAAAAAAATCATTGAAAAATATTTGATATGTTTCGATCAATTAATGGTCAACATCAGCAAATAAAAGTTACTAAAATCGAAGAAAAGAATGAGTTATTTGTCCGTAGAAATTAAAATACAAATTCTGAAAACGAGCAAAGAAATATTGAAAAAACTAGATCGGCAAAACATTCTGACAAATAACACTACCCAACTAATACTTGCCAATTTGAATGAAACTTAACATACTTATTAAACAGCGAAAAATATTAAATACGTGTTTTTTTATTTCGGCTAAATACGCTTTTTAGGGGTAGAAAACACCATTCAACCTCTGTAGATGAAAACAGTTATAGCTAAATATTTTTGAAACGGCATATTTTTTGAAAAAAGGGCTGAGTACCAAATTTGTAGAATTTAAAGCGATGCACTTGATAGTGACCCTGAAATCGATTTTCAAGGTCAGTTGAAAATGATTAGCCATTGCCGAACTTTGACCATATCCTGTACCTATAAGCAGTAATTTCATGTATTGACTCAATCTATCTTCAAAATTGATTTGTTGCGTTATTTTTCTAAAATAAAAAAAATAAAAACCTGACGAAATGAAAAAATAGGCGCAAATTTATAGAAAAAATTAGAAGAAAACATTTTTGTAAGTAATTTTAGAAGTTAAGAAAAGATTTAATATCACTCCAATTGTAAGTTAAACATTATGTTATATTAGAAATTTTCAAAATTTTTTAAAATTTTTATTGCTACTCTATAGTTATCATATTAGGAATTCAATTCAACATATGATTAACTATTATTTTTCCGATTGCGATTGAGCAAGTATTTTTCAAAATTACTTCTTGATCACTTATTTTCTATCTTGCATGTGAAATTCGTTCGAATATACTTTGAACCATTTAGGGATGAAAAGTAAACTACTCCTTTTGAAAAATATTAAATGATTTTCAAATGACTTTGGAAATTGACCTCAAGGTCAACTTCAAAGTCAAGTGCATCACGAGAGTCAAGTGCTTCAAGATCATCAAGTGCATCACTTTGAACTCTATAACTTTGGTCCTAAGCACTTTTTTCAGAAAATATATCGTACCATAATCCACTTCTATGTTGATTCCTGGTCTCTTTTCCTGCGTTTCTAATATTTATGTCAATAAAAAATGTGCTACCGTAGACAAGGATGAATAGGTACGCATTCCGACTTCACACCGTATTTTTTTGTATTTATTTTATGAGTACCTAATCTTTAATATATTAAAAATTTACGCAAAGATGGTCACTTTATCAGCAGTATCCAAAAAAATTTAAAAATATCGGTGGTTTTTGAAAAATTAACAAAAATCGTATAATTTCTTCTCTATGAAAAATTGGGGTCAAAAGAGACGAGAAAAGAGTAAATGGGGACAACCCGTAGGGTCGACCAAAATTGAAATTCTAATATAAAATAATTTCGAACTTTTTGTATTTATACATTCAAAAAAGAAATAATAGGTACTTGATGATTTTCTGTAAAAATAAACGTAGAATCTAAAATAAAGTTTATATACTCCTGTCGTTTACCCCTAAGTTTATATTCCTCCTATTCTTATTTTAGTTCAAAAAATAATTTTTCAAAAGACTAAGACATAATAATTAATAACAGTGAGATTCTACGTCCATTTTCAGACTTTTGTTTATTAAATTGCGTAAAAGCTAGTAAATGCAATAACAGATATGATGAATTTATAAGGATTTTCTTGTACTACAAAATCTTAAAAATATGGAAACGCGTACTTTTTTTTCGTTAATTGTGTTTTATTCTTTTGCACAAAATTTTAAAAATACTTTATTTTCTTAAGAAAGGGAGGCAACTTTAGTCACAGATATGCCTATGAACAGTTTTTGGTAATCCGGGAAAAACGAAAACACTTTTTAAAATTTTTTTATTGTTAAAATCGAAATGTTCTTTTAAAGAGGGTTAAAATTACCATATTTTATATTAAAATTTTAACACAATCACTCCCTAATTAACGAGCCTTACTTAATATTAGCAAATTGAGAAAAAACACGTCAATTAGATTTTTTTACACAGATTTTATTTGTTATATAATTCAAAAGGATATTTTAAAAATGTGTATGAATGGCTTTCATTAAATAAATTTCAATATATTTTCCATTTATTTTAACAGTGGAATGTCCTTATTAGTGGCTATACTTTCGGCTTGGAGCGAATTAGACGAAGATTTTCTTCTAAAACCAAATTTAATAATTAATTAAAGAAATAAAAAAAAATTTGTGGATTTCCTACCGTTCAAATATAATCTTTATTGTATGTAAAAATGTTATTACATTTTTTCAAAAAACTGTAAGTAAACTGTAAAATTTTCTTTACAAATATGTTAAAATAGAGAAATGTTTCCTTTTTAATTTATTTTTAACTCTTTTTAAATGATTCACTTTAAAATTTTTTAATATTTCTTAATCGAAATTTCATAAAAGAATGTGTCAAAATTTAAAAAAATTTTTCTTTGTTAAAAAAAAAAATTGAATGTGCAAAATTATTTAATATTAGAATGCTCTGATTATACAATTCTAATCATAACTGTATTGTCAATTGGATAAAAAATTACGTAAAAATATTATTGTTTGAATATGATTTAACGTAATTTTTATACGATTGAAGCAAACTCTTATTAATTTTAGGAAGGTGTAAATATAATCTAAATTCTGATCATATCACATAACAGATATCGTCGGGATTTTTTTTGTAAAAAAAAATGGAACAGAGATACATTATAAAAACATTTAACTGACAGAGAAATAGAATATAGCCGAATCGTTAAATTGGATTAAAAAAATCATGACACGCTACTTATAAAGCGGCTTTTTTCGAATTTAGCTCGCAAAAAATGAGACAGAAAAAAAAAGAATGCGAGTGCGAGTGAAATGGAGAACGACATATTTCCTAGTTTTTCTCGAAAAGTAAGTAATTTAGAGCAACGGTATAAAAACATTTTTTATGCGTTTTACCTTTTACAATGGCTTAGTGTAAAAAAAAATTTGAAAAATTGCTTAATTCTGGCAAAAAACTCATTTTGTTGACAAAAAACGCCCGGAAAACCTACTTCTGGGCATCCGACGTGTCTGGCTAACGAACTCATCCAACGATTTGGAAAATCGAATTCGCACACAAAATTTCATAAGCATTAAACGTTTCGTTCGAGAGTTATCGCGCGGATACATATATATATATATATATATATATATATATATATATATATATATATATATATATATATATATATATATATATAAATTTTAGTGAATATCATTTTCGTATTCTAGGGACCTCAAAACATATTTCTGATATGGTCTCGGGCTTAGGTCGCACCATGACACCTGGCGTAAAAGCTGAATTTCCAGTTTTGGAAATTCGCTAAAAGGAAAACATAAAAAAAACTTTTTTCGTCCGGCTATTAGGGATCATGACTATACAGACAAATAGTATGTATTTGTAAATTTTAAAGCCCTTGATCGGTAGTTACAATTGTTATTTTAACTTTCTGACTGTCAATAGTCTGGCTCTAATAAAAATGTAAACTCTTAAGGGAAAATTCGCTAAAAAAAAAGAAATCGATTCAAAATTACATTCCTCGATTCGATCACAGTGTGATCGGCCGAGAAATAGTCAATTTTCGCGATTTTCTTTCGGATGGATTAAAAAAGGGCGGAAATTGTTTTCATTTGGAAAAAAATAATCAAATAAATTATCAAACTGTAGGTAAGCCGCTATGTACCTATGGAAGCTTTTCTTTTGAAATTTAAAAAAATGGCAGCAGTTTGAATAAAAGTACAAAAATTTTTATAGTTTTTCGTGTGGAAAAATTGAAATATTTCAAAAAAAAAAGTTCCCTTAGGTACCTAGCGGCTACCTACAGACTGATAATCTATTTGATTTTTTTTCCAAATGAAAACTACGACCGCAATCGTGGGCACCAATTTCCGCCCTTTTTTAAAGACACTTTTTTCAAAAATTATAATAAGGTGTTAGAAATATTCTCCTAAAATTTTATTTTAAGAAAAATAAAAAATCAAAAAGTTATGGGCATTTTAGTGCACATACTTTACTATAATTCAACATAAAAAAAAAAAAAATTAAATGCTTTTTTTCGAAAGTACGTTTTTTGACATGGTTCCTCAAATACAAAAAGTATTTGAGATATCACAGTATATATTATTCCTCGATACCGTGATTTTGGCAGAAACTAGGATATTTTGGTTCCGTAATATATTTTCAAAATGGCGGCTCTCTATAGGCGAGAAAAAGCGAGGATTTTTGAAAATTTATTCTCAATATGCAATTTCTCGCTGGTTTTTTATTTTTTTTCTTAGATCCTAGTTATTGTCATATCTGTATATGTATATTTTTAGAAAATTCTTGATTTTTTTTTATTTTGGTTCACTGGAGATTTCAGAACGCGAGGAACCATCTAGGTGGAAAAATCTCGCAGAGTCGACTTCAAAGCCATTTATACTCAGTTAATTTTTTAATTTAGAAAGAAAAAATTTGTAATCTCAAGACATGTAGAAACAATGTTGTATACTTAGTTTTTTAATAAAATATTTATTTGTATTGGAAAAAATAATAATAATAAAGGTGGATTTTTGATGTTTTTTTGGCGAATCCCCCCTTAAATTATTCACCTATACCTATATGAAATATGTTTAACGAAAATAAATAATTTTCAAATTTTTAATTTATTTTCGTTATTAGTTGAAATTTATGTATTTTATCTAGTCGCAACATACCCCTAATAAATGTAATTGAACTGAAACCAAGATTACCTTTTTACACCACCAGGGAAATTATATCGCTGAACAGCAAGCAAATCGTATTATAAATGTATGTGTACACTCATCTGTTTATTTGTTCACAGCCACCACACACATGTAAACAATCAGATATAATTTTTCCAATTTATGTGTGAACATTTTTTATCATTTGTTTGGTGTTTGGTATTTTTATTTTTGAAAAATATATTTATATAAAATAATTCCGTTGTTGTTCAAAAAATAATAATACAAATTATTTTGTTTGGAACGTGTCCAAACACGCAACAAAACGTATTAGACAAATGAAATTCAATTTTTGTATATTACATTGTTATGTTTCGGTTCTCAAAAATTTGTTATATATGTGTATACATGATTAAATGAATAATATTTAATAATATATTTAGCTAATTTATAATATGATGAAAAGTTTTTCTTTTTTAGCATTGCAATTTTTCCGGGCTTTCTTTTGTTTATTTTTTTTTTTTCATTTTTTTCTCCTTGTTATATTTATCACGTCACACAGTAACAATTCTATTGTTTTGTGCTAGTGCGCGTACAAATGTTCTGATTTGCGCTTGAGGATGAAATGGTGGAATGTTTTATTATTTTGACTGATATGGATATTGTTTGGTGTTAACAGATGTAATGTACGATCAATATTATTTGATGCTGTGTTCAAATACGGTTCTCTTCAATAATAGAAAACTGGAGTACCCGAAAAATATACCTATATATACACAACTATATAGGGAGCTGGTGGCAATTTCGATGTATGATTTCATCGTTGTTGGTAGTAATATGTTATGAAGTTTAATACTGTGCGAATAAAAAAAACTAAAACAGAGCTCAGATGACGCTGATTTATTTTTTTGAAAATAAATTTGGAATTGAGAAAAAAAGCTCCCTTAAATTATATTACCGTGTCTGCCATTGATGTATTGTATTAAGGGCAGTAAGTATACAACAAAATTTGTGGAAGGCAGACGTCCACACCGATAAATAAAATAATTACGAAAAAAGTGGACTACTAACCTTTTTCATGATTTTTGCTGCTCTTTTTAATGGAGTAAACAAATGTATGCTTAAAAACTTTCGAATTTGCGGAAATTTTGGTAATATATATATACATATATATATATATATATATATATATATATATATATATATATATATATATATATATATATATATATATATATATATATATATGTATATATATGTATGTGTGTATATATTATATACAGGGTGTAAAGGAAATAACTCTTATCCTTTTGAGGGGTGACGCGACTGTTAATTCCGAAAAAATTCCTGCGGTTTTAGTGTCTACAGGGTGCTATGGGTCACCCCACAAAACGACGAGAGTTATTTGTTTTTCACCCGGTAGGTATATATATATATATATATATATATATATATATATATATATATATATATATATATATATATATATATATATATGTATATATATATATATATATATATATATGTATATATATGTATGTATATATAGTAGACTCTCGTTAATTCAAACCTGCGATAATTCGAAAGTTTCTATAATTCAAGGGTATCATGAGTTCCCTACAAAATCTCTTTATATTTCGAACTAAAACAATACATTTTTATACACTTGGTAATTCGAACGAAAAAATCATTACTACGTAACAAAACGACGCATTAATTCGAAGTCATGGACGTCAAACACTCGACAAATTAAAGTTTCAGAGAGAAAGAGACAGCAAGATTGTAAGTACATTTTGAGACAAGTTCAAGTTCATTCATCGTAAATGCTTAAGGCCTAGCACACACGAGCGGTTTTTTCACGGCCCAACCGCTGCGTTTATTTCACCGCTTTGATAGAACACATTACTTTACATGAACGTAGACGCACGAACGGTTGAACTGCCGGCGTCTACATTCATATAAAATAATGTGTTTTATCAAAGCTGTGAAATAACCGCAGCGGTTGGGCGGTGAAAAAACCGCTCGTGTGTGCTAGGACTAAAAGATTAAAATTGTTACCTGCGATAATTCGAACCTCTCTATAGGTATATAATTCGTAAACTAACGACAGTCGACTATATATATATATATATATATATATATATATATATATATATATATATATATATATATATATATATATATATATATATATATATATATAAAGAATGTCATTTTTGAGACTTCTAAGGATACCCCAAAACAAGTTTCTAAGATAGTCCCAGGCTCAAGCCGTGTCATGACAGTGGGCGTAATAGTCGAATTTTCACTCTAAAAATTGGCTAAAACAATTATCATATCATTCTGGTCGTACAATATTTAATTTTCTTCCAACTCTCAACATACAAATGACCGGGTATAGAAGTTATAATGGAAAATGTATATTTATGAAGTAAATTTACTATTTTGTTGGTCGTTGGACTCTTGTAGTACGAGGTTGAGTATAGGTTGGGCAAAAGGTTATATGTGCATACATATTTATTACGATTATTGTTGCTATTATTGCGCCCATTGGGAGTAATGTAAGAACCATTTATTAGAAAGCTATGTTCTTATATTAATAATTAAAATTTGTTGTACTCATGAACATTATACCTAACTCTTGTTGTTATAAATTTAATATAAATTATATAAGAATATTCTAATACGGTTTATTAGTTGCAAGTTTTTAGTATATTTAATTGAAATGTATGGTAATAATAATATTCATAGTATTTATGCTATAGTTTTATGTTATTTCCAAATATTATTACGTTAAAAACTTACGAATTTAATAAATTTGAGCGTTACTTTATTATATTCCATATTTGTTATTAGGGTAATTGCGGGAGAGATGCCGCGTCGGAAGACATGCCGCAGTAGCCATAGTTCGTCCGTTGATTGATAGATAGCGCTATTAATGGATTATATGTTTAAAGTAAGTTACTTATTTAAGCTGTATATGGTATCATTTATGATTAGTCCATCAGTTTAGTAATTATCCAACTTTTTATTATTGAAAAGTAAGTTTTTTAACATAATATTTTATCAAGCATTTAATTCATTAGAATTTAAGAATATATATTTCATTGTTTTAATAAAATGACTTTTGTTATTAATTTAGGTATATTTTAAAAGTACTGTATAAAATTTTAGGTTGGAATTCCGCACTATGCTCGCTATAGCTACATGCGGCATCTATCCCAACAAAAAGGAGAGATGCCGCATTTAAAGTTGGTATAGATGCCGCGTCATATTACATTTTAAAAACATAGACTTATATACCTTAATTATGAATTTTTTTTTGGACTGTAAATTATGCCACGTAAATATAAAAGATCCATTAATGGATCAGGAAGAGGCCTCATATTAGTGAAGATAACGAAAATAATGATGACTGCCTGTGTATTGAATGTTTTGAAAGGTACTCAGAAACAAAAAAATGTTGACTGGTTAAGATGTATAAAGTGTCAAAAATGGTTACATAGTGTATGGCATGCATCATGTATGGAGATGTGTGTAAAATGCAAAATTTTTAATATGAACCATGCGGCGTCTCACTTTCTTTGACGCGGCATCTCTCCCAACTTTAAACTCTTCTCACGGACAAACGGTGCATTTTGGTCTATAGGTAAGTTGAGTCCAATCGACTTATTTCCACCTCTAAAAGAGGTGGTAGATCTATGTTCTAGGACTTTTGGGACACTCTTTATATCGTTCTTTATATTTAATATTAAAAAAAAAATGAATTTTCGTAATCTTTACCCTCAAAAAGAATAGAATACTAGCAATAAAACGATTATGAACTTTTATTCTTTTTCTTCGGTTATTTAAATTTTTATATTTATAAGAATGTAATTTAACAATTCCCAGCCATGTAGGTGTACCAGATGTCTAAAGATGTAATAATACTGAAACCCACACTCTCCAAATAAAAATGCCTTCACATACAAACCTATCAATACTCTTGTGATCTATTTTTGTTTGTACCGTGTTCTCCACTACTGTCGTATCGCGGTTTTAATACACACCACTAATATAATTTCATATAGAGAATGTTTCAAAATTCCGAAATAACTTTATAAAATTATTTTAGTCAGCTGGAGTATGGACTAATTATAAGTGGAAATAAAGATTTCCGCTTAAGGATCCACAATTAAATTTAAAATTTTTACTTTACTTTTATAGACTTATAGCCTTCTTCAGTACCTTAAGCAATTTTATAAGTTTAAGGAATCAAATTTAAAAATTTCAAATCGTACCAAATACCTACGGTCTAATATTGATCTCAGAGCAGATACTCACATGTGGGATGATATCATTGCAATTGGGATTCAATACCGAATATGATAATCCACATGATTAGATTTTAACAAATACCGTTGTCGCAGCACCCTCCATAATATAGCGAATTTTCAGTTACAAAAATTGCATTTTCTCGGAAACTCGCTCAAACGTGATAATGGTTTTAAACCGTAACTCATGTGAAAATTTCAGCACAGAACTAATTTCTTGAGGGTTCCTAGCATCTGACGTGTTTAATTAACGAACTCATCCAAAATTTTTGGACTTGCAATGTTTTCACCTTTCGTAAATATAAAATGTTTCGTTCGAGAGTTATCGTGCGAACACACCCGCTCATTAAGTTATTTTCCTATAGATTTTTTGAGCTTTATTTTGCCTCATCACCTATATTTTTGAGAGAAAATTTTCAAATCCAGCCAAAGCAGGAGGAATTTAAATATTTTAAGAATAATTTTAAAAAGTATGTATAATTTTTCTTGTTTAATGTTGAATTATTCTTGAAAGCAAGCATTTCAGTTTCAGTAGATATGATTTTGTAACTTATCTTTTTCTTCTTGTAGCTAATTCCTTTTTTCGTTAACGTCTTTAGACTTGATTTGTTTTATTACATTTTTAAATTCTAAATTAATATCTTTAATTCTCTATAAAATTTTCTTTTTATTTTATAGTTTCTTTTTATATATCTTTTTATATATAAAAAAATATAGGAATACATGTCATAACTTGTCATGACTTGTGCTGTACCGTAAGGGCGCCGTGAGTAGAAAAAGTTTGGGACGCCCAGTACTAACACATATAATTTACCTGCCCAAACTTTTATATTAAAGGAGGGGTTTTGATAAGGCCCTTTATCGCCCCCCTGAATGAAATTTTTTTTTGAAGTTTATGATCAAGGTTATTTTTATATTTTTTTTTATAATGTTAAAAATATTTTTTTTAATGTGTTATTTGATTGGACTTTTATGAAAATAATTTTTAAACTTAACTTGTTTTGCAAAAATACGCTATTTTTGTAGTTTTTATGATTTAATTATTTTTCATAGAGCGCTAAACGAGAAACAAAAATATTTTCATATATATGGTGTACAAGTGCATATAAACTACAATATATTGTAGGTATATGAAAAAAATTTTTTGACTCGATCGCGCTCTATAAAAAATAATTAAATAAATGGCACAAAAACTACAAAAATAGCGTCTTTTTCCAAAACAAGTTTAGGAATTATTGTCATAAAACTCAAACAATACAACAAAAAAATATATTTTTAAAAACCTTACATCTTTAACATTATAAAAAAATATAAAAATGAGCTCAATCATAAACTTCAGGGAGGTCAATAAAGGGCCTTATCGTAGCCCCTCCCTTCTGCAATACATTTAACGAACTTGAAGAAGAAACTTCAGATTTTCAAGAGCTAATTTCACCCCTTTATGTCATTTATGGGCACGAATGGAATGTAGCTCGTGGTTAATTTTAACAAAATCTGTAACCCAAAGAAGTTTCAGAAAGTTTGAGTTGTAAAAAATGCCTCGTCAGTCAGCTAAAAAAAAACATCTGTATATACTTTAGACATATACCACTCGACAATGTGATTTACGCACCTATATTATATTGAATGAAAACGTGTGTGCATACAAACACCCACAAACATATACATAATGTGTAGAAACGTACATATGTATTTTCTATTGACTTCTAACAGCATCCAACAATATATTGGCAACGATCATCAAAATAGCTTACAGGAAATTACGTGCGGTTCGTTTATAACAGTATCCAGAGTCATGTGATAGTAGGTATTTGTAACATTACCCGCCCGTCATAACCGCCCAACCATAGATATACAAGATATAAATTTCCTATTTCATAACTACCGTGCCCGCTGTCGTCGGCAAATGACATGGACACCGCTATCCCTACCAAACGATTATGGTACATACAATAAAACACATCATTTGCATCTACACAAGCATGTGAATATGTTAGTGCAACATGGTGATGTATAACTGCGCACCTTGCATATATATATATATATATATATATATATATATATATATATATATATATATATATATATATATATATATATATATATATATATAGTATATGCTGTCATGGCCGACTTACATGACGAACAACCAACAATTAAAAGTATATTTAATAGGGTACTTGACTGCAATTGAAAAATGATTCTAAATGCTTTGTTCTTACGTACAAATTAGTTAATTTTTGTTAAATTTTTTAAAAATCTTGAAAAAACCACCGTTCAATTTTAAATGAACAAATTGGCGCGAAAAACGACTCGTCGTAGTGACGTATGCAATGACGTCACAATTTGACTCAAACAGATTTCGCTTTCACGGTGTCATGTCAAATTTTTATACAATATTCAGCATTCATTCTGCTCAGTTTAAGTGGTATTTACAACTTTTTACTTTTTTATCTTCTTCATTTACAGCTAATGTACCAGAATATGTTCCGGATTTTTATTTTATCTTCAAGCAAATATTTTACACTTAACAGTACAGATGATCCCCTCTGGTTTCACTGGGATGTAATCAATAGCATCATCACCATAAGATTTTCATGAAGCCCTACAAGTATGGCACTTTAAGAAAACAGTTTTACGTAACTTTAAAATTGTAGCAAAAATAAAAGCATTTTTAACATAATATTTACAACAAGTTGATAAAGATATTTTACATATTAAGAGACGGTGTATTTCTTCCATCAATATAATTTGAGTGCAAAATTAATTACAAACCAAAAAATTCAAAATAAATTAAAAAGAAAAACAACTTCACTTGGTCAATTAGAACTGTGAAAATGTCAATGTGAAAATGCAAATTGTAACTACGGTAATAATATTTGATAAAAAAAAAATGACGTCATTATCAAATACCACCGCGTTTTTAGTCACTTAAATGAAGGCTAAAAATTTGTAGTTTTCAAAATCGAATTTTTAAATAACTAAAGAATATTTTTATTTGTCACTGCTAAAATTGAATATATTTAAGGATAATACATAAAATTATTTCACACTTAAAACAAATTTTGAATACAGTCAAGTACCGTATTATTCCAAGAAAGATATCCCTTTATTTTGTTCAATTGATTAAAAAAACAACGACACTAAGAACGATGTAAACGATGTGACGCACAGTAAGAGCACCTCATGGCACCTTACGAACGACAGATATACACTTAATCTGTCTGATCTGTGCGCCCAACATTATGCGGCACGTAGCTGACTGGGACCGACTATACCACCACCAGCCATGCCATGCATTCTCATATTTTTACTCTTGCTTTTCATAAAAACTCACCAGCATGTAGAGATATATAAGTACATATTATTACGATAAAAATTCCGTTCCATCTCAGCATAACGACCATTATTTCGTCTTTCAAATTACCGTTAGAGGTGGTATCAACGTTTATATCGTTTGGCATACCTACTTTAACAAAAATGGAAAAATGTAATACTAAAATAGCATTTTTAATATATGTATTGCAATGTAAAATATGAATTTGTATACTCCGAACAGTGATGAAACATTTTTGAAATAGAATATTTTTGTCAATAATTACATAACTGAAATTTTTCTATACTTTTACTTTACCGAAGCACAAAAAATCTTGAAAAAACCATTATTCGGTAAAGTAAATCCTATATTCTTAGAAAAAAGATTTCTCACTGAGGTGTTGATATTTTTTTTCTTATAGTAGACTAGCTGCACCCGCGACGTCGTTCGCCCACGTATTGTTATAAAATTAATGAGTATATATAATTCTAGGTAATAATATACAAAACTTGTATAGAACAATAATTTTTGCGTAATGCATGCACATGTTTAAAATAGTTTTTATATTTGCTCAAGGGAAGGAGACATTTTACTGTAATAAAAGGTATCTTATATGTTGACCTGGGTAATAAATTAACATCAGACCAAATTTCATAAAAATCCATTCAATAGTTTTTTGCGTAATGTGTGCACATGGTCAAATGGTTTTTCTATTTTCCCGTGGGAATGAGACATTTTCTGGGACTCAGATGTTGACCCGAGTAATAAGTTATCATCACACCAAATTTCATTAAAGTCTGTCAGTAGTGTTTGCGTAATGTGTGTACATGGTCAAAATGGTTTTTCTATTTTCCCGTGGGAATGAGACATTTTCCCGGAGTAAAAAGTATCTTAGATGTTGACCCATGTAATAAGTTATCATCGCACCAAATTTCATTAAAATTCGTCCAGTAGTTTTTGCGTGATGCATGCGAACAGACAAACAAACAAAAATTTTAAAAATCGCTGTTTTTGATATCTACATCGATAACTATTTACAGTACCAATACAATTTTCAAAAAATATTTCATATACAGAAATGGTCTCGTTACAGTTTTATTATATGTATAGATATAAGTAAATAAAAGTTTCAAAGATTCCCATCTAGTCAAGCCTGACTGACTAACAAAGACGAGTGTCTTCGAAACAGTAATTTTCCTTTCGAAATCTCGCAGTATACCATAGAACTAATCACGACAACCATGCTTATAATATTCAAAGCAGGGTTACCAAAACATTTAGCCCCGATCTACACTATCGTGCCGCTCTCAATACGATATCGCTACATTCCCAGTTCGATAAAATATTCTTACACAAGAAACGATGAATGTATATTTACATCATCGCTCCGATACTCCACCAAAATTAGTCGCGATACGCTCCCGCTCAAGTATCACTTCAATACCAATATAGACAACTAGGTAGTAAGGTCACAGTGATTATGGACCACCGGTAGTAAAGTTACGGTGAATATGAACCACTAGGTAGTAAGGTCATAGAGATTATGGACTACCGGTAGTAAAGTTATGGTGAATATGAACCCTTGGGTAGTAAGGTCATAGTGATTAAGGACCACCGGTAGTAAAGCTACGGTGAATATGGACCATAGCAAAGGATTCTATATTTTTACAATCTAACAAAGACTTTATAGAATGTTAATAGTTACAGAATCGACAGAAAACTATTTAAAATATAGTCTATAAAGAACGAGTTGGCGCATGACATTCGTGGAACGTAATGTTAACTTCCAGTTTTAAAAAATTAAATAATAACATAAATCTTTAAGTCGACCACTGGACTTATATTTTTAGGTATACTGAGAAACAAATAAATCAAATTTCGAGGAGTTGACATACATATGAGTCGAAAAATTGTTCCAGTCGGGAGCTTGGCCTATATAGGATTATTTAAACGTTAAAAATACTTCTCATATTACCACCTTCTCATATCACTGAGAAAATCACATCATATTATCAAAAGTATTTTTGATTTTCAAAAATATTATAAACACCACTAACGCTCTTATTAGTAATATTACCAATTTAGACTAATTGGTTTTAAACTAAATTAAATCTATCGTTCACAAACAAAAATGTTAAAATTTCAACCTTAATGATTAGTGTTTATATTTATGTTTACAGATATACATTCCTTCTAAATCCATTAATAATATCCAAGTATTCCCTTAGCTAGTTTCCTTTTGATCACTAGAGAATTATATTTAAATGTATACTTGAATTTACTATATCTGTTCAAAAACCAAGCAACAGCACGACTGCCGCCATATGTTTTTTTTCTGGCATAATAAGCATCTACATAATTTATCATTTCACTTTATTTTACAATATAGATATACGATTGTCTTTATTCAGTGATGTATTTGATATATTGCTTTTTTATGTGAATTAAATACATTTCCTGAAACTATTCAAGACAGTCACAAAGAAAATTTTCTGTTTAAAGTATATTTTAAGGAAGTTCTATTAAGATATGTAAGCATACTAAGTTGTGAATCAATACTACTAACACAATATACTGTAAACTGGGGATAATTTAGTCTTATATAGTTTTTGGGTTTACTATGAACCAAAACAGTGCGACACAAAGGCCGGTCTGCAAACGTTTACAGAAAAAAGAAATTCTTCTGGTGACAATAATCAATCATCCCACAGTTCCAAGTTGCTTCACGTAGTCAAAAATAAAAATCTTTGTATAATAACATGCAAGGAATTTGTGAAATAAAATTGAGGTTCTCAGATTCTCATTTTTAAGCCCCATTTGCGAAATATTGAGCTTCAAAGTGAAGCTTATCTTAACCTGCCCCCCCAAAGAACCCCCGCCATTAATTTTTAAACTGTTGATCTAAAACTCGAAAAGAAAATTACGACTAGTATTACTTCATTAAAATAATTAAAATTCAACTAAAATTAGTTCAGGTGTCTTCGATTGATAACTTTAAGGCCGGATCTACACAAAACGCTCCGCTCTCGGTGCGAATCGCTACACTCCCGATTCGATAAAATATTCTTACACAAGGAACAATGAGTGTATCCACATCATCGTTCCGATATCAGTCGTGGTACGCTCTCGCTTCAATATCGCTCTAATACCAATACCACCGAGATAATATTTTATCGGACTAGTATCGGAGCGATATCAGACCTATATCGATAGTGTGAACACATTTTTGATTCCATTCCGCTCCGCTTACATTCAGTTGTTATGAAAAGATATTTGTATTGAGCTGAGATCGGACTGGGAGCGTACCAAGAGCGGCATTATAATGAGAATAGAGAACGAACATGTAGGTACTAGCATGGTATCAGCACTACAATGTGAACACAACAAGATTATATCGGAGTGCGACCGGAGCGGGAGCGTACCGATATCGGCACTATAGTGTGGAGCGAGCCTAAGAGCTAAAGCTGCTAAAAAAGAGCAAACAGATCCAAAAAAATTACAGGTAGCATTCCTTCATTAGATCAATTAAGCTTATTAACAATATGCTCTATTCCTTAGAAAGCAAATCGGATATTTTGCTTCACGTGTAGATAGTGGTGTTTTTTATTCTGTGTCTTTTGCGTAGCCAAAGTAGAAACTTAAATGGTTCCGTTGTAACTGCTACTATAATTAAGGGTAGACAAATTAAGAGCTGTACCGATAATAATTGGGGAAATAAATACTTTTAGACAGGCGAAAATAAAGACTAAAAGAATTTTTTTAACAAGGAAAAAACTGATCTGCAGTTTCGAAATTAGGCACTTTATTTACTATGATCTTAAAGTGTTATCTTTTAAAAGAAATATATGTACGTAAGTGTAAAAGCAAGTCCCTGTAATTATCTTTATTAAATGTGATTTCAGTCTATAAAATTTACAAAAGGTAAAACAAAAACATTTTGCCCTCAACGGGAAAATATAATCGTAAGAAACGTATAAATTTAACATCCATTTCACACTAGTTAAACCATAATTAATTTTACAACCGCACAAATATAATAATTAATTGTGACAAAAAAATTATTAATAAAAACGAAACTATTATTATTTCCAATAATAACTTTTTCATATGTTCACGTTACAAAAATGATAATAAAATTTGTATCAAAGTTCTTATTAATACAAATATCAATATTTTCTACTTAATTAAAAAAAAGACGCAATAAAGAACAAAGTTTGAAGACAACACGTACAATCGGTGACAAAGGATTAGTTCATTTTGTCAAAAGTGATGACAACATCAGATTTTAGTGTTGAAATTAGAGGAAAAGTTCTAAATAATAATGCCGAATTTTGTCCTGTAGAAGAGTAAAATTGTTAGAAAAACTAAATCTATATCCACTCTGGTCTCACTTTCTTCACGGTCACATTTCGTTTCCCTACTTTTAAGTATTTTCAAGGATTTAGAAAAGGAAATTATTTTCTTTGATACGTGTAGAACTTAACTTCAACATGGCTACTTTATGCATAAAATTATTATTTTAAAAACAATAACTTCAACTTTCACGTCATTTACTGTCATATTTCATTTCATTCCTTCTGGATAATGTCAGCACTTAAAAAGAAAAGGAAAAACTTTGTTAAATTTTTATTGCATAATATACATATGTAGAATTTTATAGTATTATTTAGATCAGGGGTTCTCAACCTTTCAGACCCTGAGCCCCGCTTCATACTTTGGTGTGAGGTCACACCTCCCTTTACGGATTAATTTAGACTTATATATGATAAATTGACTTACATTTTGCTTGAGTACAATGACTTTGAACTTAGGCTAGACATACTCTGGTAAGGAATATAAAATTATATTTCTTCAAATACAATTTTTTGTTACACAAATCATCGAAAAAATCACAAGTCAGCTAGTTTCTCACGCCTGGCCGGACGCTCACTTACATTTTATTGAGTTAATAGCTATAAAGAAATTTCAATGATTGTGTGTTTACGTCCAGCATCAAATTCAAATTTTTGTTGTTGTAAATATACATACAAAAACAACTGTTTCAAAAACTACAAACTTATTTAATATTTTTTAATTTGTTGACGCCTCCCCTGGAATTCTTCCACGCCCTCTAGGGGACGCGCCCCCCGGGCTGAGAACCGCTGATTTAGATGGTACATAGAAAGCATGTGACAGAGAGGGTAGGACTTCTAGCGAAAAACGTGGGCGGCTACATTACTAATTTTCCTGTCGGGAACCCTTAGTCGGTAGGTATAAAACTATCATACGTGTTACTGATATCAGTACTATATTTATTGATAGTAAAAGAGTGTCTAGTCTATATACCAAATTTCATCAAATTCGGTTCAATAATTTAGCTGTGATTACGTTATTGGTTTTGTATCCTAGAGAAGATTCAATCGCGATAAGATTATCCTGTATGTCAATTCACCATAAATAGTGTCTGTGTACTAGATTTCATCGAATTCGGTTTAGTTATTTGGGCGTGATTGAATAACTGATTTTATATCTCTCAGAAGCCCACAACTAAGATAAAATTTATTCCATGTGTTGTTAATCCAGTCTATAAAGAGTTTTTATAAATTTTATTAAAATCGGTTCAGCCGTTTTGGTGTGATTGAACAACAAACATCTGAACATCCAAACTTTCACATTTATAATATTATTAAGATCAAGATTATTTAAAATGAATTCCTATTAAACATACCCATACACCTGATAGAATCAATTTTTTTTATATTACTGAAACATAAAAAAACAACACTTACTGACTCTATTTAAGGACGTTCATTCGTCAGACTTTAAATTTTAATTTTACCTAAAAATTTTAATTTTAGAGAATTGACAACTTGAATTACATAGTTATCTTTCCTCAAAAATTTTAAGGCCTTCATTGATCATTTCTTAAAGTAATTGACGATTAAAAATCAAATTTTTAACAAAGAGCCATTAGGAGCAAACATTCTAAACAGCATTTTCTTGTGTTAAAAAGTATAAGACGTATATTATAAGAGTAGATATCAAAATAAAAAATGTTTAAAAATATTTTTTGAGATATGCAATTTATGTAATTTCACAAAAAACATCGTATTAACGGACGTTAAAATAAAATATTAATTAGTGAAATTAAAAAAAAATTAAAATTTTCTGGTAGATTTTGATGTGTTTACGCACGTAATATGCATACAAGGTCAAATAAACCGGTAACTTTCAATCAACAACTAAGTATGCATTGATATTAGAGATCAGTACATAGGTGGTACATATAGCAATCACCTATAATACACGACACATCATATGACGATATGACACATGAACAAGTACAAGCTCTGTATGTATAACATCAAGGTATTATGTTCTGTAGTAATTTGTGCTAGCTACATCATACTATTCTATAGTGTTTTGTGGACGCGCACGAACGTCCTTAAACATGTTGTAATGTGGACATTGTTCAGTTTGTTACGATAATATTTGAGAGCCAAATATGTAGGTTAACATCAACTTACGGCACGGCAACCGATTAAGAAAAAATATTATTTTCACTTACGATATTTATTTTGCGCCCCGGCCATATCATTTTATATTGAATAAATAAAATTCTGCCGGTAATATACACAAACATACACTATACTATATACACTTGAGCTACTCCTTTTTATGGATCTATAATAAAAAGGAAAAAAAGAGTAACAAAAATGAATGAAAACGATATAGAACAGTCGAATATTTTTGAAACGTTAAGTCAATTTTATTACCTTAGTTTACAATGTGTTACTATTTTAAGTATTTATATACTTTAAGCTTATTACCAAGGACTACACAAATAACGCTAGAGATGTAATTTGGCAAACAGTCAGTTAAATTTGAGTTGGAGTCATAATAAAAAATCCTCTAACGGGAGGCATTAGTATAAATTTTTTAGACTTTTTTTTTTAGGTAGAGACAAGAGGAAATAGAGAAAAAAGAAAATTAATAAAAAACTAAAGCAGTTATAGGCATACATGTTGTGCCAAGTTGAACAGAATTATCTGATGCCTATGACTTACTCTTGTATTTACTTTGACTTTTTTTTGTTTCATCTTCTTCCCATCTTTTTATCTCGCTTTGTAGACAGTCGGTTTTTTTTTTAATATGCTTTTTGTTTACATCAACCTGTTTCCATCTTTAATTTCATTTTTTGCCTAGTCGGTTTTTTTTTAAATTGTATTTGTATTTCTCTATTTTGATATTTTAGTGTTATTTAATTATTTAGAAGGCGGTCTACGTTACCATGAATTAAATATATATAAAAATTTTGACAGGAGTCACTGAAGATTGATCAGTTGTACTATGTCGTCATCGGCTCAACTATCTTCTTAAGAAATAAAAAAAGTAATTTCTAGAAGACGAAAATGCTACTACCTAGGTCTCAGTTATTTTTGAAATTTTTTTTATTTTCTCTTAGACTTTTTTCTTTATGTTTTAAAATACTAAACAACTTATAAAATCAATTAGCCCCTTTAGAACTAATGACGAGCTCAGCTCGTCATACTAATTTTTAGAAAAAATTCAACTGAAGAGTGTGCATTGTCTTATATCGGTAACTGGAGGCTGTATAGTAAAGAGCGGTCATATTGTAAATAAATTAAGCAAAACCTACCAAACTTGCAATTATACTTATAGTGATATTAAATTTTTTATCTAAAATATTGGAATATACGGCGGTGCTAAAAGAGTTAAAAAAAAATGAGCTACTTATCTTTTTAATTACTTACTTGCATAAAATTTTCTGCGTAGTCAAAAACACTAATACCTAGTCGAAATTCAGTTAGCTAAATTTTAAATTAGCGTGTTATAAAATAGGTTTGTTATAGTTAGGTCAATATTCACCAAGTTATAAAATGCCAACATAATACTTTAGGCTCTGCCTATGCAGAGTTGAGCATACATACGTACTTTATACACACATACTTTATACTTCTTTTGTTCTCCGATGTTTTATAACATGTAAATAAAACTATTGCTAAAAATTTTTCCTCATGTTGATTTTTAATAATATTTAAATATTAATTTGTGTTAAGAAAAAGAAAATACCCCTGTCACAGTATCCTGCATAATATAGCGAATTTCCGTTTACAAAAATTAGTTTTTCTTGGAAACTACTTGACATAGAATTTTTGTTCAAAAATCCTTTTTATGTGATTATTTTCTCCTCTTTCCAACGGTGTAAGAAAATATGGCAAAAACATGAGGAAATTTGAGCAAAAAACTTACTTTTTCCACAAAATTTTTTTAGGCAAAAATGCCTAAAAATCCATTCCGGGCATCGGACGTGTCTGACTTTTTGGATTTCCAATATTTTTACCAAATTTGAGAAAACAGCATTTTTCGTTCGAGAGTTATATAAATTTTAGTGAATGTTATTTTTGGCTTCTAGAGACTTCAAAATAAATTATTTCTATCATAGTTCCGGGCTCAAGTAGCATCAAGACAGTGACTCTAATAGCTGAATTTTCGATTCGAAAATTCGTTAAAAAAACCTACTTAAGTCACGTACTACATTGCAAAATATTTGACTGTGCGGCACGCTAAAAAAATTTTTTTTTTAAAATGGCCCGCCATCCAAAAATGGTTGCCGACCCCTGCTTTAAGCTAACGCACCGCTTAATTCTAGTCAAACATACCAGTTTTTACTAATACCATTAATAAATTCAATAATGTGTCACTAGTTTCAACCCACTGTCAATGTTAGACATGTTACCTTACGTCTGTCAACATGGGCGTACCCAGGATCAAAACTAGAGGGGGGCAAACCATGGTCGGTTAGGTTATAACTAGGGATGGCGGCTTTACAAAAATAATCGGTTTTCGGTTATTTCGGTTTATTTATGTTCGGTTTCACCTTACGGTTATAACCGCTCACAATAACCGGTTTTAAGTTTTTTTTTTCCTTTAGAAAAAACAACATTTATAGACAAAAATTTTCATTTTACAATCATATTTATTTTTCTTTTCTCCGGTTATTGATTAAAAAAAAATAAAAATAAAAAAAATAATAAACGGTAACAATCAAGTCAAGAAAATAGACGGAATAAACCGGTGAGCCGAAACAGAAAAGTCTGTTTTACGGAAAAAGCAGTGTGGTAAGCAACATTATATATCAATTCACATAAAACTTTTATATTATATAATTATATATAAAACTGAATCATATAACTATACATATATATATATATATATATATATATATATATATATATATATATATATATATATCAGTTGCTCCCAATAAAAAAAATTATATATGAGTATATATAATTTTATATTATATATATATATATATATATATATATATATATATATATATATATATATATAATTTATATGATTATATATGAATAAATATATATGAATTATCTGAAATTATAATATACTCATATATAATTTTTTTATTGGGAGTAACTGATCATTCGTCATCACTCTACCTGATTTTGTTTCGTTTTATCACTTTATAACCATTCAATATTTTCTTGCTTCTAGGGGGGCGGGAGCAGTTGCCCCCCTCTGCCCCTCGCTGGGTACGCCCATGTCTGTCAAAATACTGGATACATTCGATAATACGTTTACTTTACTGTAGTCACCAGTCCTTCACTTTCCTTTTAAGTCACCTATGAGAAATGAGAAATTTACACTTGGTCATTACACACTTTTGCGTATTATTTAATGTTTACTGTTACATATTTTCTTTTATGAGACTATTTATTTAAACAAGAAAAAAACTTGTATTAAGAATCATCAACTGAAAAAATAAAATAAAATTTCGTTTTACGTACAAAGATTTCAAGAACAATCGTTTAATATACATTTTATTACGTGTACGAAAAAAAACATAAATTTCTGATTTTTATGATTCTGGCAGTTAAGAAGCTATATTGCAATACACCAATTACTATTTTTATTTGTGAAAATATTTTTTGACTTTATTAGTTGAATCAAAAAAGAGTTCACCCATAATCAAAAAAAAGACTCATTCGTTTAAGATTTTAAAGGATTTCTTCATATCAAAATTAACACAATCATCTTACAAAATTACTAAGAAAATATGTTCATCTCAAAAATTACAAACGAATCTTCATACCCGTTATAAAACCAAACTCTGTCATTTATCGCTCACGAGAAGACCTGATTTCGTTACTCTAGCAGTAAATATTTTAATATTTTTTAATAACCAATAAAAAATTCTATATATATACGGCTGAATCACAGAAGCCTATTTTGTGACACTGTTTGAAATGTGAAAATTAATATTTTAAGGTACTAGTTGCATAATGAACGACAAAAAGAACTAGTGCCATAAAAAATAACCTATTTAATCAATTTTAATTTTACAGTAAAGCTTGTAACTTTGTAATTTTACAGTAAAGTAAGTTTTTTGCCCAAATTTCCTCAAGTTTTTGCCATATTTTCTTACACCGTTGGAAAGAGGAGAAAGTAATCACATAAAAAGGATTTTTGAACAAAAATTCTATGTCAAGTAGTTTCCAAGAAAAACTAATTTTTGTAAACATAAATTCGCTATATTATACAGGATACTGCGACAGGGGTATTTTCTTTTTTTTAACACAAATTAATATTTAAATATTATTAAAAATCAACATGAGGAAAAAGTTTTAGCAACAGTTTTATTTACATGTTATAAAACATCGGAGAACAAAAGAAGTATAAAGTATGTGTGTATAAAGTATGTATGTATGCTCAACTCTGCATAGGCAGAGCAAATTGTTCGAAAAGTTGGCTTGGCGGGCCGCATGAAAGCTTGTAACGGGCCGCAGGTTGCCGACGCCTGGCCTAAAGTATTATGTTGGCATTTTGTAACTTGGTGAATATTGACTTAACTATAACAAACCTATTTTATAACAGCTAATTTAAAATTTAATTAACTGGATTTCGACAGGCCCGACGAGAGGGGCGGAGCCGGGGCTGTAGCACCGGGGCCCGGGGTCCCAAAGGGGGCCTGAGCCGGCCAAACTGTTTACCTAATTTTCTAAAACTCATATAAATGGATTTTTAGCCAGTAAATATCGCAACGTTAAAAGTAAAAAACCTTGTAAACAGATTTTTTTTATACATACATACATACGTCTAATTCTGTTTTCACATGATAGATTGCTTTCCTAAAAAAAATATTTATGGAAAAAATAGTAGATTAAATAAAAATTTCATTAGTCTTACCATTTTTATAGTTATGCTTCCACAAACACTGGAAATTTACTAATTTAGTAGATAAGGTAAATTTTGCTTGAAAAAAAAAAAAAGAAACAAAAAACAAAACATAACTTAAAAACACTAAACAGGAAAATAATTGTTTTGAAAAACACAAAAAGCAAAAGAACTCATTAAAAGCACAATTTGTTATAGGACTGCAATTATGTTAGGTACATTATTTTATAAGAGCAGCTAAAAGATATTTCTGATTTCTAATTAACAAAACACAAAAATATTAATTACAAGTAAAATTTATATGAGAAAAGTAATTTTTTAAAAGGAGTTTCTCATTTATAAAATTATAAAAGCCACTATGTAACAAAAGCACATTTAAAAAAAACTTCTGTCAGTTAAATAGTACAAGTAGACAGTAAGAGAGTAAAATGAATTTTCAATTTTACTGCGCGAGTTACTGCCAAGTAGAATGGTTTTTACCATAAAAATCAACACATTTTATCTTTTAAAACAAATTTATATCACAATAAAATATTTTTAAAAAGTGAAAAATGATATTACTTGACAGAAAAAGATTTCGTATCAAAGGCCTACAATTAAAATATGAGATTAACATGATTTGTCGATAACAGAGCCTGCGATGGCGGGACGTCTAATAGAAATTATCCAAATAATCTGCCAAACATTTTTATTGAAGTACTTTATATAAATTACACTCGATTATACTGAACACATATTTTATAATGTACCTATACGGTATATGTATACCCATACCTACATAAACTTTAGAATTTCGAGTATGTATAGCACCAAATACTATATCCTACAATTCTAATAGTACAAATACACTAATAGTTTGAAATAGGGACAAACAATTGAGTATGTGTTATAAACAATGTTTATTAAGAATGTTTATTAAGAACATAACGTAATTTATATTTATCTAAAATAGTTTAGCTCTGTAACAGTGAAAAAATTTTCAAAATCGGTCAGTTAGTTTATTTTTGACACTTCTGGATCTTATGGACCCTGGCAGACCTTACATAACGGAATCTATATTTATCTAAAACAGTTTAGCTCTGTAACAGTGAAGAAATTTTTAAAATTGGTCGTTTAGTTTATTTTTTACAATTATGGGATCAGTAAATCCTGGCGAAACTCATACAAGTCTAGTACTCTAACAGTAAGAAAAGGGTTCTAAGGCTCTCATATAACTTATGGCAGTCCGTAAGCTTCTTGCGGACATCATTTAATTAATTAATTCAAATACTTTAACTTACTAACTGTGAAAAATTTTTTATAATCGATTGGTTAATTAATTTCTGGCCTTTTTAGGTCGCGAAAACCTTGATCTCACATAAAATACCTTAAATCCATTTGAAATGGTTTAATTTTTTAACATTATTAATTATTAGTGGAAAAATTTTCAAAATCGATTCAAAATATTTTTCCGTGCATACATATGTACATTGTACATATTTTGTTTTGTTTCATATTTAATAATATTATATCATAACATAATCTTCAATTTCTTGTTTACTTAAAAATTCAATAAAAAAAAAAAATTCTTCATTACATTAGCTTAGAAAATCTGTTTAATTTTCATTTTTCAACTTGAGATAGAACCATGCTAATTATAATGCAATAAATGAGAAACAAAACTCTATACATGTATGTGTGTTATAACACATGTATGTGAATAGACTCCACTTGTTCTCACAAAATTCTACAATAAAAAAGTGAAATATTTTTATACTTCATAAAGAAATGAGATATAAATATAAATTACTTATTAGACTAACAAAGAAAGAAAACTAATATAATGGTGAAAATTTACATTTTCTCGAAAAATATTTAAAATAGAAAGAAAATTATAAGAATATTTTCTTCATAATTTTTTTTTTCCTTTTCAACGATGTAAAAATCGAACTGTCTAATGATAGGATCGAATGATAAAAAATGGCCAGAAAACCTACTTCTGGGCATCCGACGTGTCCGGCTAACGAACTTAGCCGAGCCAATTCAGAATCCAGTCCGCACACAAAATTTCATAAGCATTAGACGTTTACATATATATATATATATATATATATATATATATATATATATATATATATATATATATATATATATATATATATATATATATATATATATATAAATTTTAGTAAATATCATTTTGGTATTCGAGGGACCTCAAAACACATTTCTGTTATGATCCCGGGCTTAGGTCCCGTCATGACACCTGCTGTAATAGCGTATTTCCAGTTTCACTTTTGGAAATTCGATAAAAATCCAAAATTCCTAATTTATAAATAGACAATGACTTTAATAACATTTTCAAATTACTTAATATGTATGTATTTCATTTGTTAAAAAATTGTATTCACTTTTTTTTAAATTTTTTAAAATTACTATTCGCCTACTCGTATTTAGAATAAAAGTAATGCATTTAAAACACATTTAACAATAGCATTCAATTCCGATGTAAAAATGGAAGAAGTGGGGGGAAAAGTAATGTGGACTCCCTAAAAGGTACTAGCTGGATACTAACTGAATACACGTACAAAATTTCAGCCCTCTAGGTTTCCTTAGAGCGTCTCTAGACGTGTTAGAAAACAAGCAATAAAATTAAGGAAATATTGGCGTAAAAATCGTGGGGGTAAGGGTTAAAAGTTGAAACCCCCAAAAAACAGTGTCTGGCTATTAGCTTAACCTGTACACAAAATTTCAGCCCTCTAGGTTTATTTGGAGAAATTTTGACCCGAACGAAACTGTTAAAAAACAAGAAAAATCATGTTCTTTTGGGTATAAAAATGGTGGCGGTAGGGTTTGAAAGTCGAGACTCCCAAAAGGCACGCCCTTGATACTAACTCAATCCGAATACAAAATTTCAGCCCTCTAGGTTTATTTGGGTGACCTGTGCGAGTGGTACAAACTTCGAAAACGTCGAAAATGCATGAAATTGTAGCTTAAAAATGAGGGGGGTGGGGGTAAAATATTAAAACCTCCAAAAAGCACAACCTAGGTACGAACTTTATCAACACACCAAATTTCAACCCTCTACGTTAATTCTGGGGGGCTGGGGCCCTGTTAGATCCAGCGAAAATCGTTTTTCCCCCCTCTACTCCCACCAAATCATCCTAGGAAGCTGAATTTTTGATATGTTGTAGATAATTGACCTAAACATTATTTCCAACCGGTTTGGAAAAGTTTTATTGCTTTTCCGCCCCCCACCACCCCCTTAAAAGTTGGGTCGGATCAAAAATTTTCCCAAAATTTGACCCCACTTTGATAGTATGAGGTGCCTCGAAAATGAGCCCCATTTACCAAATTTCATCTCTTAACGTCCATAGGGGGGCCCTACACAAATTAAAAGGTGGCGGGAATATATATATATATATATATATATATATATATATATATATATATATTTATTTTATATATATATATATATATATATATATATATATATATATATATATATATATATATATATTTATGTAGAAAAAAAACTCTGATATATATATATATATATATATATATATATATATATATATATATCAGAGTTTTTTTTTCTACATATTCGTGTTCTACGGGTCCGAAAACGGATAGCGCCCCTACTCTCGCCTCTCACCGTTCTTGTCGTATAGACTGTATAAGTCTAATTTTTTCAAGGAAAAATTCGACTAAAAATTGAATCGAAAAAAATAGAATCGAATCAAATTAAAACAAAAGATCGACATTACTTATGATTCTGCTAATAAACCTAACTTACACCATCAACCATATTAAACAATATAGGGTCAAGTGGGTTAATTGTAATAGCGGGGTAAATATAATAGATTTCATTCATTTCTTTATTAAAGAACATGCTAGTGTTGCCGACTCTAATATGTAATGCTAACTTGTTTGACTATACGCCAACCATTTACAAATACTGATTTACTAGCAGAGCTGGAAATGGCATTTCATTTTACACCTGATGTTCATTATGTGCAATTTACATATTTGCTAATCAAATTTTAATCGATTTTCATCATAAAATTTACGGTAAATTTTTGAATTTATTTGTTTCAGTATGATAAAATGTTGTGTTAAGCGGCCCCTACACGCTCAATAATATTGCACAAAATCTGAGGTGGTACAATATTATTGATCGTTTGTAGGTTATACTGAAGGGATGTACAATATATTGTGCTGATCAAAAACAGTTTGAAATATATTGTGCAATGAATGAATATTGTAACGTCTGTAGGCTTTGCAAATATTATTGCGCAATATGACTTTATTTATTTAAGTTTCAATTCATTAATTGTTTTGTAATGTCATATTTGATGGCTATTCATTAAATCAGTTTGATTTATTAATTTGAAAGAGTAATTATTTACTGCTTTGCAACATCTTATCACTTAATATTTAAAATTAAACAACAATTGAATTATTGTATAATTCCTACATTCAATTTATTGTACAAATTTCGTTTACAAATTATTGAACTGTCTAGAGGGAAGTTTAATAAATTGCACAAGTTGATTGCACAATATTATTGAGCGTGTAGGGGCCGCTTTAGGAAGCAATATAAGCGTATATTTTAATGAAATTATAATAGATTTAATTAGATAGCCACTATTACATTTGCCCCTGAAATTTTATTATTCGGGGTAAATCTATAAACAAAGCTTGGGGCAAATGTAATAATTTATTATATTTGCCCCATTTCTCTTTATTTGATTCAAATGGTGAGAAATTATGTTTAGAAGGTTGTAAAGTAAGAAGAAAAATTACAAAAGGCTCTCTATGAAGTACGAGCTAATACAGTAACCATACAATGTTGATGTTTTGAATTTAATTTTTACGAAAAAGTTTACATTTTTATGAAAAAGTTCATATTTTTACAAGTTGATGTTGGATCCCATAAAAATAAAAACCAAAGATATTTTTTAATAGTGTATTTTATTACAGTTATTTCTGTTTCTAATATACTCAGCTGCAACGAAATGACAGGTGATTATCACATTTGCCCCTATGGACCGGGTAAATGTAATAATAAGTCATGTTATTCAAAACTGAATTCCTATTTTTTCCGCGTCCTAATTTAAAAGCAACTATTAACTTTTAAGAATAATCAAATATAATATGCTTAACACTACACAGTAAATAGGAATCCTAAAATGTACAATATTAATTAGTAAGCCGAGGTTGAATACCGGACTTTAGTAAAGACGCTCGCATTTTCCCCACCTGACCCTTGCTATGCGTTATGTAGTGACATTACCTAACATCATCTAATACTAAAAAAAAAAAAATTATAACATTATATTATACCTACATACTTAATATATAAATAATGTAGAAAATATCCATTAGAATATATGTATGGTAGGGTAGTAGTCTCGCACTTGCCATTAGATCACAACATCAAAAAAGCATTAAAAATCGCATTAGACAGAAAAATCAAAAATATGATGAGAAAAATGGATATATATCATATAGAGCTACGTATGTTATGTTACATGACTAGATGAAAAGCAAACGTAAAAAAGTGTAACATTATAATGTAATAAAGGGCTATCCAATGCTCGGTAATAAATAAATATATTTACGTACAATAATGGTGTCTTAAAAACTATTATAGCCGATCCAGTTAGATAATTTTTCAAACACTATGTGAATTTTAATTAACATAATGAATTAGTCATACATGTCAAAGCAAATCGAGTGTTCAAGTATCACCAAAGCTGGAAATTAAGTGAACATATGAATATTGGTCTATATCGGACTGGAGTGGCACTCGAACAAGCGGTCGATAGCCTAATTCGTAAGGCGCTTGGCTAGCAACCAAGAGATCCGGGTTCTCATCCCAGCCGATTCAGTTTGATAATTTTTCAAACACTATGTGAGTTTTAATTAAATGCTGTATCGATTGTTTTGAAATGATTGATTTAGATCTACTCCGAAAGTACTACAAGTTGCGCAAATTTCAAATTTTTATCACCAGCCCCATCAGAGATACAGGGACGCAAAATTCCAAAATTTTGGAAAAAAATCAGTTTTCGGAAGTTTGTAAAAATTAAAGGATACAAGTTTCACAATTGAAATAGTGTGTATTTGTTTCATAATGGGTAGTTGTACCAGTATAGCTAGCTATTCTCATAAAAAATACTAAGCGAGGTTTAAAACATTCCTTCTATAAGAAAAAAATACCCCTGTCGCAGCATCTGCATAACATAGCGAATTTCCAAATCTTGGGCACTGGCGGATCTCATCTAAGACCTGTACCTATTTAAAATAGTTTAGCTTTCTAAGAGTAAAAGAATTTTTAAAATCGGCTGGGTAATTAGTTTTGGTATTTTTGGGGACCCAAGAACCCGAACGAATTTTGTGCAGCATAGTTGTATCCATCTAAAATAATTTAGTTCTCTAGCAGTGAGAAATTTTTTAGCATCGGTTCGATAGCTTATTACTGGCGTTTTCGGATCTGCAAGATCCCGGTGGACCTCATTAAAAAATCAGCTCGACCGTATATTCTAGGCGGACTTTATATAATATATATATATATATATATATATATATATATATATATATATATATATATATATTCAAAACCCGTTGTGTAGCATTCTACGCCGCATTTGCATCCGCAGGACAGTTGTGGATCTCAGATAACACAACCTGTACCTATCTAAAATAGTTTACCTCGGTAATAGTAAAAAAGTTTCAAAATCGGTCAGTTATTTTATTTTTGACACTTTTAGGTCCTACTGACACTTCAGACCTTAAACAACGTAATCTATATGTATCTAAAATAGCTTAGCTCCCCAACAGTGAAAAATTTTTCAAAATCGGTCGGTTAGTTTATTTTTGACTCTTTTGGATCCGATGGACCCTGGCAGACTTTACATAACGTAATCTATATTTATCTAAAATAGTTTAGCTCTGTAACAGTGAAGAAATTTTCAAAATCGGTCGGTTAGTTTATTTTTACGACTTTTGGGTCCCATGGACCCTGGCGGACCCTAAATAACGTAATGTATGTCTATCTAAAATAGCTTAGTTCCCCAGCAGTGAAAAAATTTTCAAAATCGGTCGGTTAGTTGATTTTTGACACTTTTGGATCCAATGGACCCTGGCAGACCTTACATAACGGAATCTATATTTATCTAAAACAGTTTAGCTCTGTAACAGTGAAAAAATTTTCAAAATCGATCAGGCAGTTTATTTTTGACACTTTTGGGTCCTATGGACCCAGGCGGACCTTACATGACGTAATCGATATTTATCTAAAATAGTTTAGCTCTGTAACAGTGAAAAAATTTTCAAAATCGGTCAGTTAGTTTATTTTTGACACTTTTGGGTCCTGTGGACCCTGGCGGACCTTACATAATGTACTCTAAATCTATCTAAAATAGTTTAGCTCTGTAACAGTGAAGAAATTTTTAAAATTGGTCGTTTAGTTTATTTTTTACAATTATGGGATCAGTAAATCCTGGCGAAACTCATACAAGTCTAGTACTCTAACAGTAAGAAAAGGGTTCTAAGGATCTCATACATATTTTGTTTTGTTTCATATTTAATAATATTATATCATAACATAATCTTCAATTTCTTGTTTACTTAAAAATTCAATAAAAAAAAAATTCTTCATTACATTAGCTTAGAAAATCTGTTTAATTTACATTTTTCAACATGAGATAGAACCATACTAATTATAAGGCAATAAATGAGAAACAAACCTCTATACATGTATGTGTGTTATAACACATGTATGTGAATAGACTTCACTTGTTCTCACAAAATTCTTTAATAAAAAAGTGAAATATTTTTATACTTCATAAAGAACTGAGACAGAAATATAAATTACTTATTACAATGACAAAGAGAGCAAAATAAGGCAATAGTGAAAATTACGGTTTTCTCGAAAACTACTTAACATAGTAAGAAAATTATAAGAACATTTTCTTCATAATTTTTTTTTTCCTTATGATAGGATCGAATGATAAAAAATGGCCAGAAAACCTACTTCTGGGCATGCGACGTGTCTGGCTAACGAACTTAGCCAAGCCAATTCAGAATCCAGTCCGCACACAAAATTTCATAAGCGTTAGACGTTTCGTTCGAGAGTTATCGTGGGAACACATAAATATATATATATATATATATATATATATATATATATATATATATATATATATATATATATACATATATATATATATATATATATATATATATATAAATTTTAGTGAATATCATTTTCGTATTCTAGGGACCTCAAAACAGATTTCTGCCATAGTCCCGGACTCAGATTGCGTCATGAGACCTACTGTAATAGCTGAATTTCGAGTTTTCGAAATTCGCTAAAAGATTTTAAAAAAGTAAATTTTGCTAAATTTTGATATCCAAATTTAGGTACAGTTTTCTTATGGAAGCGACGAAAATAGGTTAAATATGGACATCACTTAAAATAAAGAGACACATATTACCTTTAAGATGGTTTTTATTTCAATCTTTTAGGATGAACGGTTTATGGAATATATGCTTTGGCATAAATGGCTGCAAATACAAAAATCAGCGCAAATTGGAAAACAAAAATAGTTATCACGCTTAAACGGTTCAAGATAATTTTTTTTAAGAATTGTTCTCAATACTTCAAATATAATATAGAAACAACTGGAAGAATATTATTTTTTTCTAAAATGGTCGAGCAACCAACTTTTTTTTATACCATTTGATATAGACCGACCTAGTATGATTTTGGCGCCTCCTGAAGCTAACGCCCGGGGTAGGGGCCGCGGTTTGCCCCCCCCCCCTTAGATCCGGGCCTGATAATAGTATACATTTTTCATTATTTATATTCAAAAAAATAAATTAATACTGTGTCTAACAATTTTTCTGAGCCCTGTCTAATGGTTAACAAAAAAGCATATGACATGAATTCGCAAATGTAAATATCTTTTTCCTTTCTTTTTTTCAAAATTAAAATTATACCAGTTACACTCGATGTTATACAATATGTATTGTATACCAAACACATGATGCCAAACATACAATAAAAAAAATGTTTTCAGCAATAACAAAAAGTAAGCCCTACAAAGACTTTATAATATTATATATAGCAAATAAAATCCAAAAACTATACCAAAATGTAATGTTTTACGCCCATAGTCAGCTAACTGATGTAACTGTAAGTAAAATTTATTACAATAATTCAATTATGAAGACTAAAACGTTCACAGTCAAACGTTCAACATATGCTAATTGTAAAAGCTACGCGCTCTGAAGCCAGCTACTCTAGTTGAGGAATGTTACGGAAGTGGTTTCATCAGCGTTGATATCGAAGTCGGAGTCCTTTTACCAACCTCCACGGAGTCGAATCGAAATTGAATCGGAATTACAGGTGGTGGTAACATCAAATAAAATGTACAAATTAGTAACTCTGATTTAACAGTGAATATTTGTGAATTTACATTAATTGACAAATCTGCCTATTCGGTATTTTGGATTATTTTTTTTTAAAGAATTATTTAATTCTTCGAATTACGGGAAACAACATTTCATATTACACGCAGCCCTGGATCTACGATTTTTTAGAATCGGGACAGAAACTTGAAAATGGCGCCCCCTCTCCCCAACGTTTGACATAAATTGTCAAAAAAATTCATCTACTTAATAAATTTCTAACACTGACTGACTGACAGACAACGCACAGCCTAAACTGTTGGGTTTAGAAGAATGAAATTTTGCATAGGAGTTCCCTATGTAACGTAGGTGGGCACTAAGAAAGGAATTTTGAAAATTCGTCCTCTAAGTGGGTTTAATAGTGGATGAAAATTTGTATGAAAATACGTCATTTTTAAAATTAGAGATATATAAAAATATGTTACTATAGCTATTAAAATAAACAAAATTTAATAAATCGTGGAAGTTGGTATTTAGGCTTTTGAAAACACCGAAAGTAAGCAGAAAGTGAGCACGAAGATGATGCCGATGGAAAAGCCCATCGGGTATACGGCTAGTAAGTGTATAAATCCTTTATAAAATTTCAATTTTTTCCATTGCGGCAATGATAAAAATTGAGCGTTTTGTAAAGAATCAATGTAGGTTACAAGTTGATTTTTTATTTTAATAAATCTACTCCGAAAGCACTATAAGTTGTACAAATTTCAAATTTTTATCACCAGCCCCATCAGAGATACAGAGGCGTAAAATTCCAAAATTTGGAAAAGTCAGTTTTCGGAAGTTTGTAAAAATTAAAGGGTACAAGTTTCATAATGAAATAGTGTATATTTGTTTCATAATGGGTAGTTGTAGCCGTATACAGCTATTCTCGTAAAAAATACAAAGCGAGGTTTAAAACATTCCTTCTATAAGAAAAAAAAATGTTCAGAAAGTGAATTGTGCTAAATTTTGATATCCAAATTTAGGTAAAGTTTTCTTATGGAAGGGACGAAAATAGGTTAAATATGGACATCACTTAAAATAAAAAGACATTTATTACCTTTAAAATGGTTTTCATTTCAACCTTGAAATATAAAACAACTGGAAGAATATTAATTTTTTCTAAAATGGTCGAGCAACCAACTATTTTTTAAACCATTTGATATAGACCGACCTAGTATGATTTTGGCGCCCCCTGAAACTGACGCCCGGGGCAGGGGCCCCGGTTTGCCCCTCCTTAGATCCGGGCCTGATTACACGATCAAATGTTATTCCAATTAATGACGGAAATGATTCCAGACTACGAGAAATATATTCAGAGTTAAAGAACTGCGTTTAAATATTTCTCTAATGCTTAAAAAAGTATCGATATTTATCTGAATTACATAGTCGGCCAGCCAACTGATCGAGAAACGACATTTCATATTACACAACCTAATATTATTCCAGATAATAGCGAAAATGATTCCGGGCTACAAGAATTCTAGTATATTTTCAATTAAATAATTGCTTTTAAACATTTTTCTAATGGTCATTTTACAGAGAAAATTAATTAGGAGCTTTGTGAAAAAAATGGAATAATTAAAATAAGTAAGTAAAAATCTTCCTAATGCTGGATAAGTATAAAAGTATCTTTTATAACATCTTAGCTACGATTTAACTATATGCCAATTAGGGTAAGTGCGGGAGAGATGCCGCAGTAGCCATAGTTCGTCCGTTGATTGATACATAGCGCTATTAATGGATTATATTTTTAAAATAAGTTATTTATTTAAGCTGTATATGGTAACATTTACGATTAGTCCATCAGTTTAGTAATTATCCAAATTTTTATTATTGAAAAGTAAGTTTTTTAACACAATATTTTATCAAGCATTTAATTCATTAGAATTTAAGGATGTATATTTCATTGTTTTAATGAAAATGAGTTCTGTTATTAATTTAGGTATATTTTAAAAGTACTGTATAAAAATTTAGGTTAGAATTCCGCACTATGCTTGCTATAGCAACATGCGGCATCTATCCCAACAAAAAAGAGAGATGCCGCATTTAAAGTTGGTATAGATGCCACATCATATTATATATTAAAAGCATATACTTATACCTTAATTATACAATTTTCTTTTTTTTGGACTGGAAATTATGTCACGTAAATATAAAAGATCCAATAATGGATCAGAGGAAGCGCTCTCATGTTAGTGAAGATAACGAAAATAATGGGGATTGCCTGTATATTGAATGCTTTGAAAAGTACTCAGAAAAAACAAAAAAAAATTTAACTGGCTAAGATGTATAAAGTGCCAAAATTGGTTACATATGACGTGCATCATGTATGGAGGTGTGTGTAATATATGTTCAAGAGAGGCGCTGCACAAAAAAAAATGCAAAATTTTTATTGTGAACTATGCGGCGTCTCTCCTTCTTTGATGCGGCATCTCACCCATAGGTGTGGGAGAGACGCCGCTTTGCAGGCTCTACAAAAATATTAATTATGAATCCTTTATGACTCAAAATTTAAAATTATTTATAAATAATTTTAAGGAACAATGTTTATATTTTATTGTGTACCAAATTTCAAATCAATTAAATGCATACTTAAAGAATTATCAAGTGTTTTCAAAATGTACGGTATCTTTCCCGCATTCATCTTAATTATTGATGATGTACAGCAGTCAATTAACCCTTTGCGCTTATAAGACATGTAAAGCATGACAAGGTGGTTTGTCCATTAACTCTACCATATTTAAAGGTGTTTGTCTGTTGGATCATAAGACATGTACTACATGACACACTGACTTGTAATGACTGCTCATACTTCACATTACATGAATATTTTATTTAATAACCGCAAACATATTCATTTATTAGAAAAATTGTAAATAAAATAAAACAAAATCACGTTGAATTATCTTTTTAAAATTAAAAACTAATAAAAACAGCATTGAGGACGTATTTAGCGCATTTAGTATTCAACTTTGGGAAAACAAGGTTAGAATGTCAAAAAAATCCGTCAAAAAAAAAAAACGTCGGTCGTTGTCATGTGCTGCATGTCTTACCAGCCTATTTACAACTCACTTTTTTTTTGCTTGAGTGCAAAGAGTTAATTTATATCCTCTATTGTCAGTCTATTATCCGCATATGCTAGTAACGCAAGTATATTCAAAAATGAATTTAACCACATTACCTTCTCACAAATTCAATAGCTTTTTCGTTACGGACTCAAGGTTTATTTAGAAAACGTATTTACCTACATATACCTCCTTATAAATTTATGATTGATAAAAATGCTGAAAATTGAAGGTGTTTAGTAAATAGCTGTGTGTTAAAAAAGAACGAAAAATGTTTGAGATAAAATAGAAAAACGAACGGGGGAAGGAAAACCATAAAAAAGAACTGATGGATTGACAGTGATAAAATATCCCAAAGGAATATTGACAGTGTATATATATACATATATATATATATATATATATATATATATATATATATATATATATATTGTGAATGTTTTTAGTCGAATTTTCTCCGAAAAATTAGACTTATACAGTCTATACGATAAGAGCTGCGAGAGGCGAGACCAGGGGCGCTATCCGTTTTCGGACCCGTAGAACACGATTATGTAAAAAAAAAAGATGTCTGATATATATATATATATATATATATTTTCCCGCAACCTTTTAATATGTGTAGGGCCCCCCTATGGAAGTTAAGAGATGAAATTTGGTAAGTGGGGCTTATTCCGATGCACAACAATACTATCAAAGTGGGGTCAAATTTTGGGCAAATTTTTTTTCGGACCCGACCTTTAAGGGGGTGGTGGGGGGCGGAAAAGCAATAAAACTTTTCCAAACCGGTTTTAAATAATGTTTCGGTCAATTATCTACAACATATCCAAAATTCAGCTTCCTAGGATGATATGGCGGGAGTAGAGGGGGGAAAAACGATTTTCGCTGGATCTAACAGGCCCCCAGCCCCCCAGAATTAACGTAGAGGGTTGAAATTTGGTGTGTTGATAAAGTTCGTACCTAGGTTGTGCTTTTTGGAGGTTTTAATATTTTACCCCCACCCCCCTCATTTTTAAGCTACAATTTCATGCATTTTCGACGTTTTCGAAGTTTGTACCACTCGCACAGGTCACCCGAATAAACCTAGAGGGCTGAAATTTTGTATTCGGATTGAGTTAGTATCAAGGGGGTGCCTTTTGGGGGTCTCGACTTTTAACCCCTACCCCCACCATTTTTATACCCAAAAGAACATGATTTTTCTTGTTTTTTAACAGTTTCGTTCGGGTCAAAATCTCCCCAAATAAACCTAGAGGGCTGAAATTTGGTGTACAGGTTAAGCTAATAGCCAGACACTGTTTTTTGGAGGTTTCAACTTTTAACCCTTACCCCCACGATTTTGACGCCAATATTTCCTTAATTTTTTTGCTTGTTTTCTAACATGTCTAGAGACTCCATAAGGAAACCTAGAGGGCTGAAATTTTGTACGTGTATTCAGTTAGTATCCAGCTAGTACCTTGTAGGGAGTCCGCATCACTTTTCCCCCCACTTCTCCCATTTTTACATCGGAATTGAATGCTATTGTTAAATGTGTTTTAAAAGCATTATGTTTATTCTAAATACAAGTAGGCGAATAGTAATTTTAAAAAATTTAAAAAAAAGTGAATACAATTTTTTAACAAATGAAATACATATATATTAAGTAATTTGCAAATGTTATTAAAGTCACTGTTTATTTATTTATTTAATTATTATTTAGGAATTTTGGATTTTTATTATTTATAAAATAGAAATTTTGGATTTTTTTGGAAAGAAAGTATATCTTCATAAAAGCTTTCCAGTTTACTATTTAAGTTCCTTTTTTAATATTTAAAAGTAAAACACAAAGGCAATTGGCGGATAAGCATGGATAGAAATGCCCTCGTACGAATTGTGTTGGCTTTTTCCCTGTTAACTTCTATCGGCACAAAATTGAAATTTACTGAGATTCAGCCCTTAAAAACTTAAAATCTTTTTATAAAGCCCCGATCAACCGGACACTCATTATCAGTTTTGAAACCACCAAAATTACAAATCGCTTGTGGACTTTCAATTATATTTCGCTTGTAGACACTCAATACCGAAGAAATAATTTTTTATTTTTTATTTTTTTTATTTTTTATTTTTATTTTTTTTGAAAGAAAAAATATCTTTATAAAGGCCTTCCAGTTTACTATTTAAGGTCCTTTTTTAATATTTAAAACTAAAACATAAAGGCAATTAGCGGATAAACATGGGCAGGAATGCCCTCGTACGAATTGTGTTGGTTTTTGTTCTGCTACCTGTTTTCGGCACAAAATTGAAATTTACTGAGATACAGCCCTTAAATACTTAAAACCTTTTTTTAAAGCCTCGATCAGCCGAACACTCATGACCAGTTTTGAAACCAACAAAATGACAATTCGGTTGTAGACTTTCAATCACATTTCGCTTGTAAACATTCAATACCGAAGATGAAGGGGAAAATTCGACTACCGTGATGGGGCCCCGCTGCTCACGGCGTTTTTTTCCTTTTTAGTCGAATTTTCTCCGAAAAATTAGACTTATACAGTCTATACGATAAGAGCTGCGAGAGGCGAGAGTAGGGGCGCTATCCGTTTTCGGACCCGTAGAACACGAATATGTAGAAAAAAAAAATGTCTGATATATATATATATATATATATATATATATTTTCCCGCCACCTTTTAATTTGTGTAGGGCCCCCCTATGGAAGTTAAGAGATGAAATTTGGTAAATGGGGCTCATTTTCGAGGCACCTGATACTATCAAAGTCGGGTCAAATTTTGGGCAAATTTTTTTTCTGACCCGACCTTTTAGGGGGTGGTGGGGGGCGGAAAAGCAATAAAACTTTTCCAAACCGGTTTTAAATAATGTTTCGGTCAATTATCTACAACATATCCAAAATTCAGCTTCCTAGGATGATATGGTGGGAGTAGAGGGGGGAAAAACGATTTTCGCTGGATCTAACAGGCCCCCAGCCCCCCAGAATTAACGTAGAGGGTTGAAATTTGGTGTGTTGATAAAGTTCGTACCTAGGTTGTGCTTTTTGGAGGTTTTAATATTTTACCCCCACCCCCCTCATTTTTAAGCTACAATTTCATGCATTTTCGACGTTTTCGAAGTTTGTACCACTCGCACAGGTCACCCGAATAAACCTAGAGGGCTGAAATTTTGTATTCGGATTGAGTTAGTATCAAGGGGGTGCCTTTTGGGGGTCTCGACTTTTAATCCCTACCCCCACCATTTTTATACCCAAAAGAACATGATTGTTCTTGTTTTTTAACAGTTTCGTTCGGGTCAAAATCTCCCCAAATAAACCTAGAGGGCTGAAATTTGGTGTACAGGTTAAGCTAATAGCCAGACACTGTTTTTTGGAGGTTTCAACTTTTAACCCTTACCCCCACGATTTTGACGCCAATATTTCCTTAATTTTTTTGCTTGTTTTCTAACACGTCTAGAGACTCCATAAGGAAACCTAGAGGGCTGAAATTTTGTACGTGTATTCAGTTAGTATCCAGCTAGTACCTTGTAGGGAGTCCGCATCACTTTTCCCCCCACTTCTCCCATTTTTACATCGGAATTGAATGCTATTGTTAAATGTGTTTTAAAAGCATTATGTTTATTCTAAATACAAGTAGGCGAATAGTAATTTTAAAAAATTTAAAAAAAAGTGAACTTACTTTTATGACAAATGAAATACATACATATTAAGTAATTTAAAAATGTTATTAAAGTCACTGTTTATTTATAAATTAGGAATTTTGGATTTTTAGTATTTATAAAATAGAAATTTTGGATTTTTTTAGAAAGAAAAAATATCTTTATAAAGGCCTTCCAGTTTACTATTGAAGGTCCTTTTTTAATATTTAAAACTAAAACATAAAGGCAATTAGCGGATAAACATGGGCAGGAATGTCCTCGTACGAATTGTGTTGGCTTTTTTTCTGCTACCTGTTTTCGGCACAAAATTGAAATTTACTGAGATACAGCCCTTAAATACTTAAAACCTTTTTTTAAAGCCTCGATCATCACCAGTTTTGAAACCAACAAAATGACAATTCGGTTGTAGACTTTCAATCACATTTCGCTTGTAGACATTCAATACCGAAGATGAAGGGGAAAATTCGACTACCGTGATGGGGCCCCGCTGCTCACGGCGTTTTTTATATTACATTAAATATAAACTTGAATGTATGTGTTTATTAAAAAATCAAAAGCTTCTAAAATACAGTTTATTATAAGTTCTTTGAATTTTTTTTTATATTTCTTACACAAATCTTTGCGATAAGATGTTAAAAGAGACTTTTATTTGAAAAAATTTTATGGCGTTTATAACGAACAATACTTTACCTTGTTTCGTAAAGCCGTCAGATAGATAGATACTTTTTATGAATTTTAACAAAGATTATATCACACTTTGAAATTGACTTATTCATAATTCAAAACTTTCAACTTTTCTGGTGACTTTTACAAATACACATTTGTATGTTTTTGCACGCTACTATATATGTAGCTTAAATATTCTACATTAATTAATAATCTAATATTTTCTGTTATTAAGTAAAAAGTTAAAATACTGTCACATCAAATTATATCTAAACAGGAATGCACTTATTTTATAAACAAATAATTTTTCATCTTTTTTCTCTTACGTACCCCTTAACTAAGCGTTTAATTTATAAGTATACCCTATTTCCTAAAACGGAGTTTTTGAAATTCTTGTTACCACTATTCTTGCTTATTACACTTTATAATACTTTTTGAAGTTATATCTTAAATACATAATAGGAGCCAATACATAATTACAAATATTATTAAGGATATACAAAAATCCTCTCGTAACAGGTAACTTTACACAGAAAATTGTAAGCCGAACGTTCCAAAAAAAAAATACCCCGGTCGCAGCATCTGCATAACATAGCGAATTTCCAAATATTGGGCACTGGCGGATCTCATATAAGACCTGTATCCATTTAAAATAGTGTAGCTTTCTAACAGTGAAACAATTTTCAAAATTAGTTCAGTAATTAATTTTTGGCGCTTTTGGGTCCTCAGGATGCTAACGAATCTCATATAGTGTAGCACATATCCATTTAACAACATATTATTACATTACATAACTATAGTTTTCGATTTTTTTTTCTAGGTATGCAAATATATATAAATTATATTTCCTCTCTAAAGGAGGACATCATACAAAAATTTCCTTTCCATAACGTACTCTTAAAAAATCCGACTAATTTTAATTTAAAAAAATGAGACAGAGCTATTGTTATGATAACACATACATACATATTGAATAACTAACTAGCACTTGTTTTATCTAGAAAAGAATTGCTAAAACGATGAAACATTTATTGTAAAAAAATTCAGCAACTTTCTTAATTTTTGTTAAAAGCTAGTTCACTTAGTACAATGTTTTATAAGGTTATCTTATGCAATTTTTGCAAAAAAAAAAAAACACTAAAAATGGCCAAAAATGGCCAAAAAACCTACTTCTGGGCATCCGACGTGTCTGCCTAACGAACTTAGCCGAGCCAGTCCAGATTCCAGCATGCATACCAAATTTCATAAGCATTAAACGTTTCGTTCGAGAGTTATCGTGTACACACATAAATACATATACATAATATATATATATATATATATATATATATATATATATATATATATAAATTTTAGTCAAGTAGATTTTCGGGTTCTAGAGGCTCCAAAACAAATTTCTACCATAGTCCCGGACTTAGGTCTTACCATAAGAGCTGCTGTAATAGCTGAATTTCCAGACTGGAAATTCGCTAAAAGAGAAACTGTTTTCCTTGTGAGAACTTCTTTTATTTTACTTCCTTGTATTTCATTCAATTGTTTTATTTTGGCGATTGTCAAATATGTGTCCAATAAACGTACATACTGATTATTGAAGCCTGCAACTGGTATTTAAATTTTCTTCTTTTTTGCATCAATCAAATTCATTTTAACATATATATGTGCCTAATCGAACACTAGCATGACGGTTTGTTTCCAATCGCGTTTCAGATATAAAAACTTTGCTTCTAAAGATTTATTAAATTAGTAGTTTATTTATATCCTTTTCCTCACTCCCAAAACGAATTTCTTTTTTCAAAGATTAAAAATTTCTTTGATTTATCTAGCTTTTTTTGGGTTTTTTTTAATCAAAAAAATATTTCTATAAACGAAAATAGTATGTTATACACCAAGGCACTAAAGTGTGAGTTTTAATCCCGAGTTACCAGAGGGCCTGTAAAGGCCCGAGGGCAACAATTCACACGACGGATAAAAAAAGACACGAGTCCTGTGGCGTATATACTACTTTTTGCAATTTCGGATAATTTAAAATTATAAAAACAGAGAACAGAGTGAATTGAGATTAATCCCATCTTAGAACTTTCCGGCTAAATGAAAAGAAAATAGATTTTCAAAATCATAAAAATGAAGAACAAGCTACCGGAACCAAAATTAATCTGTTTAATAGCATCTAATATGCAAGAATGTGTACGAAATTCCAATACTCCAAAACATGGTTGTCCACTCTGTTTTAAGACACAGTGAATATGTTACTAAATATACCTACGTATTAGTAACATAGTCGTATACATATTTATGTATTTTTATTATCAATTCTGATAAATATATTTAAAATTTATTTTATTTTATCCAAGAAAACTGCGATAAACATTAGCTGTCAAACCCTAAGTTACTGCATGCCCGACACGCACTTGCCAACTTCAGTTTAACTTTTCGATACATACCTATGTTAAATCATTAAAATTCTTCTATATTTTTTAAGCATTAGACAATTCAAAAATTCAAAAAATAAATAAATAGATACAGTGGCGTGGCTAGGCGTGGGCGATGTGGGCCCACACCCACGGCCTCGCACTTAAAGAGGCCTCGCGAGTGACTGTTTTTCGTTTTTTTTTTTCCTTTTTTTGGTTGTCGCCTAATTTTTAAGACAGAAATTTCAAAAAGAAAATTAAAGGGGCCGCCGCAAAAATTATCTTGCCCATTCCCCATTTTCGTCTTGCGACGCCGTTGAATAGATAAACAAAATAAATAAAATATGAACACTAAATTTAACGGTGTGAAACAGAACAGTGAACTTTAAAAAAATTACATAAGAGTTTTTAATAGAACATTTTCAACAAATTATTTTGTTTTTGTATTTTCCGGACAAAACTTTTGAAGATAAAATTTAATTTGGGAAAAGAAGCAATTTAAATGGCCACTGACAAAAAATTATTGACGTATTAATGTAATGTAAATTTATTCAAATTTAATGCAAAAGCGAAATGTTATGATTTTTATTCACATTAACAAAACCAAATATGTATGTGAATATTTATGTAGATAAATATAAAACTACAGGTACGGACAGAATAATGGCTACGCAAGCAGAGAAAATCAATTCTTATATTCTTACAAAAGAAATCTGGGTTTTCTATAAGATCACTGAGCATCTATTTATTTGCTAATAAAATTAAAAATAACATGTTTCGATCCATATTATTTGCCTTATAAGTTATAACGATCATATGAATAGAAACATGCCACAAATAAGTGATATCTTTGCAAAATGAAGTGTTTTATTATTTTATTATTTTACTGTTTAATTAAGTAATACTTTACAATATTATAGTACAATGCTCTACAAAAATTAATATTTCTTTATTCATATTAAAAATATTTTGTTCATAACTGTATTAAGTGAAATATGTACATTTTGGCACTAAAGTTTAATTGAAGTGGAACAAAATTATGACAACGTCAATATAAATTTTTTTCTTGGTATTTTTTTTTTATCAAGCACAAATTTTTTTCAATATTTTTCGTTTAATAAAAACAAAAGTTTTCTTATTATTATGATTTTTATTAACTTTATCGCATCTCCTTTACCAAACAGACAAAGAACAAAATTCATTTTCTTTCTTATTCAATACTATCTCAAAACATTTCTATATTTATTCGGAATAAAAGATAACTTATAGATGTTCCGACCATAATATAATCGGGATGAAAAACGCATGAAAATTTTTGAGAACTGTTAAAATTTCAGTTAATTATAAATAATTTATACTAAAAAACAACTTTAATGAAAAGGTGAAAAGAAGAGGGGAAAAATCAGTATTAATGATGTACATGTTAACAGATAATTCAGATAGAATTATTTTTAACTTATGTTTATTTGCACACTGTAGCCTCGTTTATGGGGTTAATATACATTTGTTGTATACACTCTAAAAAAAAAATCTTCCTAAAAAAGTTGAAAATTCTTTGATCAGCGACTAGCCATTATTGGTGTTGATCGGATTGATAGTTTGTTAGTAATCGTGTCCACCGTAAAGGTACCTACTTTCAAAAGAATACGATTCGGAGAAAATCGTGTTTAAAGTTGCACGTTTTTTTTCTTTCATATCCGATGTTGAACGTTCAAAAGACTCAACATAACTACTCCGAAGTTTCAAGGCCATACATTTGGAACAATACAATAGAGCGGCGAAAGTCGACATACCGCTTATATTATATTATACCGAGCGCCAGTAACTCCTTAATGTTAGACTTAAAAAAGTTCAAAGCAGAATTCAAATTCTGACTGGCGATGTGCGTCCACTTTCAAGCCAACCCCGCGGCTTGGCTTTCTAATGCCCGGTTTTTCAGTAGCCGTTTAAACTTGAGTTTATGTAAACCACGTTTAGCTAAACTCAAGTTTAAACTAAGCAGTTAAACCACCGATGTTTTACAGTGTCAATATTACTGTAGTTTATTTAAACGGAGTTTAAACTAAGTAACCATAGTAAATTACTACTTTTGGCTTTTTTGCCATCTACCATTTGAATATAATTTAAATGTATATATTTCAATATTTTTTTAAAAATTACATTAAGGTGCTATAAATTTTTAAAGTGTGTCATAAAAAAAGGTATTAGGCTGTGCAATTTGTTTGCATTTGTCAGTGCTATAAAAATTCCATGTCTGACACTGGAAATTTAAGAAATTAAATAAATTTAAGAGGAATATTGTGGGATACTAGTTTCACTACTTTACTAGCAGTATTTTTCGATACTCCTGCGAAATCTCCACATATTATAAGCATACCCCCACTTGCATAATATCTTAATGTCAACAAGAACGTTATTTCAAGAGATAATGCGTTATTCCTAAAAAATATTACATTTATAATAGTTTTCAGTTTAATGATTTTAATTTAAAAAGAAAAGAAACATGTCAGATTGTAATATGCTGTAGGTATATGAGGGAGAATTTTCTCCAGAACGAAACAAGCAATTTCTTTTTGCATTCGAAATCTTGAATAAAAATCAAAATCGGATTCGAAGTACATTATTTTTATATTTTATTTAACCGAAAATTAAACACAATATTTGACGTTTCCTAGGTTTAAACTAAATGTGTAGTTTAAACCACGAATATCGGCCGTTTAAGTTAAACGTAGTTTAAACTAGCGGCCATATTTAAACTCACACTGTAAAACTGAAAAATGAAATAAACTCGAGTTTAACTATAATCTTTGGTTTAAACCATCACTGAAAAACCGGGCATAAGTGTTCGTAACCGTTTACTCTTAGCTGATAAATCTAATTTTACTGTAGATACCTTAGATCAAGTTGAATGATCTTTTTTTTCTACTTTAATACTGTTAGGTATATACTTCAAAAGCTAAATCTTTTGATTCAAATAAAATATTCTTACCTACTCACACAAAAAACGAACATAAAACCACAAACTTCTTTGGCATTAAGCCACGTATAAAAACACATACGCACTATTTTGTCGAACGTTAAAAGGCAAAAATACTTTTCTGCTAATCATATACATACGTTGTATTCATTCTTGCATTTACATTAGGGAAATCTACTCATTTGTCCCATTCCAAATTTACATTGTGTTTCGTTTTATTTTGATTCAAAGGAATATTTATACATATATATACATAATATGTATCTATTTATTTGTGTATTCCTACATATGGTAGTAAATTTTAGCTGTTCAGAATAATAATGTTGCTGAATTTATTATCATACATATATCTAATACACTTGACTTCAAAATATTAAGATCTCATTTTCAATATTTTTAGTGATACAGTTGAACCGTTGAAACGGAAATTTTGTGTTAGGGCTCCGAAGAAAAAAAAACGGAACGCTTATGAATTTGTCATGCCCGTCTGTTATACGCTCATAATTCTTTCATTTTTCATTTTCAATTTTTCATTTTTTATACGTACTTATACAGTATGCCTGAGGATGAAACTTTATGTTTCGAAACGTCGCAAAATAAATAATTACTTTCTATTAGCAGGCTGAAAACATTCATCCGGATTTGAAGACGTAATTAGGAAATTTTTTTAACTAGCTCGTTCAGTCCCAAAAGTTACCTGTTTTTTATGCTGTAATTTTTCGATAGAAAAATGATTGTATTAAGCAATGTGAAAATTTAGTTTCATTATTTTTAATTATATTTGAAAAAATAAAATTTTTCAAAAAAATTAAGAAATATAATTGTTGAGAAAATAAGTGGTCTACTGTAAAGCAATAAATTAAAAGGATGTCAACTGTGATATAAAAATTTTTTTCTGTTGTTAGTTAATGTAAACATATTTCTATTTCTCTTATAATTATTTAAAAACGTATATTATATCTCACTTACTTACGCAGGTAGAGAGATAATTCACAAACCACAACAGAATACATACATAATATAAACAATATATCATATAGTGGTCCATTTGTGTCTTTAATATGAGCTTACCGATTCAAGCGTAATCAGTACATCACACATAACATACATAGGTATAGTAAAGTTATTCAAGTACCTATATGTATTTTATTATTTTAAATATTTTTAATTAATTAAATTTCAGTTAATTTTTATGGGAAGATGCAAATATGTTTGTATAATATAGTGACATTATTAAAGTAAAATAGGTATTAGTCATAAAATATGTTGTATTTATTTATTGATTGTTAAAACCAAAAAGAAACTAAGAGGTTATTACAAAAAATTTAAATTTTTAAAAAAACAATATATTCTAAATGGCTATTACTTTTAAAGAAAATCTTTCAAAAGGCTGGGTGCATGATGGCAACGACATCTATAATATACATTTTTCCGGGCTCATTAACGAATATAAATAATGGTAACCGTGGAAATAAATAAATTTAAAATATTTTTAAACATACCGTAAAATTTGAATACAAATGTTTGCTATTTACAATTAGTTTTTTTTTATAAATAAATTTGAACAATTTGATTTGTTCTGTTTGAACAATAAAATACTGGGTGAAGTATAACAGTTATATTAAAAAAGTAATTAGGCAATTTTCGACGTTAATATGGATATAATTATCAAGACAGTATTTCCTTCCAACCTCGGACTATGCAGAGGAAAAAGTTGCTGGTGCCGGTGAAGTACGTCAAGGAAATTCGAGAATTAAGAAATGCTGGCATAAGTCATTTAGTTTGTGTAGAGTCATAAGACAAACATCAATAACTTTAACTCCTTATGAAACATTATTTCATGTGACTATGCGAGTTAAAATACATCAAATATTTTTAATTCTGTATTTATGGATTGACGTGTAGACGTTAATACTGTTGACAGATAAATAAGGAATGACATATTAGTTACAACTGCGTTTATAATCAAAGTGAATCAATGTAAATATTTTTATTTAATATTTTTTATTATACTATAAACGCATATGAGCCCGTATTAATGCTTGTTTTCTCCACTACTCACGCTGCAATCGATTTAATTGTCCCCACCATATACTTCGCACGCTGCCCCCCTTGTTAATCCTGATGAATGTTTTCAGCCTGTTTATTAGTAATTATTAGTGATTTTCTCTCTAAACCCCATCCTTTAATTTTATTATTTACTGGTTGTTGTAAACAAAAAGATAATAATAGGTCACTGGTTATGTTACTGGTTACTGTAAACAAAAAGATAATAGGTCACCTAAATTATTTGAAGAAAGTGTAAATGACGATAAATACATACATATGTACGGGGAGTATGTACATGTAGATATAATAAATTTACATTTCCAAACAACAAATTGTAAGGAACACCAAAATGTAATACAAAAAATCAAACTTGTATACGCAAACAATCCTTTCAGTTATAAAATATGATCATTTAAATGTCCTTCGAATTTATTCGTCCCATGTCCCACTTTACAAATCTTTATCATTACCGTGAAAGTACTCGTTAATTACCGTTAAAAAAAACATAAATAACTAAAACACATGAAAGAGAATAATAGTGATTCGAATGTCCTAATTCATTTCCATTATCTAATCTAGATCATCTGTTATAAATTATTACGATCAATTAATAAAAATTCATCTTTTTCTTCTGCTTTTTGTACGATGTTTTTCAAATGTTCAACAATTACATAATATTTAATTTTACAATGGACACTTTTTAAACTTAAGGCAAACTAGCCGATTAGTTAGTTTTGAGCTGAGACGACTCTTGTATGTGTGCTAGTATACGAAGATTTAAAGACTTTGTGTTATTTTACTTATTATAAACTTTATAAATTCTGGAGGTATATTAGATTACGTAAGTTTGAAAATTTCAAAAAATTCGTTTTTTTATAATTTAATAATACAGTATGTCTGGAATATTCTCCCAAAGTTTTAGGTCAATATAAGTAAAAGTCTAGAAGAGAGAGCTTTTAGGAATTCCCCCCTCCGGAAAGGTCGGCCTCTACTTAAAACTTTAACCGCATTTTTCTCAAAACACTATTTTTGAAGTCGGTGGACACAATGTCTCAAAAACTAATGTAGCAATATTATTAAAATTTTGTACACTTCTTCAAAATAGCATTGACTAATGACTAAACTGAAAGATTTCCTTTTTTGTGGATTACAACTAATTATAAAAGACTATACGTAGTGTAAATTGTACCAAAAATTAAACTATTTTACATACAACTCTGCCAAAAATTCAAATTTCAGTTTTTTCGTTCAATCACGAGCTATGCTTATTTACTAACAGAATTTTTTTTTTAATTTCAGACAAAGCTACTATGAATTATTTTGGCCACCACGAGGAAATTTTCTTTGAGAGGTCTCCAGGTCTTTTGACAGGTCTCACCCGCTGAATTTCCCAATTTTTTGGATCAAAATTTTTTGAAATATGTATTGTTGAAATGTTGCTCTTTCATGTGCTTAATATTTTGAATAAAATAATTTACACTTATATTAAAAAACTAGAGAAAATATGTTTTTTTCGGCTTCGAAAGTCACGTAATTTCTTAAATGAAATCTGCACAGCTGTTACATATACATACATGCAAAATTTCATATTCGTAAGTCGAAAGATATAGGAATTATGAGTGGTGTGACCAACGAACAATCAGATAGGTTCCGAAATCGGTTTCTTCGGAACCCTAAAAAGACAATTTTTCAATCAACTGAGAAATAAAATACCATTTTGGAATTTCTAACTTATCAGTACTATAGTCAGTCCCCCTTGTATTATTTTATTTTTATTAATCATTATTCGTGAACTGAATACCGTACAAAAAGTTAAAAAGTAATATGAAAAAAACAAAATTTTTCATTATTACATTTTTTTCAAAGATGTGTCTCTTCAATAACAATTCGAAATGAGTATTTACATGTACGTTTTATATTGCTTCTGCCTAGTCCTCCCACCTTCCATCCAACAGCCTTTATTTGACATTGTTTCCTGCGTGAAGAAAACTCTATTGTACCTTCATTTTTATTTTCTAAGCAGACATACGTCGAAAGTTTTCTTCAGTATATTTGATATAGTAATAATAAATATATATTACGTGAGTGTATTTTGTAATAGATTGGATCTTGCTACAAATACGGCATCAAAATTGTATATATACTACAACATCAAAAGTAATATTTAGCACATATTATATATATATATACATATATATATATATATACGGTAGATTTCGCTTGTAATGTGGTGTGGTGCTGAAAATGGATTGCTAAAATTTGATTGTTACAATCGAAAGTCGTAACACACCAATATGCTTTATACATAAATACAGTATAATTATACATAATTAGAAATAAACACTTCTCAGAGTTCTACTAAAATACGTAAAGAGATTTTCCGTTGATAAGTTAAAATTTTGGACCACTTTCAGAAAAACCAGAAACAAAAAGACAAAATTCTGGCTGCGGTAACAAGAAATAATGTTGGTCTGCATATTTTTACCAGATTTTATATATATGTAAAATAGTACACACATGTATAGGTATAAAATTTAGAATACAAATCAGCTGATTAACCCTTTCACTTTCATCTCGAAACGTGCGTGTTTATATAGAATAAATCCCCGGTTATATAACTCGATGCGATTGTTCAACATGTATGTATATGAACAGAATATTTTCAGTGTGTGATAATCTTTTACTCTTCACCATAAAGCTCTACTCTCATGATGAATTGTACACAACTATGTATATACTTACTATATTTTTCATTCAATAATATCACAACTACATATTGTTGTTAAAAGTTTATAATTCAATATACCTTAACTCAACTTACAAATACAAACAATTTATGTTCTGTCTTACCATAGATTTTATGAGACTTCTGATTTTGAACTAAAATAATCTGAGATCACAAATTAATGTAAAAAAATAGCTTCCAAAAAAAAAAAAAAAAAATAACATTCAAAATATAAAAGTTAAATGCTCTGCGTTCGTTTGCGCTACCATAAATAACGAAGAAGTTGATATCGTCATTATAAAACTTTCGACCTTTCTCGGTTGAACACTACCAATATCAAAGCCAATCATTTCTTAATTTTCAAGTAGGAACCGTTTTAACATAGTTGCTCCGAGATAGTCAAGAACACAAGTATATCTCAGCGAAAAAATTTTCTTTTATCAAAAATTAAATAATGTATTATTAATATTCTTCAGTTATTATATTTGTATACCACTTGCTTTTTCTTAAATTTTTGCGCGCTTATGTTGTAGCAATATAAAACCACTGTTGAAAAAGCGTTGAACAAACGTTATAAAATGATGTTTATAAATAATATTTCGAAAACGACGCGGTCAATAATTTTTAGTTGTAATTAAATATGGTTTGTAACTTTGTATTTTAGAACATATTAAATTTTTATCAAATTCCTTTGACACGTTTTCATGTTATTCATGTTTTCATGTTTTTGACACGCACTAAGTAATGTCACCTCAGTGAAAGTGTTAATTTATGATTTTTCGGCTCGTTTTTTAAGTACAGTGAGAATACAGCCCTCTTGCGTTTATTCAATATATGCATGTACAACTCTAATATATATTGAGAATACAGCCCTCTTGCGTTTATTCAATATATGCATGTACAACTCTATAATATAGTGAGAATACAGCCCTCTTGCGTTTATTCAATATATGCATGTAAAACTCTATAATTATTATATTATATATTATTATTATTAATTTTCCCCCACTATAATCACACAACGAGATTAATATGTCATCCTTCGGTGACATAAAAATCGTGTGAATATGTCAACTTCCCATAAGAGCCCGTGTTAAAATTACAAAATTTTGAAATAGTTTTTCTCAGAATTGGGGTAGTCAATTTTAATCGAAATAGGCTCGTATTATTGATACTGAATTAAATAAATATCTAGAGAAGTTTCAATCCTTTGAAAAAATCGTTTTATCAACCAACTACCTTAAAACCGGAACGATTTGGTATCACTTACATTTCTGGAATGCTACCAAGTACTATAACACCAGGGGGCCAAGTCTTGAATTTAGATATCACATAACACATGTGGAAAAATGACGTCATGTGAGAAATTAACACATTTTGTTTCAGTTACAAGTCTTGAATATTTTGTCACAAAATTTAGTGGTTATTAATTTCACAGTGATATAATTATCAACAAAAATATAACCACAGCTATATAGGTTGTGCTATTTTGTTTTCACATGTGATACCAATTAATTTTTTAAGTAAAATGCAATAATATCATCAGATTTTTGGGAAACTCACGTCTTTTATAAATTTTAAGTTATTACAACTTAAATCTGTTAAATTTATTAAAATTTTACTGAATTTTAACCAAATATTTTTTTAAAATTTGACTCTGATGATGGCCGAAAGAGTTGAAAACACGTTAAGTAAAAAGAATATTATTTTTCATGAAATTGACAAAGTAATTAAAACTTTTTAAAAGTAATTTGAATATTTTGAACATTTATTTAACACATCATTAACCTATTGGTGGTAAATGTAGGTTTAGATTTTTAACTCTCCTGTTTTATCAGTTCTATAAAATTTAGGTATTTGACTATATTTTACTTTTGAACTGACTTCAGTTTTTCGATTTGCGCTTTGAATACGAGCCTTATATGTTTCTTCATAAAAATCTAGAAATATTTAAGAGCGTTTTCATTTATCTGCGTAAAACGCTTCTAAGGGGTAATATTAACCCCTAAATTTGGAACTTCAAGGAAATAGTTGGGAAATTTCGTACAAATATAACTGAAATGATTAAATGAGACCAATTTTAAAAGAATCTTTATAATAATTAGTGAAATTTACGTTTACTAGAATGTTTAATGAATTAACAAAAGTTTTCAAAGTTTAATAATTTTATGTATCTCAATAGCTGTTTTGTAACTAAGAATAAGAAAAAATAATATTCATTTTTTTTATAGGTAACTAAGACAAGAAATTGTTGATTAATAAAATTGAGCATTTTTTGACAGTTTGAAATGTCAAATACTGTTTTTCTGATTTGACATAACAAAAAATTTTATGCAATTTCTAATTTCCATAGTTATATGTGGTTATACTTAACACATGTGGTACGTGCGTTGTACGTGTTAAACATATTTTCACAATATCACACAATAATTTCAAGACTTGCTCTTCTTTGATTTCACATGTGGTATGTGAAATTGCAAATGTGATAAAAATAACAACAGTGAAATTGTGATATATTTATCACATTTTCAGGACTTGGCCTCCAGGACGATGTAATCCATGACAATTTTTTTTACTTACAACTTACTACGAAGACTGCATCAGCAGTTTACTACAAACCCTACAAAAAACAATAACTAAGACTCCGTATAGTTCAGCAATAAAAAAGATTGAAGGTCATTTACATATTTAACAATTTTTTTGTGTATTCTCCAAATAAACTGTCAGTTTTCAGTTGTAAAATTATTGAACTTACTTCGTATATGCAAAATGTACGGGTAAATGTATTGATGGTACTATATATCATTTGTTTATATGGATCATATTATACATATATTTCTTTCCAGGACATGTCCTGACTGTTCAAGATATAATACGTAATATGTGCATACATATATAGAACCATATATAAAATTATTCTTTATATAAATACATACATTTTGTGTCAACGCAAGCGTGTGTTCAAAATTGTAATTTTCTCCATAGTACAAACGCACATCTAGGCCTAGTTATTTGGTAGCAATAGTCTCCTGTATAAATACCTACTATATTTATTTCAAAATTCGTTACTAATTAGTGTTCCGTGCCAACATTGGCAAAACGGAACACTTATACAATCACTTCGGTGTCTGTCTAAGTGTCACAGGCAATTTCCTCTGAAACCACTCGACACGAAAATTTGAAACTTATAAAAACGGAGATAGGGTGTAGTAACCCAATTACAGATGTGAAGTTGAATTTCAATCCTGCGGGATAATTTTAGAGGATAACCTGAAAAGTAAATACCCCTGTCGCACCATCCTGCATAACATAGCGAATTTCCGTTTATAAAAATTAGTTTTTCTCGGAAACTAGCTGACATAGAACAATAGTTTAAAGACCTTTTTTATGTAATTTTTTCTCCCCTTTTAAATGGTGTAAAAAAATCTCGCAAAAATTGTTAATTAAGTGGAAATTTTGGCAAAAAACTAATTTTTTGCAAGAACAAAAAGCATGTTCCGACGTGTCTGGCTAACGAACTTGTCCAACGGTTTAGCATTTCCAACATTTTCACCAAATTTCCTAAACATTTCTTTCGAAAGTTATCGTGCGAACACGTATATAAATATATATATATATATATATATATATATATATATATATATATATATATATATATATATATATATATATATATATATATATATATATATATATATATATATATATACTATATACAGGTGTCAGAGAAATAAGTGACCACCTTTTGAGGGGTTACTCATAGCACCCTGTAGACACTAAAACCGCAGGAATTTTTTCGGAATTAACACTCGCGTCACCCCTCAAAAGGATAAGAGTTATTTTCCTTATAAATATATATATATATATATATATATATATATATATATATATATATATATATATATATATATATATATATATATATATATATATATATATTATATATATATATATATATTATATATATATATTATATATATATATATATATTATATATATATATATATATATATATATATATATATATATATATATATATATATATATATACTATATACAGGTGTCAGAGAAATAAGTGACCACCTTTTGAGGGGTTACTCATAGCACCCTGTAGACACTAAAACCGCAGGAATTTTTTCGGAATTAACAGTCGCGTCACCCCTCAAAAGGATAAGAGTTATTTTCCTTTTGAGGGGTGACGCGACTGTAAATTCCGAAAAAATTCCTATGAGTAGCCCCTCAAAAGGTGGTCACTTATTTCTCTGACACCCTGTATATAGTATATATATATATATATATATATATATATATATATATATATATATATATATATATATATATATATATATATATATATAAATAAATTTTAGTGAATATTATTTTCGGTTTCTAGGGACCTCAAAACAAATTTCTGCCATAGTCACGGGCTCAAGTCGCGTCATGACAGTGGCTGTAATAGCTGAATTTCATTCTGGAAATTCGCTAAAACAAAATTTTTTGCCAAGAGCATTGAGTAAGATATGAAATGAAAGCCTTGTAAAGCACGAATTCAGTTATATATTATATAACAACATACTTTTGTCCATTTCTTTTTTTCTAAAAACATAAAAATGGCTGTCCTCCGCCTTTATTACCAGAACGACTGTTCAGAAAAATCTGAAGAAATTCACAACATTAAGAATGGGGTGTAGATTAAGCGAAAATTATCAAACCTGAATTTCCTCGTACGGCTTCCTTGATATGTAAAAAGTTGATGACATATTTTGCTTTGATCAAGATGTTGTTCATCAATGATTGTATTACTATAAAGTATGTTAAACGGGTATTTTGGTAATTTTTTTATACAGTGAGTTTTAGAAATTACCGAAGAAGTAAAGAATAGCTGATAAATCTGTATACGCCGAAAATATAGATTACAATCCCTGCACCTGAATATTATCTAAATATTTGTAAAATTTTTATCCATAAAAATAAAAAATCCAAGCTACCTTCCTATTCAAAGAAACTGACAAATAATATTTAAATAATTTTATGACTTAAATAAAATATTATCCATAGAACACTAGGAACCAACTAATATTAAAAACGTGTAATTGGCGCGGAGTCATTTGGAGTCGTGTCACAGCTTAAGGCATTAGTCAGTCCGTGTCCTTCGTCGAACGCACACTGCGTTGTGTTAACAATGTTACCAGCTTACTAGTTAGTCGTCCATCGACTCTTCAAGCGTATACTTGCATTGTTACGCTGTTCACTGTTCATTGTTAGCAGGTACATACATGCTGTTGTTCTTGTATATGTACCCACTCCCACCTTAGACCACTTAGCTGCATACATAAAGAGTATCACACAGACAAACATCCACAACGCTACACATACCAACACAAACTCTAAATACGTATACAACTTTCCACCTCTCTGCCCAGTCTGATGACGTAAAATTTTGATTACAGTCGGGATGCATATTATTAAACAGTAGTTTGGCCCCTTGATATTATCAAATACAATTTTTATACTAAATAGTACTGCTAATAATTATTGCTGAAAGAAAGAAAAGGCGACTCTTAGTACAATTACTTCATTCGATAAATATTACTGTTCGTTTTTAGTAAACGTAAACAGACCAAGATAACTACACAATCGTTTTGAAATCGAAAACCATGATTTATTTTAGAAATAAAATTTATTCATTAGAAAAAATATTTCACCCACTTTCATATCCCGTTACAAAAAATTCATAAAAACAACTAGGTAATTGTATTGTAACATATACAGCAAATTTCTAATTAAAACAGCGTTTTGAAAATTTAATTTTGTAGTCATAACAACATATTTTCTCAAAAATGACATTTTCCCTACAACATATAAAAAATAACAGAAACTACAACATATTTAGATCATAAAGTAATATAAACACTATTAATAATCTTATTTGTATACGAGTATCTCCGTGTAAATACATTTTACCAGACAACCTGTCGTCGTTTAATCACTTTCAATTCGCAGACACTCTTAATAATTAATTATCTTGCAAAGCCACATAAATGTCACATGCTATGATAACAAAATAAGAAAAGTAAATTCAAAATAACTACTGAAATTCACAAACATACTTACTGTGAAGAAAATTAAGTAGGTAGTATCACTTCTGGGGAAAGTCGGTATCACTTCTGCTTTGTAAGTCGGAGAACCTAGAAAAAAAAAACTGACTTTAATTTTTGATAGTTGGGTAAAAATATAATTAATAAAAAGTATAATTATAATAGAAAATACAAAAGCAATAATTTTTTAATTTTGTGGTATGAGTTAATAAAATTGAGTTGTTATCTAAGTAATAATTAAATTTTTTATTTGATTTCAGAAATTAGAAAAAATTAAATAAGAGCACACATTTCTGCTACCGTTAAACAGAACGTAAAATTTGTTGCAGTAATTGGACAAGTTACGTGTATATACAAAACGTGATACTTATACAATTAATATGTAAACAAAATTATAATTTATAAAAAACAAAGAGAAGAAACGTAAAAAATTTATTTTAGTAAAATTACAAGAAAATTTAATTATCATGTGAAAAGAACAAAGAAATACGATGAGTAAACAAAACAAAAAAATTAATTATCAAAGTTAAAATGAAGAATGATTTATTTTCATTTTTCTGCAAATTTAAAGTTAAAAGTTCATTAACAACTCTATAGTGAATCTACGTTAATATCGTAGATATGTCAATTATACAGAGTGTTTAAAGTTCATAGGTATTCTTTTGGTTTATTAAAACAAATTCAATTTTTAGACAAAACGTCACAGGTAACACATGCCGGTAACTAATGCCAGCAATCTTAACTAATATTATAAATGTAAAACTGAGTTTGTTTATTTGTTCTAATCGCTTAAACAATTAACCAACTTTAAACTTTGCACAGAGATAGCTTAACGTACAAAGAATATTATAACCCTTACCGTGGCAGTAGCTGTAATGGCTGAACTTTCATTATGAAAATTCGCTAAAAATTGAAAAAAATCATTTTCTTGTCTATTTTACGAATTTCCTTTTCCTTATTTAGTTGTCTTAGTTTAAGCATATGTTTTATTGTTTTAAATTTAACTTTCTTAGTTTTGGAACTAACTTAATACGGTATTAAGTTAGTTCGAAAACTAAGGAGAAAATAATATACTCCAATATTTATGTATATAAGTCAAGTCTTAATACAATATGTGAATCTGGCATTTTCATAAAAAACAGGCCCTGCGAAAAGCAAGGGTTAGCTGCACATATTTTTTAAATCAGTATAGTGCTGAAACTGCTTGAACTTAACATGACAAACTTTAAAAGTTAATTTTAAGTGAACACTTCGTATACCACACGCTGGTTGATATCTTCCTTTGAAGTAATGTAAACTGACATATACCTATATCGTAGGTGGGTGCCCGTTGTAGGTTTTGTACAGGTGACGGACACTTACCAGTAGAATAGCTAGGCCGGTTCTACCCCACCGTAGAACCTCAATTATCCGGACTACTTTTTTGACGATGTTAAGAACCGTGTAGTTTGGGGTCCTACTGTACCTAGTGTATGAATTGACCTTTAACCTGGCACGTACATGTATTTAAAATTTGTTGTTGACATTTGACCCCAACACTCGCTCATACTGTTGGCCTTGAAATTCCTAAGAGGTGAGTCATCACCAGCAACCAAATTAATTTATGTTAACCCATTATGCGTCATCACAATTTACTTATAACAATTTCATTTTGTGTTAACCCATTACCATCCAAACCTAACGCATGCGCAGACTGAATTTAAGTACACGACGCATGCGCAGACTGAATTTTAGGCCACAATTTGATAGATGGGGTACACTACCGCGTCAAAAATGTGGGGTTACCCTAACTCGGGGGTGGCCCCAAACTTTTGACACCGTACTGTACTTAAATTTTTGGTACACTACCGTGTCAAAAGTGTGGACCCCCCTGGCCAAAAAGGTATCCGATCACTTTTTGAAGCGTACTGTACGTGCAAACCTTGACCCCAACACGCGCTTGCCTTAATTACGTCATCTTAAACGAACTATCACGTCAAAAAATGTGGGGTATACCCTAACCCAGGAGTGGCCCCAAACTTTTGACGCCGTACTGTACTTAAATTTTTGGTACACTGCCGTGTCAAAAGTGCGGGCCCCCCTGACCAAAAAGGTGTCCGATCACTTGTTGAAGCGCACTGTACGTGCAAACCTTAACCCCAACACGCGCTTACCTTAATTGCGTCATTTTAAACGAAAGGTACATTACCAAGTCAAAAATGTGGGGAATACCCTAACCCACGGGGTGGCCGCTAAATTTTGTGGGGGCACTGTACCAAGCGCTAGCCGCAATCATGACTTCAGACTCCAGATTTCAGACTCCGGGGTCCAGACTCCAAATTTCAGACCGCTACTGTACTGCCGGAAATTTGGGTTTCAGCTGTACCTCAGGGGATATGTGGTCAGCACTTTATAAGTTGTTTATATATTAAATAAAATCGTGACTTTTTATATGGTTTGAGTTTGTTTATTTAAGCTTTTTTAGCTAACTGTTTGTAATTTCATGATATGTTTACAGCATAGTCGGAGGGGAATTTTATTTAAAAACATGTCACAACTTGTTGAATTCAAATAAATTTGTTTACATTAATGTCCTCATAAATTATTAATATAGCTGTGTGTTTATTTAAGATTTTGCTGACTCATACTCAGATATTTTTTTAATTTATTTATATAAGACATGTTTTAATTTTAAAAATGTTTATTTAAGATTTTGACAACACAGCAATTTCTTTGTTTGATCTCAAATACGAAATAATTTTCTCGGAATTTTTAATTTATAGCCTGATAATAATCGGGGGTTTTTTCAATTTGTTTATATAAGGTTTAATTTTAAAAAATGTTTATTTAAGATTAGTCAGCAATTCTTTTATTAGGTTTCAAATGCGAAATAAATTTCTCGGAATTTGACATTTGACCTTCGGTTATTTGCGTTGTAAAAAGTCTGAGCCAGCATTTTTTGTGATTCCCCTCCAGAATTTTTCGAGCAGTCAAAATCGTATAAATTGAGGTCTGCGTGCTCCCTCAAATCACTTCTTCAACAAACTTCAAGCAGTTAATATTGTTATTGTTGCAAGAATTTGTATCGAGATTTTTTTTTTAAATTAAAATACAACGATGGCTTCATTAAACGACGTGGCAACTAGAATGGTGGAAAATGTACGCAACGCGCTATCATTACTGGAAATGGATACCCGGGATGCAGATGAACTGGAAAAATGGATGAAACATACAAATACCAACATAAGACTAATCAACAAGGCAATTCGTGGAGCGGAAAACTTGGGACAACGCAAACATTTTGAATCATGTGCGGGAAAAATGAAAGGATTTCGAATCAGAATGAAGGCGCTACGAAAACATGGTAAGATTTTTCAAATATAAATTTATTTTTTAGTGATTTTTTTTATAATTTTGATATATCAACATGGTAAGTTTTTTTGAATAAAATTTTTTTTTTTTAAATGATTTTTTATAAATTTGATAAATAATTTTTTTTATGTTGATTGTTTCAGGTGCCGGCATGAATCGAAATCAACGTAAAAGATCTGATAGAATTCAATGGGCTGACGTGGAATCCGCATTTGCAAGTCGAATACGAACGGGAGTGGTTACCAACATAACACACATAGAGCCAAAGGACTTTTTAGACGACGCTACATCGATGTTCACTCGGCGAATACAAAATATTCTGAAACAATACCTAACGATAAAAGTCAACACAACGTTTTGCGGGTTATTTGTGAAAACTGATGGTGACGAGGATAAATACGACATGAAACACTTCAATACACCGAATATCATAATAGATCGTGGAACAAACTTAAAACAGTGCTACATGGAACATATACAGGAACCAATTCTAAGAAAATTGAGCGAGTTTACCGAGTCGGGAAGCGGATGGGCTTTATCGAGCATAATCAACCTAGCCGTGAACGTGAACAAATACACACCTTTCCGTGGATCAAGCTACATCGAATTGCCACAGGAAATAAAAACTAAAAAAGCATGTATCAACATTGAGAACTTCAACGATGACGCCTGTTTCGCGTGGGCAGTGGTATCAGCACTTTATCCAACAAATAAACATGCTGAAAGAACATCATCGTACCCATACTACTCAACGATACTAAACTTGGACGGGATACAGTTTCCAATGACAATCCAACAACTGAGCAAATTCGAGAAACAGAACCCAACAATATCAGTCAACGTGTTTGTGTTAAAGAAACAAAATGGACATTTTGAAACCGTACCTGCTGCGCTAACGAGAGAGAAGAAACAAAACCACATAATCCTTTTAATGATCCAGAACGAGTATTACGAGGATGAGGACAACGAACAGGACAACGATCAAGATTTACGCTACCATTTCTGCTGGATTAAGGACTTATCGCGACTTGTATCAAGACAATTATCAAAACGTGACCACCGCCATTACATTTGTGATCGATGCCTGAATTACTTTCGTACAGAAGATAAACTGATAAAACATACTGAAGACTGCGTGAATATGAACAACTGTCGGGTGATAATGCCAGAAGGGAAAAGCAAATACATATCGTTCAAGAATTATAGCAACAAAAAACGTGTTCCATTTATAATTTACGCGGACGTCGAATCATTCTTGCAACCTGTGACGGATAACGAAAATCGGAAAAACACGACAACGTATCAACAACATCGGGCATACAGTATCGGTTATTACTTTCACTGCTCCTACAACAACCAGTTAAGCTACTATAGATCATACCGCGGGCCAAATTGCGAAAAATGGTTCGCGGAAGAACTGGCAACGTTACGTGAAAATATCTTGGAACCCATATATGACAACATAATACCAATGAATGAGTTAACACCAGAGGAACAACAGCAACTTAAACAACGAAGTACCGGGTGCCACATCTGCGAGAAACCATTCAAACCTGAGGATATTGTGGTTCGTGATCATAACCACTTCACCGGCGAATACAATGGACCTGCGCACAAGGGATGCAACTTGAATTATAAGGATTTCCATATGATTCCTGTTGTATTCCACAACTTGAGTGGTTATGATGCACATTTCGTAATAAAGGATATTGCAACAGCATTCGAGGGACGTGTCGACTTACTACCAATCAACAAGGAACGATACATTGCATTCACTAAACATGTTACGGGCAGCGAAATTACATTTAGATTCATCGACTCTTTCCGATTTATGGCATCAAGTTTGGGTAAATTATCTTCATATCTCAACGAGTTCAACATAGTTAAATCACAATTTCCGGATACCGACTACAAATTACTTACGCGCAAAGGTGTTTTTCCGTACGACTACATATCAGGCTGGGATAAATTGGAAGAAACATGTTTACCATCACGGGAGAAATTCTACAATCGACTCAACGACAACGATATCACCATGGATGACTATACACACGCACAAAAAGTTTGGGATACATTCAACATACAGACGCTTGGAGAATACTCGGATTTATATATGAAAACGGACATACTACTACTCGCGGATGTTTTCGAGAATTTTCGGGATACGTGCATGCGCACACACGGATTGGATCCTGCTCATTACTACACGACGCCGGGACTTACGTGGGATGCAGCCTTAAAATATACAAAAGTAGAGTTAGAACTGGTATCTGATGTGGACCAATTATTATTCATTGAACGTGGTATTCGAGGTGGATTGAGCCAGTGTAGTAACCGATACGCGACAGCAAACAATAAATATATGAACACCTACGATCCGGACGAGGAATCAAAATACCTGATGTACTATGACGTGAACAACTTATATGGATGGGCAATGTCACAATACTTACCAACGGGAAATTTCAAATGGATGGATAATACCGAGATAGATGTTCGAGAAATAAGCGATGATTCACCAATAGGATATTTACTGGAAGTGGATTTGGAATACCCGAGAGAACTGCACGATAAACACAACGATTTACCATTATGTCCAGAGAGAATGTGTGCACCCGGTACTAAACAGGAAATGTTATTGGCAACGCTATACAACAAACAGAAATACGTGATACACTATCGGAATCTGAAACAATGTCTACAACACGGGATGAAATTAAAGAAAATACATAGAGTGCTACAATTCGATCAATCACCTTGGCTTAAATCCTACATAGATTTAAACACAGCTCTAAGACAAACGGCGGGAAATGAATTCGAGAAAAATCTCTACAAGCTACTCAACAACGCGGTCTTCGGGAAAACGATGGAAAATGTACGGAAACACTCGATTGTGAAACTGTTAACGAAATGGTATGGACGATATGGTGCGGAAGTTATGATAGCAAAACCGAATTTCCACAGCCGCACCATATTTGACGAGAATCTTATCGCAGTCGAACTACGGAAAACGGAAGTGTTTATGAACAAACCAATATACGTCGGGCAAGTAATTCTGGATATTTCGAAAACATGTGTCTACGATTTTCATTACAACTACATACAGCCAACGTTCGGGAACAACAGCAAATTACTCTACACAGACACGGATTCATTGATTTACGAGATAAAATGCCCAGATATTTACGAAATAATGAAACGAGATATTCAATACTTCGATACGTCGGATTACAACGCGGATAATCAATATAACATGCTAAGAGTCAATAAGAAAATACCCGGGTTAATGAAGGATGAGCTAAATGGACGAATCTTTACAAAATTTGTGGGCTTAAGATCGAAAATGTATAGTTGTCAAGTGGACGGCGAGGATCACACGAAGAAAGCGAAAGGTGTAAAGAACTCTGTGGTTAAGAAAACGATAACTTTCAACGATTACGTGGACTGTTTAAAACACAATACAATCATAAACCGACAACAAAACCTGATACAATCGAAAAAACATAACGTGTATAGTGTAACTCAGAACAAGGTGGCGCTCAGCCCGTACGATACGAAACGATATATTGTGGAGGGGGAAACGGATACTTTAGCATGGGGACATTACTCATTAAATTAGTACGCAAGTGGAAATGGCATCGTCATCATCGGCTTACTGGAAACGGCTACAAATATTTTCAAGTGAACTGGATAAACTACGTAAACGGGTTGATACCTACGAAAAAACAATTGATGCTATTGTAAAAATGCAAAATTTGAAATTGTCTGAACCGGAATCAATGGAGTGGGATAAAATGGATGTTTCAATTGGTGAATTTTTCGAACGTGAACCAATGCTGCTGAACGAACTGACTTTGGAAACATTTCTTCAAATCTACAAGTGGATCAGTTTGAATGTGTTGAAAAGTTATGGTGCGAAAATCATACAACGCGCCTGGATTTGGTTACCATCCGATTATCGAGCCATGTTTCAAGAATGTGAACCATGTTTTGAACATTATAATCGACCATGGCAACAAGATCATATTGATGGACCACCTGGTTTGAAAATTCGCTGTGAAATGTGCAAGAATGGCGTGAAAATGGAGGAAAACTTTCAACCACCCGTTGGTGAACCATTGACATTTGCAACACGGATTTCACACGTTGAAGACATATTTCTGACTCATCCTTATTTGTATACAAAAGTCAGAAATTTCGATATGTTATTATACTTAACAAAACAACTATTGAAATATGATATTTGGGTGCAACATCTGTATGCATATATGATACCCGAATATGCACAACGAATTTGTCAAGTATGGGATCAGTTACCTGAAAACATGAAACAATTACGTTCGGGTGTTATTGAATATATAAACAAATCATACAATTTTTAATATTTATTTATTGTAAAAAATATTTCATATACATTTATTGTAAAAAAATATTTCATATACAAAACATTTATTGTAAAAAAAATATTACATATACAATTATTGTGAAAATATTTTGTATTCATACTTATATTTTAAAAATAAAGAACAATAATTATTTACATATATGTGTTATTTATTTGGAAAAAAAAGCCTTTTTATCTTACAGGGTTAAAAAATATAAAAATAAAATATACAATTCAATGAGGGATAACTGCTGCTTCTTATACGGTTATGTTTTTCAAAATTCAGTAAATTCTTAGTGTGGATAATCAATTAAGCATCATCATCATCATTATCATCATCATAATCGCTAGCATCTTCTTTATCAGTTTCATCCAGATAATCACCTAGTGGCTCAATAACATCAGCCTTTTGAAGTTCGCGAAGTATAGAGAATATTTCCCGACCAACAGTAGTTTCTTTTAAAGCATTTAACTCTTTGATTAAATCTTCTCGATCGTAAACGTTAAACAACAACATATTTTTATTTTCCTCTAAACTTCGAATAATATTGAGTATTTTTTCACCAGTCTCTGAAGTCTCGTATAAACGTTGTAAGTCATCTATTAAAGTATTAGGATTATGCCAGTATTTTATTTTTTTCGATTGTATGTTAACATTTCTAGACTCTCTCAAGTTGTCTTGCTTAAAATGCTTAGCTAAGGTCCCGTTTTCAACATTTTCATTTGAAGCTATATGACGTTTTAGGCTTATTGGTTTAACCGAATTGACAATTTTCGCTTCATTTTCCGAGTCAACGCTTCGAACCTCTTTTAACATTATAATATCTAAAGCAGTTCCTAAAAGTTTAGTTAGTTGTGAAGAGGAGGTTGTTTCATTGCAATTGTTATTAATTGGTGTTAAGTGATTTACTTGCTTACTTTCATTAGACCAACTATCTTTCTCGTTTTCAGATTGACGACGGTTTTCTCCTTTTTTCAAAGAGTTAAATTTGGTTTGGATGGCTTCAGTTGCAGCAGCTATCCTTTTTTGGTCAAACGGATTCAAGATTGCGTCAGAGTAATCAATATCATGCTGTAGTTGAGATGTATTTTCATCAATATTTTTTGCTTCAACACTATAAGCATCATCATTATAATCAAATCTAGATATAGAGATATCATCAGGTGTTTTATTATTAGCATCATATGGTATGAATTTGCTTGATGAGTTATCATTCTTTCCAATCATACCATCATTAATATTGCTTAACGAATTATGTTGAGCATTTAAGTGTCTAGAAAGATTAGACTTTCGCGTAAATGCTTTACCACAAAAATCACAATTATACATCATTCAGCGGGAGGTCTGAAGCGTTCGCTAGTAAATGAATAACTGTTCAAAGATTTATTGCTTCTCTACTTATATATACTTTGCTTCACCGAGCTACTTATTTGACTCCAACGGGTGACTCATTTTGCTCCCGAAGTGACCCATTTTGCTCCCGGAGTGACTCATTTTGCTCTCGGAGTGACTCATTTTGCTCCCGGAGTGACTCATTTTGCTCCCGCAGTGACTCATTTTGCTCCCAGAGTGACACATTTTGCTCCCGGAGTTACTCATTTCGCTCCCGGAGTGACTAATTTTGTTCCCGCAGTGACTCATTTTGCTCCCGGAGTGACACATTTTGCTCCCGGAGTGACACATTTTGCTCCCGGAGTGACTCATTTTGCTCCCGGAGTTACTCATTTCGCTCCCGGAGTGACTAATTTTGCTCCCGGAGTGACTCGTTTGCTACCGGAGTGACTCATTTTGCTCCCGGAGTGACTCTTTTGCTCCCGGAGTGACTCATTTTGCTCCCGAAGTGACTCATTTTGCTCCCGGAGTGACTCATTTTGCTCCCGGAGTGACTCATTTTGCCCCCGGAGTGATTCATTTTGCTCCCGGAGTGACTCATTTTGCTCCCGGAGTGACTAATTTTGCTCCCGGAGTGACTCATTTTGCTCTCGGAGTGACTCATTTTGCTCCCGGAGTTACTCATTTCGCTCCCGAAGTGACTCACTTTGCTCCCGGATTGACTCATTTTACTCCCCGGAGTGACTCATTTTGCCCCCGGAGTGACTCATTTTGCTTCCGGAGTGACTCATCTTGCTCCCGGAGTGACTCATTTTGCTCCCGGATTGACTCTTTTTGCTCCCGGAATGACTCATTTTGCTCCCGGAGTTACTCATTTCGCTCCCGAAGTGACTCACTTTGCTCCCGGATTGACTCATTTTACTCCCCGGAGTGACTCATTTTACTCCCCGGAGTGACTCATTTTGCCCCCGGAGTGACTAATTTTGCTCCCGGAGTGACTCATTTTGCTCCCGGAGTGACTAATTTTGCTCCCGGAGTGACTCATTTTGCTCCCGAAGTGACTCATTTTGCTCCCGGAGTGACTCATTTTGCTCCCGGAGTGACTCATTTTGCTCCCGGAGTGATTCATTTTGCTCCCGGAGTGACTCATTTTGCTCCCGGAGTGACTAATTTTGCTCCCGGAGTGACTCATTTTGCTCTCGGAGTGACTCATTTTGCTCCCGGAGTTACTCATTTCGCTCCCGAAGTGACTCACTTTGCTCCCGGATTGACTCATTTTACTCCCCGGAGTGACTCATTTTGCCCCCGGAGTGACTCATTTTGCTTCCGGAGTGATTCATCTTGCTCCCGGAGTGACTCATTTTGCTCCCGGATTGACTCTTGTTGCTCCCGGAATGACTCATTTTGCTCCCGGAGTTACTCATTTCGCTCCCGAAGTGACTCACTTTGCTCCCGGATTGACTCATTTTACTCCCCGGAGTGACTCATTTTACTCCCCGGAGTGACTCATTTTGCCCCCGGAGTGACTAATTTTGCTCCCGGAGTGACTCATTTTGCTCCCGGAGTGACTCATTTTGCTCCCGGAGTGACTCATTTTGCTCTCGGAGTGACTCATTTTGCTCCCGGAGTTACTCATTTCGCTCCCGAAGTGACTCACTTTGCTCCCGGATTGACTCATTTTACTCCCGAAGTGACTCATTTTGCTCCCGGAGTGACTCATTTTGCTCCCGGAGTGACTCATTTTGCTCACGGAGTGATTCATTTTGCTCCCGGAGTGACTCATTTTGCTCCCGGAGTGACTAATTTTGCTCCCGGAGTGACTCATTTTGCTCTCGGAGTGACTCATTTTGCTCCCGGAGTGACTCATTTTGCTCCCGGAGTGACTCATTTTGCTCCCGGAGTGATTCATTTTGCTCCCGGAGTGACTCATTTTGCTCCCGGAGTGACTAATTTTGCTCCCGGAGTGACTCATTTTGCTCTCGGAGTGACTCATTTTGCTCCCGGAGTTACTCATTTCGCTCCCGAAGTGACTCACTTTGCTCCCGGATTGACTCATTTTACTCCCCGGAGTGACTCATTTTGCCCCCGGAGTGACTCATTTTGCTTCCGGAGTGATTCATCTTGCTCCCGGAGTGACTCATTTTGCTCCCGGATTGACTCTTGTTGCTCCCGGAATGACTCATTTTGCTCCCGGAGTTACTCATTTCGCTCCCGAAGTGACTCACTTTGCTCCCGGATTGACTCATTTTACTCCCCGGAGTGACTCATTTTACTCCCCGGAGTGACTCATTTTGCCCCCGGAGTGACTAATTTTGCTCCCGGAGTGACTCATTTTGCTCCCGGAGTGACTCATTTTGCTCCCGGAGTGACTCATTTTGCTCTCGGAGTGACTCATTTTGCTCCCGGAGTTACTCATTTCGCTCCCGAAGTGACTCACTTTGCTCCCGGATTGACTCATTTTACTCCCGAAGTGACTCATTTTGCTCCCGGAGTGACTCATTTTGCTCCCGGAGTGACTCATTTTGCTCCCGGAGTGATTCATTTTGCTCCCGGAGTGACTCATTTTGCTCCCGGAGTGACTAATTTTGCTCCCGGAGTGACTCATTTTGCTCTCGGAGTGACTCATTTTGCTCCCGGAGTTACTCATTTCGCTCCCGAAGTGACTCACTTTGCTCCCGGATTGACTCATTTTACTCCCCGGAGTGACTCATTTTGCCCCCGGAGTGACTCATTTTGCTTCCGGAGTGACTCATCTTGCTCCCGGAGTGACTCATTTTGCTCCCGGATTGACTCTTTTTGCTCCCGGAATGACTCATATTACTCCCGGAGTGACTCATTTTGCCCCCGGAGTGACTTATTTTGCCCCCGGAGTGACTCATACACCTTATCATGGTTAAAGAGCTCATACACCTTATCATGGTTAAAGGGCTCACACACATTATCATGGTTAAAGGGTATAAATTAGTTAAACTTACACAAAATATTGTCAATTTACCGGTGGTTGTCAAAGAGTTAACATTACTTTCGCTGAAAAAAACAATTTCGTGGTAAAACAATTGCATTTCGAACCATGATAATTTACAATTCAGAGCAGTCCAACGCTAAACAACCTAGCAAAGGACTTTCGAAACCTAAGATCATTAAACGTAAAACTTTTAAGCGACAACACATTTCACCCGAAAATTTAGCATTCCTTAAATCACTAGGTCTTAAAGTGAAAAGAACATGGTACGCACCAATGTGCTAAATATTATTAACAGTTTGTAATTTGATGGTCAACTAGCAACAGCTATTAGTATCCTTTTTCGGATACATCCCACAAATTAACTATCCTCACCAATTTTAATTATTTTATATAAAGTTGTGGATTGTGTGAGTAAATTCAGTTCTACGGCGGCGATAAAAATGGCGTTTCTTGACATACAAGGCTATCAAGGAGCTAACAACCAATTTTATTTTAAAGAAGTTGGTATCGTTGCGGAAAATTCGGATGAAATATTACATCTTATATTCGACGCACCGTTTGATTTCAACGAGTTGCCGAAGAAATATGAACGGGTTGCTGCACGTTGGCTTTGCCGAAATTGGCATGGGATACCTTGGTCATATGGATTTATTCCGTACAAAAAACTTCATTCCATATTGAAACCTATATTAAAGAAGTTTCAAGGGCGGTGAAAAGAAGAAATGGATTTCAAATTTGTTTGATGGTACCGAAAACCAGCCGTGGATTTTGAATTTGGAGGAAATATTTGATGTACCGAAGATTTCCAATCTGCGAGATGAATATTATTCAAGACGTTGTATGCTTCATTCTGACAAAATTTGTTCTTTAGAAAATTGTATTCTTTTAAAAAAATTTTATATGGAAAATAAGTAGATTTTATGTAATATATAGATTTAAGCAATTTAATTTCTGTATACATATTCTATAAATAAAATTAAAAAAGAAAAAATTATGTGCGTTTTATTTAATTATTACCCTAAATTCCCCTATTTTTTAAAGCAAGAAGTTACTTTCGTTAACCTATAAAAGTATTGACAAAAATCTTATGAAATTTATTATTCTAATTGAAAAGCATATTTCATGATACACCCTGTATAAGAAAACATTCATTAAAAATATTAAATATACTCCCGTTATATACATGATTTTACATGTGAATTCTCTAATATAGATACTAATCTATAAAAATTTAGCAAAACTAAATGCTGTTATCATTTTTATATTAAGCAACGTGTTTATAGTAATTTAAAACCGAAAATTGAACTTTTATTCTGTTTAAAATATGAATAAATACAATACTATTATACCGTAAATAAATATGTATCAGTATTAAAATGATATACATTGATTTTGCTGATTAAACAAATTTTTGCAATATTTATAAATTATTTTATAATTAGATTCCGTCTAATCGTAAATTAGAAATAGAATACTACATATTATTATTAATATACAGGGTTTATACATAATATACAGGTGTGTAGGTATTAATATAATTTTCATTTGATTTATAAATTATGCGGTGAATAGTTCTGTGTTATACTAAAATTCTTAAATGATGTTTTACAATATGCTTTCAAGGTCTGTTAAAATAAACCTTCAGCTAAAACAAACTTATTTTAAGCTGATAAAATTCTAAAGCTAATAAGTTTTTCAAGGTTAATTATATATAAAAATATTATGCAGTACAATTGACACCAAAATTTCCGGCAGTACAGTAGCGGTCTGAAATTTGGAGTCTGGACCCCGGAGTCTGAAATCTGGAGTCTGAAGTCATGATTGCGGCTAGCGCTTGGTACAGTGCCCCCACAAAATTTAGCGGCCACCCCGTGGGTTAGGGTATTCCCCACAATTTTGACTTGGTAATGTACCTTTCGTTTAAAATGACGCAATTAAGGTAAGCGCGTGTTGGGGTTAAGGTTTGCACGTACAGTGCGCTTCAACAAGTGATCGGACACCTTTTTGGTCAGGGGGGCCCGCACTTTTGACACGGCAGTGTACCAAAAATTTAAGTACAGTACGGCGTCAAAAGTTTGGGGCCACTCCTGGGTTAGGGTATACCCCACATTTTTTGACGTGATAGTTCGTTTAAGATGACGTAATTAAGGCAAGCGCGTGTTGGGGTCAAGGTTTGCACGTACAGTACGCTTCAAAAAGTGATCGGATACCTTTTTGGCCAGGGGGGTCCACACTTTTGACACGGTAGTGTACCAAAAATTTAAGTACAGTACGGTGTCAAAAGTTTGGGGCCACCCCCGAGTTAGGGTAACCCCACATTTTTGACGCGGTAGTGTACCCCATCTATCAAATTGTGGCCTAAAATTCAGTCTGCGCATGCGTCGTGTACTTAAATTCAGTCTGCGCATGCGTTAGGTTTGGATGGTAATGGGTTAACACAAAATGAAATTGTTATAAGTAAATTGTGATGACGCATAATGGGTTAACATAAATTAATTTGGTTGCTGGTGATGACTCACCTCTTAGGAATTTCAAGGCCAACAGTATGAGCGAGTGTTGGGGTCAAATGTCAACAACAAATTTTAAATACATGTACGTGCCAGGTTAAAGGTCAATTCATACACTAGGTACAGTAGGACCCCAAACTACACGGTTCTTAACATCGTCAAAAAAGTAGTCCGGATAATTGAGGTTCTACGGTGGGGTAGAACCGGCCTAGCTATTCTACTCTTACCGACAAAGATCGCTAAGTTTGATTAAAGCTTCCATTTCATGAAACCAACGCCGACCAACACTGGATGGTGTTACAGTACAACATCCATAAATATATGTATTTATGTACATTATGTACATACGTACATCCAGGTATTTACAACTCAGCTTACATAAATTATTAACATCTATGTATATACTTAATAGAAAAGAACAGATGACGTACGGACACAACTTTCTCATTTTCTTCGTTTTTCAAAAAAAGAAGAAGGAATTCTCATCACATTTCTCTCATTCTAATGATACTTTAATTTCTTTTTTTCTCTCCTTCACGTTTTCTCTTTAAAGCTTCGTCACCATTTACAAATTAGATGAAGTCGTGTATTTTATTTCTTAAGTAATATAAAATCGCCGTTACTGTATACTGTATAGTAATGAATCGAAACAAAGAAGGGTCCCCAGTTGCTAGTTACTCGTATATAATACAAACAAAAACAACTGATCTATTTTATCGACCATCATAATTATTTAAGGTGTGAAACGTCCCTCAAAATTGGGGTAAAATTTAAATTTAAATCCAATCCCTTGTTTATTTACATCATTAAAAGGAACAGAAAAAATCTTTTAAGTTTTTTTACATCATTAAAAGGAACAGAAAAAATCTTATAAATGGATTTTTGAAGCAGTAAAACAATTTCTGAAAAAAATTAAAGAAAGATTTTCAGGGATATTATTCTCCTTTATCTCAATAGCAAACTATTTCTAACGAAAATTTTAAAATGCTGCATTTGAACAGAAAAAAAAGTTTTTCAACGTAACGAAACAATTTTACAAAGAATCTATTTATTGTCAGTTGAATATGACCTGCATAATATGTCTGTCTCAATTTAAAAAAATACATCGACTTTTAATTTAATGTCATACATTACTTGTACATGTTTCGGTCAATATAACCACGGTCAAACAAGTATTAAACGAACTGTTTGATAATTATAATCGTATTAATCGAAACATATCACAAAGTTTGCAGAACTACCTACTTTATTTATTAATAACGTATTATAATTCTCCAACTGATGCAGATACGACTGTATAAAAATCTATAAAATATTCAAAAGGCTCTAAAATACTTTTTTCCGAGTTAGATAAAAATCGGTATGTTTTAAACACACTGGCAGCCTCCGGGGCAATGGAGGCACGTGCCCTTCTGCAAGTTTTAGAGACACCAAAAGCGCAAGTTTGCGGGCGTCAAAATGTTGAATTTGAGTTTTGTTTTCCTCGTCACTTGCTTTTTGGAAGGAAAAAGTTAAAATATTGGTGCGCCAAAATGTTGAATTTGTTGTTTTTCTTGGGGAGGACGCTAAAAAAAAGTTTGTCCCCCTTCATACTAATTCGAGGTCCAACCCTGGCAACCTCAACATGCTGCTATTGTTTTTACACTGAGAAAAAAATACGGTAATTTTTACGGTAATTTGTACAGGTACTTAATATTATTTCTGAATTCATATACATATATATTACATATTGACGAAACTTATTAATTAATTTCAAATATTTACTTGACTGACTGATATCAAATATTTCAATTAGCTACGTTCGTAATCATCAATGACATCCACCAACGCGAACAACGTGTCTACCAATTGAATTGAATGTTGAAGGCATTGCTGCAGCAGGCATTCAATTTTAACTTACGTAGGTACATATCTGTGTGTCCGGATGTCTATATGAACGTAGGTATCATGTAGGTATAGACAAACTAGTGATGCGACTCGAGTAAGATTTTGTGACTCGAGTCACTCGAGTAATTTTGCTACGTCACTCGAATTGTACTCGAGTTTTCGAGTCACTCGAGTCAACCGAGTTAACTATTTCACTCCCTCCAACTCGAGTAAGATTTTTTTAAGCATTTTTAAATACCTTTATTGAATTAGTAATATGAGGTAATATGAAATAAAATACATATGATTAGTGTACATATTATTTATTTATGTAATTAACAAATAAAAGTAAAATGACTTCTTAAGAACAATAAAATTTCCATGTAAGGATGACCAATTAATGACCATAGATAACATTTATGCAATTTTGATTGCAAATAAAAATTAAACTTAGTTATTTTATAATTAGCTTCAATTATCAATCATTATAATTATAAAATCAAACTGTATCAGACTTTTGTTTACACCTTACAATTAAATGTTATTTAATAATAATGAATAAAGAAACTATTATGAAGAAAATCATAAAATATTAGTTTTTAGAAAACAGATATGTAAATTTTAAATATTTCAATTTTATTGACTAAAAAGTGGATAAAGTCAGGTTATTATATTTAAGTCAATTATCGGTATAATCGATTATACCTCGATTAATATACCGATTATAAATCGATTACGATTATTAGTATATAATCGATTAATCGATTGGTAAAATAATCGAATCCGAACATCATTATTATACACCTATACTTTAGTCTTTACTAGTAATATTAACGAAAGCTAAATTCAAAATCACACGTATGTCCCACTTTCATAAAATAATTATTCAATAGTTCAATCAAATCAACCTAATACCTATTAATTTATTGTTATCGTATCAAGTGCAAGTTTCAACCCGTCTCTTTGTAACTAGTGAAGAACATCTGGCCCTAACCGAGTCTACTCGGTGTGCCGAGTTGACTCGGAAACTCGAGTGCAATTGGACTCGAGTAAAAAATTTTTTTTCACTCGAATACGAGTTTGACAAATTCACTCGAGTCACTCGAGTAAACATCACTCGAGTCGCATCACTAAGACAAACAGATTCAATTAAATATATTGTAGAACTTCGATAAATAGGGGAGACCGGGGCAGGTTTTCGCACTTTTTTTTCTTTATTTTTTTTAATTTTTTTCTGCATAGCTACAATTACCAAAGACATACTATAACAATTAGGAACATATCAGCTATAACTAAAAAATACTGAAACTGATAAAAGACAAATACTTTGTCGTAAAAATATAAAAAAGTAAAGGTAAGTCACGGTCGAAAACATGCCCCGTAGTCGGGGTATGTTTTCGAATAGCATTATTTTGGACTGGGGCAAGTTTTCGCATGCACTAAAATATAACTACATAGAAAATAAAAATAAATGTTTTAAGAAAAGCACGTATATTTAAATGAAAATACATCGTTTAACATCTCTTAAAATACTTTTTGTATGTTGATCTGGTAAAAATAATAAAATATTCACACAAAAAAAATACTTTGTTTAACAAAACTCAGTGTCATTATCGCTGTCACAATTAAGGCAAACAAAAAATAATGAGTCTCCTTTGATACAGTCTTCGTGTGTCCATCTTTTGCAACGAGTGCATTTTATCCACTGCTCGTTTGATTTTGAATTACTAAAATTTTCAAAAGAGTAATTAGGTACAGACGCAATCGGCATCATCTTTGTCACTGGAGTCATTCGTTGTTCCTGCATTATGTGTAGTAGAGCTGCTAGATGATGGGTTTTCCTCATTCTGTAATTTTTTTTAAACAGATTTTTCTTTACAAATTACGTCTTTTTTCCCCCATTCCTTGTGGTCCCTTGAATAATTTTTTTTTGTTTCCCCTTTTCTTGTTCTAATTTAAACATTTTTTGTTTAGCGTTTTCCTGTTCATTTTTAACAGGAGTTGCTAAGGTTTGTCAGGAACTTTAACAGGAGTGTCGGTCATAATCAACGACATATTTCTATCAATATTTATTCATTTTAACTACCAATAAATCAAGAACTTTAATATTTAATACTCCTGGAAAAGACTGGGGCATGTTTTCGGTAGCGAAAATTTGCCCCGCTTGGTATTCGAAAACGTGCCCCGTCGCCATTTTTTTACTTTAAACTCGCCTAGAACGGTGGAAATAATGACTTTTCCATACAATACTTACATAACTAATTACTACAGAAAATGCATATTCTAAATATAATATTAACATAAGACTCAACCAAAACAAAGTATGTTTGTTTTTAGTTTAAAGTGAGGCATAAAAAGTTACTTACCTGATCAAAAATTAACAAAAGATATCACTGTTTCACAACGAGTGCATTTATAAACATGTAACTGACATAACTGCCACTTGGGCGTCTAGGCATCATTCGAATCGATTTGGTGCTCCGATCTAGTAGTTAGTTTAAGAGTTAAAGTCGATTCGAAAACATGCCCCGTGCGAAAACCTGCCCCGGTCTCCCCTACATAAAATATATAGGCATGATAACATTTGTATATTAGAGGTGTAACGAATGTTAGATTTTTGTTACTGGCGAACGCGAATGCGAATATTAAGGTTTGGTATTCGCGAATGTGTATACGAATGTTATAGTATAATGTGTGAGCATACGAAAAAAACTGAAATCACATGTGCCCACTCATTTATTAAGAGGTTCTCTCGTGTGACGTTATAAAAAAACCAAAACTGAAACAAAAGCGAAGCGATCCACTTTGAAAGACTTCCAAGAAGAAAAGGAAGAAGTACTCTATGGAGCAGGGGCGTAGCTACCGCCGTATCAGCCGTATCAATGATATGGGGCCCCCGGGCTGCAGAGGCCCCTAACGTCTGTAAGCAAAAATTAGTAAGATGTTATTCACAATGTCACTTAATCCCGTGCTTTCCGGGGGAAAAAAAAACATACAGAAAAACTGTTATACGAGAGAATTTCCGACCCGGAATCATATTTCAAAGTCAATGTATACTATTGCTGTTTAGATATATTAATTTCTCAAACTAAACAGATTTCAGAGCCTTTGTGACCTGAGTAATATGTTCGAAGTATTACAACCGGAGAAACTCCAATCTTCTTCAAACGAAGTGATAAAAAACGCTTCCGGAAAACTGTCGGCTAAATACAGTAAAGACATCTCAGTTAATCTTTATGAAGAATTAATTGCTCTGAAAACATGCTTAAAATCTGAAATTCAAAAAATCCATTCCATTAAGGAGCTCATGGAATTATTGCTGATAGATAATATAGGTGGATAGATGCTGGAAGGTAATAAGCGCATGCTTTCTATTCTTGACCCTTCAAAAATAAAACTGATAAAAAATTACCTAAGGACTTCGATGGGGCAGAAACGGCTATCAGACTTGTCACTATTGTCTATAGAGGCAGAAATTTAAAAAAAAAAAAAAAACTGAAACCGTCTTCAGCTATAGATGATTTAATAAATCAATTTGCCGAAAAAAGGCAAGAAAAGTGTATATTTAATTTGAATTGTTTGGCTAGCTCAATTTCTAGGAGGAAGCGATAACTTATAAATTATAATCAATAAATATGTATTTTAATTTAATGCAAGCATTTTTGTTTCTTTTGTGAGAAATCTTTACCCTTCATTTGGGCCCCCAACTAATTTTGGTACAAGGTCCCTCCAAGGCACGCTACGCCACTGCTACGGACCAAACATTACAGACTGATGGTAAGATAAGATTTTCAGAAAAATTCAAATATTCGTTTCCTGCTCAAAATGCTCTATTTTGTAACTTGTATACACATTTGTGGACAAAGACAACAAAGAGTCAAAAAGGAGCTTACAACTTGATAGATTTAGGTAGTTTGTGAACATTCATATTTGAAAATATCGGAATACTTTTACCCTGTATTACTTTATATATAGAGTTACTATAATATATGCTTATCAAATAAATCATAAGTAAAAATAAATTTTCTGAAATTGAAATAGTTCCTCATATTAATTTTCATTTGCTTTCATTGCGACTGTCCAATCGTTACAAACAGACACAAGCCGCCACTGCATAGAGCTTATTATACATTAATTTTGTATCAATTTAATTATATCGTCGGTACAAAAAATAAAATAAAATGTGTAAAATATAAACAAATGCAAAAAAAAGCAAAAACTACAAAACTAATTTGTACAGTGTCGATATTTTGCTATTCACTCCTACTATACATGTATATTTTTATGCGGTTACCTCGTTTTTTTTTGTTTTTATTGTTTTGTTTTTTTTTAAATTTAATCTGCGGTAAGCAATGTAAAAAATTAAAAATTGAAAATTTTTAATTAGCTTTCCACATAAAAACTGAATATGTGAATAGAAACAAGAATCGAAAAATTATTATATTATATACAGTGTAATGGATATATTTGTGGTGTTATCCATTTATTAAAACTATATTAATATAGGAGTATGCAATATGCAGATCTATTTTTACAGTAGAATACAAAAATCAATAGTTTGATGGTACGGTCCACTTAGGGTTGGGCGGGGTAAATAAAAAACACTGCTCGAATGGGGTAAAAAAAGACATATTAAATTCAACAGTGTTAAATTCGAAAAATAAAAAATATTACAACAAAATACATTAGCATTTTAAGCTGTCTGGGCCAAAAAAATATTTTTTGGAAAGGGCTTTATAATACGAAAAAATTTTCTCCCAAACTTATTCATGAGCGAAAAACTTTCATTCCGCGACGATCAACTTTTTCAGTTTAAGTAAAAAATCTGATAAGATAGAGTGAGTATTTTTTTCTTGTTATTCTACATGCTTTAGTAAAGTACAAGGTCTTATTTAAATGATCCAACTGCTTGTAATTTTTTTATATGTTAAAAAAAAAGAAAAAAATGGCGTAAAGAAAAGACAAAACAAGGGGTTAACATTTAGGAAAATTAAAAATCATTGACAAGGATTTTCATTTTAAAACTATATATTATGGCATGTTTATGTATACTTTGTGGATTAAAAAAATACTGATTCTTCAATAAAACAATTTTTTTGTTAGTGAGGAAACCATTTTGATGGATATCAATCCATGATCTCGATTTCATATTTCGAAAACACTTTGTCGTACATGGAAACTATAATCTTTTTTACAGATACGAAAATTGTTATGCAGCCAATAAAAAAGGAAATATTTGCCAAAGATTGTGAGTCAAATAACTCGCTTAGCGTATGTCATTTTGAGATGCACTTTTGACACATTGCTTATTATGCTAAAACAAAGATGTGTGTAACAAGTCTCTTCACCAGGAATTATTCAGAAAGTAACTGGGTCACTATATAGTTTCACTATAGTGTATATAGAAGAAAAAATAATAAAAATTTGTCAAAATAAGATGTTCTTTTCTAGTTATCATAATTACTTTTTCTGCTGTGGATTAAAAACTAATACAAAAAAAAAATATAAATATTGAATCTTTTAAATTGAATTTTAAAAATTTGTCAAATATTGCCATTATTATGATTTACTACAATCCTTATTAGATTATATGGTACATTTAATCTTTTCTTTTTTTTCGGTAAAAGAGGAAAGTTTTACCATTCGATTTCAGTTGAATATCATTCTATAATAAAATTTATGAATATCTATATGTATATCTATATTTAGTTACATAATATGTATAAAATACATATTTCATATTATATTTTATTCGTTATTAAATATTCATAGATAAATATTATAATGTCAAAAAAATTTACCACATAAATAATCAAAAGTTCATTTGATTTATGATTCATTTATAAAATATTATGGAAAGGTTTATGTCATATTTTGCGAATATATAGGGGAAACTAGGATAAGACTGGAATCTAAAGAAAAACCTCTATACTTACATTAGTTAAATAGTAATAAAATAAATTCATCAACGTGTTTATATGGGTCTTTATTAAGCTGATGGTAAAATCGAATAGTGTATGGACCCAAAGTAGACACCATGGTCCCTGAAGTATTTGATAACGATAATTGACATTTATGACTCCTATCGAACCTTTGTTACACTAAATACTCACTGAAGTACCACTAACAAGTAAACGTCCCGAGGCCGGGCCTATCGATTTTGATTTAGATATGTTGTAGAACACTAAAAAATAAGCGACACGTATTTTTCTTTATCGGCGGAAAAACGGTTTGAAGGGGTGAAATCGCCCTCCAAAAATTGGGGTAAAAATTTAATTTTTTAAATATCTCGAAAACGGTAAGAGATAGAGCAAAAGTTTAAATTGGCGATATTGCTCTTTTTTAAAGAGCTATCCATTGGTATGCAATTTGTTCAAATTGTGTCAACAGGGGTAGCTGGGGGTTAAAATGTAGGGGTTAATTTTGCAAAAAGGGGGTGAAAATTAATATATATATATATATATATATATATATATATATATATATATATATATATATATATATATATATATATTGGAATGGGGGTGGGGGGGGGGGGTTGATTATACGTTCTTTGAAAGCCAATTTTGTGTAGAATATGCTACTAAAATGGTTATAAAAATGGGATAAGTGGTTAAAGTCTCTATATTATCATACAAATCAAGAGCGTTCGTTATCATGAGGTCAGATTTTTGGAATTCGAAGTCTTATTAATAGGTTTAACTAAACTAGTACATAATTAGAAACTATTTTAACAAATAAACTTAATTTTTTCAATTTAAATAACAAATTTAATTTTTTCATAAATGATCTGTAGCCGATTTGAGTATCAATAAATACAGTGAAACCTGCCAAGTTGGACACCTCTGTATACTGGACACCTGTTCAAGTTGGACACTTTTCAATTGGCCTGGCGAAATTACATTGTTTTAAATGCATATTAATACTTATAAGTTGGATACCTCTATATGTTGGAAACCTGTCTAATTTGGACAGTTTTTTAAAATGATTTTTGATATTTTGACCTGTTTACGTTGGACATTCATGTATTTTACACGTGAACGAAACACGTGTTAGTTATGTTATGACAGTTATAATAATTGAATTTTTACACGTGACCGAAACACGTGTTAGTTATGTCCTAAAAATATAAAAGCTCGACAGTCACAATGGTTATTAGTCAATAATCAGCAGTGATTTCATGTGTACAGATCTCTTGAATATTTATTAGTTACAAATTTAGCATCATGAGTTCGAAGCGAAAATGTTTAGTAGAATTGACCATTGAAAAGAAAAAAAATGTTATAGACTTAGTAGAGAATGGTGTTAGTTTAAGAAAGGCAGCCGACCAATTTGGAATTTCATGTCTTCAATACACATCAAGACGTTCTTCAACATGTTTTACAACTAGACGAGGAACAAGAAATCGAAGAAGTGCGAGAAAGTAGCGGAGAAACCAACAACCCCTGAAGAAGCTTTGAACGGTATAAATACCGCCATTAAGTATTTAACTTAAAACCCATGCGAACTGTTAGAAGATTTATTCAAAATTCAAAGCAAATTAGAAAGCAAAATTTCCCTAAAAATTGTATCCAAACAAACTAAAATAAGTGATTTTTTTACGAAAGATAATGTTTAAATATCTATAATATGTATGTATTACGATCGTTATTCGATAGTTTATTTCAATAAATATTGATACGTTGATGTGTGTATATGTATTACTTTAAAAATAATTAATTTTGCATTATATTCTAAATTAGTGTTAACCTTAAAATTACTAAGCGTAGATGATTTTGGTATTTTGCATATGTTGGACACCTGTTTATGTTGGACAGTTTTTGACTGCACCGCGGGTGTCCAACTTAAACAGGTTCTACTGTATTTCGTTATTCAACGATATATGCATATGTATAGGCTATCTTTGGACGCAATTCTTTAAACATAAAACTTGTATCAGAACCCTATAAATCTTTTTAATTATAAAAGCCATACAACTAAATTTTAATTTAACTTTTAATTTATTCCTAAATAAGTTTCCGATCAGCCGTCACTGCAACCTACTATATAAATACGTAATATCCATATGTATAAATATGGTAAGTATAAACAGATGCACATAATAATAATTACATATATGTATGTACCCACTTATCGCTATTCAGATTATCTATAGTATGTATTTACTCTTTCATACCCATTTAATGTGTGTATTTTTTAGTTGTACGAATTAGCTTCCGCAAATGAATAACGGCTACTTTTCTTTGAAAAAAAAACAACGTGTAATTTCTTTCCTGTTTAAAAAGGAAATGCAAAATACCAAAGAAAACATGTTGTGGTTCTTTACATACAGGTATGCACGTAAAAAAAGAATTGATAAATAAAATAAAAATATAATAAATTTATAATTAATATTATAAAATAATTAAACTGATTTCTTTCAAATGTTGATTTCCGGATTCTGTGTTCTGTTATCAACACAGATAATTTACTAAAAATATATCAATCATTATATAAGAACCAGTAGAAATAATTAACCCCCAGGCAGCTTTTCATAACGCAAAAAAAAGAAACCAGATGATTAAACTGATTATACAGCCGTTAAAATACATACCAAAAGCAAGAAAGTAAAAGAAAATCAATTTCAAATGCCTTTTATAATTTCGCAGTACAACAACGAAATCCTTATAAATTCGTCATGTCGCCATGTCTGTCATCTAATTAAGTAATCTACTCGTACTTTTAAGTAATCAGTGTCGGAGCTTATACAATTTAACAGAGAATATCGTTGTTTAAAAACTGTTATTGATTTTTTTAAACTCAAATTAAAAGGTTCAAATAGTCATATTATTAACAAACTAATGGTTAATTTTAACATTAAATTTAAAAAAAATTATATCTAATCTCAAGAACAGAAAAATTCTAGCTAATGACTACGAAATCCTGACTTTGCGTGTTTAAGAAGCACTTGGCAAATTTTTTCTTTGTTAAATTAGAAAACATTAAGATTTTTAAAGATAAAGGACAATGGGCAAAACTATATGGAGAGCTGCCCCCTAGCGCCTAAGGTTGAAACCGGTGCCGATCGATAGCTCTGGTCAAGTAGTCCACCTTTGTCAATGGGCACGTTCATGGAGAACCTGGCCTTCAAAAGTTATAGGGCGTCAAATGTACAGAAAGTCTGCATGTGGCCATAGCCAAACGGGATACTCTGTATTAGGTACAAATGGGTTATGAGACATGTCGTGGGCCGGCCTATCACTGTGTAAAACCACTTTGCTTGCAAGTAGCCTAACCTCGTTTTTTCACGTGGCCTATGGCATAAGACGTATCGAGCGGCTTCAAACCTGTACATTGGGAGTATCCGAAGTTTGAGAGTCCTACCGGTGACGATTTCTGGCAGACCCCTTGGTATATTGCCGAAATATGGTAATCCGAAGTGCACCCGCCCGAAGGGGACTCTAATGCCCGCTGCAGGACAACACACATCGTTTCCTTAAGAGATGGCCACGTGGAGTATGCAATACTTACTGTACGTCAGAACTTTTGAAGGCCAGGTTCTCCATACCTAAGATGGGTATATTTGTGACCTACTAGGAAGGGGCTTTCAGAAAATACATATCTCACCAGTGGGCGCTGGAGGGGCAATTTTGCGCATTGTCCTTTTAATCATTCTCAATTTTTAGCAAACAAATAAATATTATAAAATTAATTTATATATAGGTACACATTTGTTTGCCCATAACTTCTCAAAAAAAAATTTTTTTTTAATTTTTGAAAATAAAAAATTTATTCGATTTTTATTTTTTATTTAATAGGTACATTTATTCTTTAATTATCTTAAGCTGATCGTACAAAAAGTATTAACCAATACACGAATCGTTAAGTGCCTTTACTGATCTCAAAAATTGTAAAAACTTAGCCAGTGGGTTTTCGTTTCTGGAACAATTTTTCGACCAGTAAAGGCAATTTGCCGAACTTACACCGTAAAATACGAATACAATACAACAGTGACAAAGAAAATGTTGGAAAAACGAAATTCAAAAGAACAAGTTTTCCAGATTTCTTTTCGAAAACTCTTTTACAGCAAGATGCAATTGTGCAAATTAATTACGTCTACCATAACAAGATATTATACATATACGTACATAAGTGCATTATTTATTATTGTAGATTATTGTTTCAAAACTGTTATTTTCACTAACAATGATAGCAACAAAAAAAAACAGGTTGTAAAAAACAGCAAAAGGAAAGAAATATGAACCATATAAAGAATTAGAAAAGAATGAGACACAAAACTAATTAAATTTTACTTTCATTGCAACAAAAAGAATGAACTCGGTTCTTTCTGTTGTCACAATACGATACAGTTTACATCTATTTTTTTTTTAACCTTTCTCTTCTTTTATAAAATTATGAATAATTTCCCTGCATTTGCATGTTCAGTACTTTATTCTACTTATTTTAAAATTCACAATTTTTTTTTTAATATTCCCGTTTAGATCCACATTTACAAATTTTATTACGAATGTTTTTAGCAAAGATTTTCGTACCAATTTCTCACCTGTTTGCAACTCCTGATTCATTTTCATCCATTGAATAAGTCATGCTCAACTGATTGACTACCAAAGGAGAAAGGAGCGTATCTAACCCTCAAATCAGGAAGAAATCACATTTATTCTAAACTGAAAAAAAAACCATAATTCGCTTTAAATTTCATTATTCTGTGATTTTACTTACAGTTTTAAGGCAGTGAAAAATTTTAATAAATTTGACGTCATCAAACAAGCCGTCATAAAATTTCTAAATGTGACGTAATTTATGAAACTTATCTCCGTTTATGAGGCTAGAGGGGAGTTCATGATCCGCATGACCACTCCCCTGTATTTGCATTGAAAAAAAAAAAATAAAAAAGAAAAAACAGGAATATGGGCAAAACTCTTGTCTCATACAGACAAACTTACCAAAATAATTTAGTCAAAAAAAAAATTAAGAAATCGTCAATTTTGAGAATGAGCACTTGCAACTGAATTTTTTCAACTAATTTCATAAAATTGTAATTTTACATTCAATTCAGAAGAAAAACTTAGAGGAAATATAGGAACACTAATCAAAAGAAGAGGTAAAGCAACTGTGTAAAATTATAACAAATTAGGTTTAAATACATATCTTTTGCTTAAGAGATTTCTAAATAGAGACATTATTAATTAGTACATGTTATTGTTATTATTCTACTACTTGTTTCAATATAAGTAATCTGTGAAAAAGTGGTTCAAATTATGTATATTTCTCAAACATAACAAAGATAATAATAAAGTGCTTTCGCAATGAATGCTAAAATTATTGAATTGAATTGCTCGTTATAAGATTACTATTTTGCTACATTATTTCATAATAAAAAGATAAAAAAATATATAACAACAAGTAGGTAAATGATTATTAAAATCTGTTGTTGTATTCATGTCACCAAAAACTGACAAATGAAGGCTGGACTTCAAAAACAGGCTAAATACCAAAAAAAAAAAAAATGAAATTCTAGCATGCATTCTAGAATGTTGGCATCGGAGAGTGGTACTTAGATTCCTTTTTCGGGTTTAACTCAATTTTTTTTTTTTTTGACGCAGCCTGTTTTTTTTTTTATCCTTGAAGTTCAGCCTTTAATTTTTTTTTAAATTTTTTTAAGTAACTAAATACAGTCGCCACTATGAAACTGTGCACTACCAAAATGTTACACAACCATCACTCGTGTACGACAAACACAATCAAAAGCTGCATGTCAGTACACACAGAATGTTTGTTTTGTTATTGTCGTAGTACAGGTACATGCAGTAAACCAGTCACTGGTGCCTACATATATTTTTGCTTATTAAAATTAATAAAACTGAATTACCAAAAAACAAAAATTTAACGTTCTTACTATTGAAGGTCGGTTGAAAATTATTAAAAATACACCAGAAATCCAATGGTACGTAGTGGTCGGTGCAAATAGTACGTAAAATCGGAAGATCAGGGGCGTCGGCAAACTTTTATGTGAGGGGTTGGCAAACATTATTTATCTGAATTTATCTAAAACAAAACTATTCTAAAAATAAGAAATAACTGACACCTAAAAAACTAGCAGAGATGTCGAAAAACCAACTTCATCATCGAATTTACCAGCGTAAAAGACGCCAAACAGTGAAAGCTGACAAAAATTCTAAAATATTATACTCGTCAACTAGCAGAGATATCAAGAAACAAACTTCACTGTTGAATTGGTTACTAAAAATTAGATTAAGCAACGTAATTTGACAAAAATTCTAGAATGTTCTATTCGTAAACTAACAAAGATATTGAAAAACCAGCTGCACCGTTCAACTGGTCATCGGAAAAAGACGAAATATCTCATTTTGATAAATGTTCTAGAATATTCTATTCTGGCTGACGAATAAATCAGTTATGAGTTATCACCTTTAAAGAATTACAGACACTACACAAAAGAAGTTAGTGAAATAATAATCTGTATTTTGATAAAAAATGGTGTTAGCTTGTTTGCAGATTACGCCGTCGATATGGCAAATTTGAGGCTGCAAAAAAAATTCCAAAAATAAATCAGCCAGTTGTAGTGGAACCAGGTATTACCGCTGAAATTCGATTAATGTGCTCACTCGTTAAAATTTTGTTCCTTTCAATACAATTTAGCACCATGACGGTCATAACCAGTGTTGGGCAAGATATTGAATTTTATTATCTACCAATACATTCTTTTTGTTAACGCAGACATTATAAAAAAAAAAAATCTGTGTCCATATAAGTACATATTTATAAGTTTATTAACATCATTGTTTAATTACACACTCACTATACATGTATATAAGAAAAACAATGAATAATAAGTATGCATGTATGTATTTAAAAATAAGAAATTCCTAATTGGTATATGTATAAATAAACTAGCAAAACATAATACATATATACATAATTTTGAGTCAATGACATTTAAGTTACTAGTCAATATCATTACATTATACTACAGGCCATAGAAATAACGATGTCCAATACTTTATTAAGACCACAAAGTATTAAGACTGATTTATTAAATCATCGGACATCGTTTATGGTGTCATTTAAATGTTTATTTTTAATTACATTTTGTCAGTTATTATTTCTTTCTAATCCTATTATGTATGTACAGAACACAAGTTAATGTAAAAAAGCAAAATTGTTATAGGTATAGAAAAAGAATATATTTTTGGATAGAACCTGGTTTAATTATATCATCTTTATATTTTTTTTTCCTCTGTGACAACAAACTTCCAACATAAGAAAAATAAATTTTTTGGAAATAACATTAATAAATTAAATTATGATTAAATTAACATTTCATTAAATTATCCAAGTTTTTGTATTTAATAAAAGAAAAAAATTTTATTTCCTTTGTCAAAACAGAAAAGAAAAACATTTTAAAATGTCATCTTTATATTTAATTTCAATGATAAGTCCTCAGTTAATTAAAAATGAACGTTCATTAAAAAAAATTCAGAATAAATTAAAATTAGTTATATTATACTATGTTATTCCACCTACGAAAATTTCACATAAAAATTAATTTCATCTAAAGCTGAAAAATGAAAATTAATTTTATACGAAGTTCAAAGAGTTCAAATTAATTTTCCAAATAGACTAGAAATATACAGGCTGAGTTTTTCGAGAGTTGCCATTTTGATTACAACCAAACCGTTGATTTAATCCAAAAATTCTTCAAATAAGAGTTGTAGATATCAACGGGGGCATCCGATTGCTATAGCCAGGAGCTTTAAAGCTCTTATGGTTTTCGAGTTATAATACAAACTTATAGTTTTTTAAATGGAAACGTATGTTTAAAAGTTTTTCAAAAATTTGTTTATGATTCAAAACTACCAGTAATACTCAAATTTTCATTGTTTTATCTCATATTTTTGAGTAATTACGTTTTAAAAATGACACTTTTAAATTTCGTACTCAAGTACTTGCAAACGATTAGTATTTTACGTAATTTAAAAAAAATATTAGCTCAATATGGCTACCATTTTTAAATAGTAACGAAAAATTAGACGATTACTACGTTTTCCATGGGAAATTGAAATTATTAAATAGATTAAATTATCATATAAAAATGATAACTAAGTACAATAAAGAAATAAAATTTCAATTTTAATTCATTGAAAAATAAAAAAAAAATTTTCTGAAATGTCACTATTTGACAGATACATATAGCCGTCTAAACATATTTTTGTAGAAAGCCAATTTTCAAAAAATTTTCTTCTTAAAATATAATAAAATCCTTGGAAAATGCTGTAAAATGAAACCTCTTCAAGTTCTACATCACTACAGGGAGAGATTCCACAATGACTTAAAACACTAAATGTACGAATTTTCAGACTAGCAATGCCATCATAGTGACGCCCATGGAAAATATTGTAAAATGACATCTTCTCCGGCACTGCATCTCAATCAGGAGAGCTTTCAAGACGATTTAAAAATCTGGTTTGCAACAGTTTTTAATAGTTTTTTTATATCTATAATTTCAAAACTGGTTGACATATTGCATCAAAGTTTGGTATCTTTCTTAATCCATATGCAGGCTACTACCCTGCAGAATTTCATTAAATTCTGACATGATCATGCAAAAAAATTGAATGGATCGACCTATAAAATACTATAGGTATCTATGTTATTTACTACTACAGGCATTATTTTCTTGATAAATAAAAATTTTAATATCTCTAACTTAAAAGGATGCAAAATTAATTATCATAACTACGTTAAGCAGTACGGATTTCCGATTTTTTTTTATAATTGTTATAATCAACAGATATACAAAATGTAGCAGAGAAAAAGATTTGTAAACTGGTAAGTTATGAAACTACTTGGAATTCTTGTTTCCTAAAACTACACAACTAGTCAGGTGTAATTACACCCAAACCTCAACATCCAAAGTAACAGTTTTACTCCAACCCCAAATTGTTCTATACAGTCCACATATTGTTTGGTAAAAAGTTACACCATTTTGAGCGTCGGGTTTTGGGGGGAGGAGGGTAGAAGTAGGCAAATTAACGGTTTTCGTCAGTTTTTTTTTTAAATATTTCGAAAACTATGCAGTTTAACACAAAAAGTGCCTATACAAAAATAATCTACATGAAATTGCGAACAAAAATAGTCCTATACATAATCTTGCTGAAGTAAAGAGTTCCAGAGTTATGGAGGGTGTAAAAGTAGCAATTTTTAGTATTTTTAAATTTTTTGGAAAAAATATGACATATTATCACTAAGGAAACTAATTTTTTTTATACAGGATTGCGTTTTGTAAAAGGAAATTGCGATTAGTCCTCTTCAAACATAGCGCCTTCCTCTTTTAAATCTTCGTCTATGATGTTCGTATCCCTGTTATCACATCCTAGCCCTGAGCAATTACCGCATATGCTTGAGCAGTTTAGACCACTCTTTCTGCATTCGCAGTTACCGACGCATTCGTTTTTGCAAGCCCACACTATGAGGGAAAGTAATTCCTCGGGAGCTGCAGGATGTGCTGCTCTAGGTAATTAGTCTCAGGTGTTCGTCAATCTTCTTTCACCCCCCACTCGAGCGAATTCTTCTTCATATTCAGCCACTGCTACACCTGGTGATAGGTGCAGCAGTGGTTAAAAATACTAAAAATTGCTACTTTTACACCCTCCGTAACACTGGAACTGTTCACTTGAGCAAGATTATGCACAGGACCATTTTTGTTCGCAATTTAATGTAGATTATTTTTGTACATGACACTTTTTACGCTAAACCCCATAGTTTCCGAAATATTTAAAAAAAAACCGTTAATTTACCTACTTCTACCCTCTTCCCCCCAAAACCCGACGCTCAACATGTGTAAATTTTTGCCAAACAATATGTGGACCATATAGAACAATTTGGAGTTGGAGTGAAACTGTTACTTTGAATGTTGAGGTTAGGCCGTTTTTTTGAATAACTGCACCGTACTAAACATTGAATTAACAATATGTGTGTTCCAGCATCTATTTTCCGACAAGTACAGCAAGTACAAACACGATCATAATAATATATAACTTATATAAATATAACTTTTCATTTGCTCTATTTTCTTTTTGTTCTCTTAAAATAATAATGGAAATCTTTCATTCTCCGTCTCATCAGCAGTAGATAAGTGAAAACTGGAATTAACTAAAACCTCGTACTACTCATATTACCGCTAAAACTAAATAAATAAACAAATATGGAATACCATAAAGCAGTGTTTTTCAACCTGTAGTCGCG